>JANHMN010000009.1:30016866-30105080 GCA_030674055.1 Rhabdomys pumilio | reverse complement strand
CACACACACACACACACACACACACACACACACACACACACACACACACATCAGAAGAGGGAATCAGATCCATTACAGATGGTTGTAAACCACCATCTGGGTACTGGGAATTGAATTCAGGACTTCTTGAAGAGTAGTCTTAACTGCTGAGCCATCTCTCTAGCCCCAGTATCTGCTCTTTAAAAGATTGGTTTTTGGTCAGCAAGTGGTCTCAGCTAGGTAAAGGCACCTGGTACCAGTCTGAAGACATGAGTTCAGTCCCCTAGACACACATAATGACAGGAGAGAACCAAAGGACTCAAAAGTTGACCTGTGACCTCTACAGGTGCACTATGACACAGACATTCAGACACAAATTCATGAACATATATACAGAAAATAATAAAGAAAAAGTAAAGTTTTTAAGAATTGATGTTTAGTGCTGTGGCATTTTGATCTTATATGTGCATGTATAGGTATGCTGACATTAATGGTAATTGCATAAATATTTTATGAAGTATTCACATTTAGCAGGTATATGACTTATAATTCTGATGTAGATCTCAAAGACTACTGCATATTGCTATTAAGATTACATAATCACTTCACTCCCAATAGATCTACCTATTTTATGAAAAACACTAAAAGAAAATAGCCTTAGTCATAAATAGCCAAGAAACCCACACACCCAGAGAGCTAAATTTCTCTCTACATCATTCATTTCATAGAAGGAATAAAAAGAAAACTTCAATATCGACTATAATGAAGCCATTACAACCTCTGCGTACAAATATTTAGACTGTACTTACATCATTGGTATGATCCCCTATGGTGAATTTTAATGCTTAGGATATGAGAAAAATACTAAAAGCTCATTATTATTTTTCAAAGACTTAGTTAAAATTGGTTTTAGATACAGCCCAGATGTTTCGTCTTTCTTCTTACTCATTTCTTCCTAATGTGTGATGCATCCTCAGCCTGTTTCTAAGTCAAGGGATTTGCTATGCACCCCATATTGTGGAGCCCGATTCATCAATGAGAGGTAGAAAAGGCAAGCCTGAGTGAACAAATTTGCTGCATGACAGAGCTGTTGTCTTTCTCGACAGAAGTGGTTCCAATCCCCTGTTTAATGTGATCAGAGAGGAAGTCTCTGAACTGTTTGAATTGGAATGAAAAACCATAATGACAACGTTTATAACATCTGTCACATTAGATTTGCTTGGTCTGTATATCTCTCTCTGGAATAATAGTGATTTATACAAATTGCTTCTCACTGCAATTTATATCCGTGTAAAGATGCCACCAGATATATGGAGTATTTTATTTGCTTCGAACTGAATGTCTGTTTAATTGTATTTGCCACTAAATGAAAATACTACCCTCTGGCATATCTGTTCAGATATAATGGTTAATTTATTTTTTTAGTTTTATAACTTCATCCTCTCCTGCTTGTTAGGTACTTGAATGCATAACTTTTTTTTCCCCTCAGATATGCATGTATGTATATGAGACACCTTCATCTCACTGGCCTACTAATGGTAATTTTATTGTCCTAGGAACTTCTTTGCCTGGGTAGCTATTTCTTCTCTTGTGGAGGACAGACACCCTCTATGGGCTATTATTGCTATAGCAATTATTTAATTGCAGAGGGCAGGATTTAATTTCGTCCTGTGGAGGACGTTTGATGGCAGGGGACATTTTTGTCATGACAAGCACACAACAGTGCTTTGTTCTCATAGAGAGAACAAAGATGCTGTTAACCACATTACAGCTCACAAGACAGTTTCCACAATGCTCTACCCAGGCATCATGTCGATAGTGCAGATGGTGATAAACTTTGAATGACATGACTATGTCCACAGTGCAATGGTGTTGCACTGTTCAGGCCTGCCCATATAAACCCAAACATGTCCACTGTGAGAAAACAACTATTTATAATTCAGAGATTAGCTGGCTATCTATGTACCATACAGATGCGTGTCCAGAAAACCTCACCATTTCCCCCCTTCTTTAGGGATGTTTGAATTCTTTCTAACTACTTCTATACAACTCCCTATAGGGAGAACTCAGTGGACTTACTTTCCTCAGAGAGTCCTTGTGGAGAAAGAATGGAAGAAAATTCTGTATTGTTAAACTCATAGATAAGAGCGTCTTATAAATCATCCCTGTGATCCCCCACCTCAACGTCATGATACTTCCCACAAGAGTGGGAAGTTGGGGTGGATCTAGGCTGTTACAGGGATGTAATAGAGATATGCATTCATGTGTAGAATTATCAAAGAATTAATAAGAATGCTGTGTTTTAAAAATCAATAATTCACAAATACAAATTATTTATAGGTACAGGATTATGAAGTTCTGAGCTAGACCCAAGCACAGACACTCTGTCACTAAAGAAAAAACTTCTAAACACTTGAGTAGGAGGCTGAGTAAGGAGGCTCTGCTCAAGTAGGGTCACAGAGTCAGACTCTGACAAGAAAGAAAAAAAAAGAAAAAGAAAGAAAACAAACAAAAACCTCACAGATTTTTTTTAAAAAAATCACTTAAGTTGAACAAATTGCATCCACCTGCCACACCAAATTAATTAACGTTCATGAAGACAGGTTTTACATCTGTTTTCTTTCAAAGAAAACTGCATCACTTAGATTTGAGATACTCCCAATTCTTCCAGTTCTCCCAATGGCTCTGATCTGTTTTTCTTCAGTAGCATTTATTCTCTTCCTCACAGAGTCCTTATTCTACCTGATGCTCTACCCCTTCTTACCATCCCTGCCTCTACAAATTCCTCAGCTTTTCCACACTCTAAGACCTTTCATTGATGCATTCATTCATTGTCTGTCAGACAGACCCTGTGAAATACTGACTGATGGTGTTTTTTAAAAAGATACCTAAAATCAGCAAGTTTCAAAAAAATAGAGAGAGATTCCTAATTTAGAGATTCCTAATTTCTTGAGGAAAAATCTGGCAGTCCTCTCCCTACTGCATCTCCACTACTGATGCCAAAGTTACAGTCACCATGTCACCTCTACTTTTCTTTTTAGTATTGCCTTTAAGAATGGAGCTAATAAAAATTAAAGTAGCTTTTAGTATAACATCACTAAGAAAAGTTAGAAAATAAATGGCCTAGTATGATTGAGGAAACAAAAATGTAGTAAAATATTAAATAAAATATTATTTTATGTTTAAGCAATTATTCCTTATGAAAGAAATGAAAATAAATGAATGAAAGTTAATATATAAGGAAATTAATAGAGCTGATGTCCACGATATGGAAGCCAGTTTCAACCTGCTACTCTGATAAAAACCGGCTGGATATCAGGAGAAAGGTAGTGTTCTCTCCATTTGAGAGACAAGGCAACTGAGGCTGGGGAGGACGAATAAGCTGCCTCAGATCACTTGACGATGAAAGTGTTTAGCAGTGTGGTAGGATTCTATGCCGAGTGACTGGGGAAAAAGTCTATGTACTTCCCATAGAACATAGCATTTATTTGATCACAAGTGGATTTATTATATAACTAATTGTCACAGAGTCAGGCATGTTCTGTTCACATTATCTAATGAAAGCCAGGGTTAAAGTCACTCTATTTTAGTCCTATATAAATTCACTTTCTGTCATCTGCTTTTGAAAAAAAAAAAGGCAAATTTCTGTTTCATGGGAAACCATGGTCACAAAAGACCACAGAACAAAATCTGTTGAAAGAAAACATCCTAGGGAGAAGAGCAAACTGCAGACAAGGCATGCTGGACCTCATCAGAATAAAGGTGAGTCTTGCTTAACCTTTCTCCTTGATGCTCAGATCACTGTTGACCACACACAGCAAGCCTTTGCCCCTGTGGAGTTCACATCCTACATTTCTCTGGCTTTCACTGCGAGGTTGAACCTGGCAACCATTCTTTATAGGCAGTTGTATCCTGCTGAGTAGGGAGAACCTTGGTGTGTCTAAGAGCATTTACTAGCTGTTCAGTATGTTGGATGTTAATTAAGGGATACCGTGGAGGACTTTTGGTCTTGCTGCTGGTTATGTGGGGAATGAGACATGAGGACCTGGGAATCTGATTTAGGATTAGGGTTGACAACAAGATGAGAGGGGGGTCTCGTGAAGAAGGCCTAGGAAGTAAAGGTAGGTGGCTATCAGAGGAGAGTCCCATGGTTTAAAGTAACACTTAACATCCTTCCCTGCACCATGTGCTATGATTGCTCCTTCTCTCTCTGCATAGCACCTTGCTTATTCTCCAAACCATTCAAGGGTGGATCTCAAGACCTGTAGGGAAATAATACCAGATGCTGGTCCTAACCTGAGCAAAACACAAAATGAGAGCAAAGAGTGCAAAGGTAGTGTGTACAGAGACTAAGTTTGTTTGCTCCCATCACTGATTTATTGATATACACATAACACACACACACATCACACACACACACAGTCACACACACATATCACACACACACAACCACACACATCACACATACACACATCACATACACATCATCACTCACACACAGCCACACACACACACATCACACATATCACACACACACACACACACACACACACACACACACACACACACGTATCATCTTAGGACCTAGGTAAAATATTAAGGCCTAGCTAACTGTTACCTGGGTAGCCTGCTATTATAAGGAAACTTCTTCATGTTTCTCCTGTTACTAGGAAACTTTCTAATACCAAGATTGATTAGATATTCTGTTATGTTCTGTGTCCTTGGAAACCAATCATGATAGCAGTCAGTAGAACTGTCTTGTATAGTTACCCACAATATGCTTGGACCAGAATCAATTACCCAACAGCACTTCCTGTATCTATGTATAAGCTTTTATGGTATTTGCCTTTATAAGCTACTCCTGGGATGGACCCCAACATAAGAGAGACACCTGCACAAAAATATGAAACTATGTGGAATAAAACTTCCATTTTGAGTAGAGGTCAGTCAAGTCAAGTTTAAGTTCCTAAGACCTCCCTGGGAACTAACATCCTATTTGGCAGAAAGAGACATGTATGTGGGAAACTGACATCCTGGTTGGCAAGTTAAGGCATGAATGTTAGACAAGGCAAGTTCCCACCCACAATTGAATACACCAACCAATGGAAGCAGGATACATGTATAACAAAGACATGTTTCTAAGAAAATCCCCTATCCCTAGATCCTGATTGGTGAAATAACTTGGCAGAGATATTTGTGGATTTGGGGCTTAAAAACCACATAGGATCTTAACTCAGGATCATGATTCAGTTCTTGAATCTGGACAATGGTCCTGATCGGCCAGTGTTGGGGTATGGACTTAATAAACTTATCCCTGTCTGAGATCAGTGTTCATGTGGTTTGTGAGGCAACTCCTGAACAACACATTGTGTACGCGCATGTGTGCACACACATATACACACACACAATGGTGTTGCTTTGTCTAGTAAGTACTTGAGCTAATTTCCTATTTGTGGAGACATGTTGCCTAACATAGACACAGAGTATTTTTTAATTGCTGTGGCAAATATTGCTAATTGTTATCTGCTCTCTGTTTCTCCCATAAAACACAGAACTCTTGTTTTTATATAGAGAGATGCTATTACTCTCCCATGACTTTCTCATGGCATCCTTTGTGTGTATCATTCCCAATGTGATACACCCAAAAGACCTGCATGCAAGTGATAGCACAAAGTCATCCAGGGGGAGTTACACAATGTATCGGCTCTTATCCACCCCTTATTTTCTGTGTGGAAAATAAGATGGCTTGAGCTCTTCACGTCACTTTTGTCCATGATGCAGCCTTAAAATTAGAAGGACTGGAGTAAAGCCATGTTAGGAAAGCAGTTCCCAACCTTCCAAATGCTGTCCCCCTTTTATATAGTTCCTCATGTTGTGGTGACCGCCAACTATAAAATTATTTTCATTGTGACATTGGAGCTGTAATTTGTGACTGTTGTGAACTGTACGTTTCTGTGTTTTATTGATGATTGTAGGCAACCCCTGTGAAAGGGGCATTTGACTCCCAACAGGGCTGTGACCCACAGGTTGAGAACCACTGTGTTAGGAGACCACGGAAAATTGTGCAGATAAGCAATTCATCAGCTCATCATAGGAGCCTGAGATGTTTACATACGTTGCAAGACATGAGGATTCTTACTAGTTTTAAAAACAAGGAATTCTGCTTACAAATGATTCACTCTTCCAGAGGTTTGTAGACATTTATGCCCCTGACGCAAGTGATATATTCATATATTTTATCTACGTGCCTCTTGTTTATAAGCTAGTTTGTCCATTTATATTTGTGTACATCAATTTTTCAACTTCCCTCAATTCAAGTCTATCAAATGCAAAGGCAAATGAAGATTTTAGCAGAAGTTTAATCACATTTTGCGGCAAATACTAAAACTTTAACTTTATTTTGATAAAGCAGTTAACGTAAGTACTCTCTTAAAAATAGTTAGATCTATAACATAGTGTGCTATAAAATAGGCACATTACTGCATATTAGACATTTAGATCGTATTCACAATGCATAATTGGAACTTTATGCATATTGTTTAGTAACTCCTGATTCTCTTCCTGTTACCCCCAGCAACTCACATTCCTTTCTAATCTTTTTGAGTCTGGCTAATTTAAATATGTCATATTAGCAGAATCACACAGTCTGTCTCCCTGTGGTGGACTTATATCATTTAGAAAAGTTTCCTACAGTTATATCATTTCAGAATGCCTTTTCTTTGAAAGGCTTTAAAAGATTTCTGTGTATGTCCTCACCACAGTTTCTTTATCCATCTAACTACTGTCAGACAATTATTCTTATATCTTGGCAATTGATATCAGTGCTACAGTGTGCCTGGGGATAGGAATATCTTCAAAATTCTCTAGTAATCACTAATCTCTACTTCTCTATAGTTTTTAAGCTTTTACATTTAAGCAAGAAAAAACAATACTTATTCCTTTAAGCCTGACATATTCTACTTAACATAATGGTCTTCCAGCTCATCCACATGAATACAGCTGGCTTCGTGGATGAATAATAGTCAGTCCACCGGCAGTATGCAGCATGCTTTTATATTCATCCACCTGCGGACATGATACGGAATTGTGTCTTTGCTTGGGCAATGAGCCCAAGGATGCAGATTCCTCTTCGATAAACAGGCTTCCTTTCTTTTGGCTTATATTCTCAGGCCTGGGTCTTTGCAATTCTAGAATTCTAAGAACATCAATTTGTTCTCATAAAGGCTCTGTTAATCTAACCCCTATGACTAGTAAGTACATGAAAGTTTCTCTTTCCACGTTCTCACTAGCATTTGTCTTTGTCTTTACAATAAACAGCATTCTAACTGGAGTGAGGTGCTGCTATCTCATGACTTCAAGTTCAAATCTCCTAATGATTAGTGACAAGAAGGTTTTCCATGTAGGTATTGTCCAGGTACATGTATATCTCCAACTAAGAAATATTTATTCAGATAATTTTCCCATTTCTCAATCGGATTTTTATTTTTCTGATACTAGACTAAGATTCTTATATATTTGGAATATTAATCCCTTTTTCATGAATACTCTACAAAATCCTTTTCTCCCATTCTGCTGTTTATCTCTTTACTCTGCTGAATTCTCTGCTGTGTAAAAGCCATTTAGTTTAATGTAGCTCAATTTATCATGTTTTGTGTTTGTTGTCTGTATTTTGATAATTATATATAAAAAATCTTTACACAGAATCACAGCCACAAGAATTTAATTTCCACTGACTGTAAAGGGTAAGAAAGCTACTTTTGCCATGGTATTGATGACTGCTAACTCAGTTGAGAAAGAGGAGCAGAAGAGGCCTCTGTGACAAGTACCCCCACCCCACCCTACTCTCCAAAAGTAACAACTGAGACAGCCACCAAAGAAAACTTTAAAACTGTGATATAGATGCTGAAGTGTAGGTCTCTACAATTGATGGCTTCTGGCAGGGGTGTTGGGAGCCGAGGGATGAGGGACTCAGTTTTCTTTCAGAGGCTGGCCATCAGAAGTTTTACCATGCTTCAGTGAGTAAGTATGTGGACAACAGAAATTAGACTTCTTTTTCTTTTTATTCTTCCTTTTTAGGGGTGGGAGTAGTGGGCAGACCTGGAAGGACTGGAAAGAGAGTGTACTCAGTGGTTCATGATTTGAAATTCACAAATAATCAGTTAAAATATTATAAAAAGCTCATGTGCGCAATGCATAATCCCAGCAAACTACTCTGCAAAGCCTGTGGGAGATCATGTCTGTGGGAGACAGAATGGTGACCTCTGAAGATGTCCATTCCTAGTCCTTGGCATCTGTGAATATGATAACATACACAATGAAGCATACTTAGCAGATGTGGTGAAGGTAAGATCATGTTTCGTTGTCTTTCTGAGGCCAATTCATTCACAAAAATCCTAAAGAATAGAAGGAAAGAAAGATGTGACCTTGGAAGCAAGGTTCAGAGTAGCCCAGCACTGCCATGCCAGCCGTGGAGGTCACCCAAAGAATGCTGACTAATCTTTTGGAATGCTTTGGGCTTTGGCAAACTGAGCAACCATCTCATTTCCCAGGATGCAAAGGTTTCAGTTATCATTAAATAATCCTTATGATCCTTTTACTTTGTCTTTACCCTGCAAGATTTCTATAATGTGTGCATTATTCCTGTACATGACATCCCTCATGTTTCTTTCAGTCTCAAGTTGACCTTTTTATTACACAGGTTGCATAATTTACAGCAACTTCTAGCTTTCTGAGCCTTCCCTCTGATGGAGCCACCATTGAACCTCATTAGTGAAGTTGTCTTCTCAGTACTTCTGTTCTTTACTATGTCCTTTCTGTTTGGTTCGCCGCTGTATTGTCTGCCTCTGAGCTGAAATCTTGCTTGTGTTCTGCTGTACTGATCCCAGTGGACACCTTTATAATTGTCCACTTGAGTTCCGTCAGGTAAGTTATACACCTCATCACCATTACTGATGGTTTGTAGGTAATTTTTTATGAGTTTTATAATATTTCCTTATGGTTACAACCCGGCCTCAGGAGATTGCCTTTACCAACCAGTCTGGACAGAGATTCCAATGGCCCCTAAAATTTTCTGTGCTACTTCAGCCTAATCTTCTGTTTTTAGTAACACTTCCCCCCCCAGGTATCTACATTATTCTTTATCCTTCCAGTGCTGTAAATGGTATTGAAGCCAGCTCCTCAAATCACATTAACAAAAAGTGCATCATTGGACACTCTTTGTGAATATTTCTAAAGAAGAGCTCAAACTTGTGACTTTCTGCCCACTATTTCTATACTTGGCTGAGTGGAAACAACATGAGAGCAGGACACATGCTAGATCAAGAAACTCTTGTTTCCCAATGTCTCCCAAGTGACTGGAACATTTTTCTTTCTATCACAAGAACAGATAAGCCTTTTATACAACCCTCAGAATAGCCGTGGCCTTGGGCAGAGTGAGGTTCTTTTCCTTACAAAGAGAAAACATGGGATCTGGATTGTGTTTCCTCCCAATCTTACAATACGATCAGGGTTAAGGATTCAAACAACAAAAAGTATCTTGGATTTCCCTAAAGGGATCTATGCATGCTGGCTTTTGTTTGTTTATTTCTTTGGTTGTTCATGTGTTTGCTTGTTTGCCCAGCCCAAGGAAGATCAGCCTCTTATCTAATTCCTGAGTTCTCAAAGAGGCTCCTGGCCATGCGTGGTGTGTTTTCCTTTTATGTCAGGAAGTTATTATTTGACACTGCTCTGATCTGAAATATCATCAGCACAGCAGCAGTGAAGCCAGAATGGTCTGTTGTCATACCTTTGCTAAATTTAATTTGTGTAAGTAAAAAAAGAAAAAGAAAAAAAAGGAAGAAAGAAAGAAAGAAAGAAAGAAAGAAAGAAAGAAAGAAAGAAAGATTGGCCTGAGATTCTTCCTGTTTTTTGCTGAAATTGTAATTTGTGGGAAGCAGCAAAGACTGTAGGAAAAACAAAGGGATAAACGCCCTCTGCATCGCCTCTTCCTCCCTCAGGTAGGAATGGGTGGATGGTGACGTATGGCTAGTCAGCTGTGAAGTAGCCATCCTTAAGGAACACTCCTGAAGCAGCCCAGGTTTAGCTTCAGCCCTTGCACTAGCTCCGCCTACCTCTAGAGACTCCACTACTAAATCAGGCTCTCTTATGGAGCCCAGGTAGGCCTGGAAAGCATGCTTATCCTACCTCGGCTTCTGAAATGCTGGGATTACAGTAGTAGAGTACCATGTCCTGTTGGGGAAAAGCTCTTTAAGGTGGGTGTGTACAGTTTAACTCAGCTGCCTCCTCACTCCCTCTTGGACAGAGCATGGAGACTGGTGCAAGAACAGATTTCTCAATATCAGGAAGTGAAAGCAAGGACAGTAGGAGAAAACTGAAGTGTGTGTGGAGTAGGGTCGGGGCATTTCCATACCTGTCTTCATGACTGCCTGCGGCACCTCTAGGTGTGAGTTGCAAGATCTTTCTTTTTGTTTCTCTAATCATGAGAAAAGTAGCCATCCTCTCTTTCCCTCTGTCCTTTAACAAAGGCATGCCCTCAGGGAACTAGCCCTTAGCATATTAACCATGAACAATTTAGAGACTGGCTTCTACTTTTAGTTCTTGCCCTGACTTCCAATATAGGTTTTCCTGAACATCTCATTATCTTCTCCTCTTCTCTTTGCTTTTATGATACATCTTACCTTTATCTGCCTGTGTGCATTTCTTGTTTAATCAATGATTTTATTTTATGATGTTTTTAGAATACAACTGTAAAGATTCAGTTTTCTTTCTTTCATACACACAAAAAAACTACACATACACACATGCACACTTACATATGTACACACACATGCACACACCTACACACATGCTTATGCATACATCTGCATGCAATGTTTACACAGTTGCACATATATGCACACATGCATACATGTCACATGCTCACACACATACATGCCCACACATGCAGACAGATATGCATACATTCATGCATTCCCACACATCTGCTTGCATTCTTCCTACTGAGATTATAGAAAATGTGATGAGCTATTTTAATAGTTTAATGACCAAACACAATAACTAATGACTAATGTGCTTTCAGTACATGTATAATTAATATACATATTAATATCCTGGGCAGTTTTCTCTAGAAGGAATATTGCTAACAAAATGGTTTTTTAAAAAAGGAAGAAAAATAAAACCCTCTTGATTCCAATACTTTTCTTTTCTTTGTTTTATTGGATATTTTATTTATTTACAGTACAGATGTCATCCCATTTCCCCATTTCCCCTCCCTAGAACACCCTATCCTATACCCCCTCTTCCTTTATGCTTTTATACCATTTTGATTCCATGCATGTAATAAGGTCAGTTCTAGGTTAAGGGTCTAGCAATACAATAGATGCAAATAGTCAAGGAGCAAGCAATATAATAAACACAAATAGTCAAAGAAAAAGCAAGGCATTAAATCCAGTTACGTGAACACTCCTGTTATCACTGCTTCTAAGGACTTATCAGGATGAACAAAGTATCTGGGCCTACTTCCCTATCCTAGCCCAACGTCATTTTCGTGTCTGAAGCCTACTTCCTTGTTCTAGTCTAAAATTTAGAATCCTGTCTGAAATTATTTCTTTGTTCTGGTCTAATATTTAGATTCCTGCCTGAGATTACTTTTTTGTTGTAGCCTACGATTTATACTCCTACCTGAAATTATTTCTTTGTTCTAGTCTAATGTCAGATTCCTGCTTGAAGCCTACTTTCTTTTCCTTGGCCAATGTTATATTCCTGTCAAGCAGCCCCTTTCCTTGTCTTTGGCCCATGTCAGCTTCTTGTCAAGCAGCCCCAAAGGCTCTCCACCTCTCCTCCTTTTTTAATTTGTGAACAAGACTGAGCCTGTCTTAGGTCATTCTGACAAGAATGCCTACCTTACCCATCATGGAATATGCATTATCATAGGCAATGCACTTTGGTCTTAGGTTGGTAAGGCTCTGTGAAGAATCTTACCCGTCCTTGGCTTGCCAGCCTGTTAATTTAATAACTTTGTCTGGGGGTCTATTTTCAGGTTTAAGCCATGTACTTTGGCTGGCAACATGTTGATATTGTTAAAGATAAGCTTTAGCATGATGGGCAGAAATAAAATATTCCCAAGACAAGAAGGGCTAGCCTGATCAAGCTATATATGCCATTCCTGAGGTTTGTCCAAAATGGAAAAACTAAGCTCAGGCCATAGATAATTTAATTGGGATTATCTGCAGCATCAAAGATCAACAGAGCAGCATTCTTTAAATTTATAATCTCATTATGCAAAGTTAGCACACCCAGAGAGACGTTAGGAATGTGTCAAATACCCTACAGGTGTCTTTAAACGTTTTTCTAATTATAATGATAATCATTGTGAATTTCAAAAGCAACACTACTCCAATAATATTTGTCATGACACTTGGAATGGCTCCTAACTCTTAAACCCTGAACTTCTTTCAGATAATTTGAATGGGTTACAGAGCATCATTTGTTGTTCCAGGTATCTATATAAATCCCTTTGTATACTCAATACATTAGTAACTTTTTTTTTGTTAGATGGTTAACAAAAATAGTTGTCTTATCTCCTTGTGTCAATGCTATCGCAAAAGCAGTGGTGCTAGCAATTAATGGAATTAAAGTTGTTATAGCAGCAATAATCAAGCCTGCTACCCTCTTGTTTCTGCTTAAAGCCTAACTCACATCTTCCAGCACTTTCAAGCTTTTTTCAGAGAATCAAGGTTTCCTAATACTCAGGGCAGTGAGATGAAAGCTGGTTAATAGACCCCCGTAACAGACATGCCAGGTCTCAACACACTAACATAATTAGAAATAATATAATCAATGCAACTTACAATAAATGCTGTAGAAGAGACAAAACCAATTTTAGCTTGACAATTAAAAGCCTTAAAACAAGCACTAACCCTTGTTTGAAATCCAGATGCTGTCCCAACATTATCTGTAGCGAGCTACAGCTAGCTTCCAAATATGCTCCTGACAAAGTCCAAATCCAGTGTTCCAAAGTAGACTGTTATTTACTAAATTAGGTTGATTTCTAGACCAGTAAATGATTGAATCATAATAGCTGGGCACCTTTAAGAAGAATAAAAGGGACATAATTTTTCTTTTTGATTCTCTATCCCACAAGGTCTAAAATCTTGAGGCAAGGCAGCTTGTCCCATCTGGGACATAGTCAAGCAAAGGTGGATCAGAAACATATGTCCAATACAGCTCCCCAGTCACCCTTGTGAGGGCACTCAGCAAGCTCACAGGCCGGCATGATTCTTTGTCTCAGCAACAATATGTCTCACCAATCTTTTTAAAGTTCCATGGGCCTCTTCCACCATAACTTGTCCTTGAGAATTATATGGAATCCTCATAATAAATTGTTTACAAAATGAGTCGACTGCTCAACTACAATTGCCAGACCCATTATCTGTTTCTTTTAATTGGATATTTTATTTATTTACCTTTCAATGTTATCTCCTCTCCCATTCACACCAAAACCCCTTACCCCATCCCCCCTCCTCCTGTTATTATGAGGGTGGGCTCCCACCATCCTCCTATTCCCACCTTCCTGCTCTCGAATTCCTCAATATTAGGTAATTCAAACTTTAAAGCATCAAGGCCGTCCACTTCCACTGATGCCAGGCAAGGCCACCCTCAACTACCTATACAGGTAGAACCATGAGTTCCTCCCTTTGTGTTCTTGGGCTGGAGATTTTAGAGTGGCTACTCTGGCTTGTTTCTTAGGACCATTTGCTTGAAAAATTGTTTTCCAGCCCTTTACTCTAAGGTAGAGTCTGTCTTTGTCACTGAGGTGGGTTTCCTGTATGCAGCAAAATGCTGGGTCCTATTTACATATCCAGTCTGTTAGCCTATGTCTTTTAGTTGGGGAATTGAGTCCATTGATGTTAAGAGATATTAAGAAACAGAGATTGTTGCTTTCTGTTACTTTTGTTATTAGAGGTCAAATTATCTTTGTGTGGTTATCTTCTTTAGGATTTGTTGGAAGAGGATTACTTTCTTGCTCTTTCTAGGGCAAGAAAGAGCAAATTTCCCTGCTTGTGTTGGAGCTTTCCTGCTATTATCCTTTGTAGTGGTGGGTTTGTAGAAAGATATTGTGTAAATTTGGTTTTGTCATGGAATATCTTGGTTTCTTCATGTATGGTAATTGCAAGTTTTGCTGGGTATAGTAGCCTGGGCTGGCATTTATGTTCTTTTAGGGTCTGTATGACTTCTGTCCAGCATCTTCTAGCTTTTATAGTATCTGGTGAGAAGTCTGGCGTAGTTCTGATAGGCCTGCTTTTATATGTTACTTGGTCTTTTTCCCTTACTGCATATTCTTTGTTTTGTGCATTTGGCATTTTGATTATTATGCGATGAGAGGTATTTCCTTTCTGGTCTAGAATATTTGGCATTCTACAGGCTTCTTGTATGGTTATGGACATCTCGTTCTTTAGATTAGGGAAGTTTTCTTTTATAATTTTGAGGATATTTATTGGCCCTTTAAGTTGGGAATCTTCACTCTCATCTATACCTATTATCCTTAGGTTTGGTTTTCTCATTGTGTCCTGGATTTTCTGGATATTTTGTGTTAAGAACTTTTTGCATTTTGAGTTCTCTTTGACAGTTGTGTCAATATTTTCTTTCTTTCTTTCTTTCTTTCTTTCTTTTTTTTTTTTTTTTTTTTTTTGTTTTTCGAGACAGGGTTTCTCTGTGTAGTCCTGGATATCCTGAAACTCACTCTGTAGACCAGGCTGGCCTTGAACTCAGAAATCCGCCTGCCTCTCCCTCCCAAGTGCTGGGATTAAAGGCGTGTGCCACCACCACCTGGCTAGACAGTTGTGTCAATATTTTCTATGGTATCTTTTGCACCTGAGATTCTCTCTTCTATCTCTTGTATTCTGTTGGTGGTGCTTGCATCTATGACTCCTGATTTCTTTCCTAGGTTTTTTATCTCCAGGGTAGTCTCCCTTTGTGATTTCTTTATTGTTTCTACTTCCCTTTTCATGTCCTGGATGGTTTTGTTCAATTTCTTCACCTGTTTGGTTGTGGTGTTTTGTAATTCTTTAAGGGATTTTTGTGTTTTCTCTTTAAGGGCTTCTACCTGTTTACCTGTGTTCTCCTCAAATTCTTTGAGAGTGTTATTTATGTCCTTCTTAAAGTCCTCTATCATTGTCATTAGAAGTGATTTTAAATCTGAATCTTGCTTTACTAGTACTATGGGGAATTCAGGACTTTCTTGTGTGGGAGAACTAGGTTCTAATGATGCCAAGTACCCTGGGTTGCTGATGCTTATGTTCTTGTGCTTGCCTTTTGCCATCCGGATCTCCTTAGTGCTACCTGCCCTGACTCTGACTGGAGCCTGTTCTTCCTATTATCTTGGTTGTACCAGAACTGTGTGGAGTGGGTGTTACTACTGGGGTTAAAGCTGGGGCCCAAGATCTGCTCAGTGCTCAGGCACAGACAGGAAGGAACCAATGCTCCAGGCCAGGAGAGACTTCCTAGGTCCTAGTGGGTCCCAGTTACTCCCTGTTTGGGACAGACATTGCTGTCTGCTTATATAAGATACTACCAGGGTTAATGCTCCTGGGAGACCCTCTTCCTCTGGGTTTTTTGAGGTTGGGGGCAGAGCTGCTGCCTGGGATGGGAGTGACTTCCTGGGTCCTAGTGGGTTCCAGTTACTCCCTGTTTTGGGGCGGGCATTGATGTCTGCTTACCTAAGATACTGTCAGAGTTAGAGCTCCTGGGATTCCAGCTTCCTCTGTTTTTTTTGGGGATTGGCGCAGAGCTGCGGTCCAGATCTGCTCAGTGCTAGGGCCCAGACCAGAAGGACGATTAGCATGTTTCTTAACCCTCATGAATAAAGCTTCTATTTATAGTGAGCATTGATTAACACAGAGGCTCACAACTGTTCAAGGTGCAGAGAATAAATACTGCAGAAGTTGCTGATGAAACAAATTCAAAGCCTTAAGAGGGACAATCATATCACAACCCCAATTCCCATGGCTCCAGCATCACTGCAGAAGAATGGGCAGAAAGATTGTGAAAAGCAGAGGTGACAGCTGACAACAAGGAAGCAGAATATTCCAGACATAGCAGGGCAGTTGCACATAGGAACTCCTAGCAGTTGAGACAACATGCACAAGACCTGTGCAAACTCAAGCCAGACAAAATCTCAGCATGGAGAGAGGAGGTAGGCTTGAAGTCCTGCCCCACCTAAGGAGTTATTAGCAGTTGACTGCTGCAGGGAGAAGTAGAGTAAGTTTTCTTTAAGAACATGGTCCCTAGTGAGTTAATCATGGTCCAGTGGAAGACCATACACACAAAAGTATATAGAAAGCATCAAGTGATTTTATCTATTTTTAAAATGAGGACACAAAGTTGTGTGGGTAAGGAAGGAGGGTGGATCTAGAATTAGGGGATGTAAAGGAGGGGTGAATAGCATCAAAGTACATTGTGTAAAACTTTTCAATAACTAAAATAAATGAGAAAAACACCTAAGTATCTTTAAAGCCATCAGGTGATTAATTTTACTTTCCAAAGAACTCTGGAACAAATTGCCTTGATATGACGACTTCACATGTCTTTGTCAGTAATTGAGCTGCCAAGTGGAGATGAACTTTACAGATTCCATGATGTCTTCTCTGGAGCTGTTGTAGACATGGCTGATTTAGAGCCTGTTGCTGGAGACCTCTGGTGAATGGAAGAACTTAAAGTCTTTGAGTGAGGTAAAGAAACACATTCCCAGAATCCACAGGACAGTAATAGGTTCTCTTGATCAGGAAAGAACAGAATTGTCTCTAAATATTTGACTTGTCCATGTGGTCCTCTGTCTGAAGATATATAGATTCTGAAATGCTTTCTTTGCCAAACCAAGGATGTCTAGACTAGAAACAGCTCATTCAGAGCTCAATTGCCTACCTATTTACTTATTTTCCCGAGTAAGGAAAAAAAATCTCTGCTCATCAGAGGTGCTACACAAAAATTGTATTTTTGATGACAGATCAGCAAAACTAGTGTGCATATCCCCAACTCATGTTGCTGTTAGGGGAAAACTCCTGTTCACTTTAGTAACAATTTCCAAGTCGAAGTTGCCCAGAGAGTCTTAAACAGCCAGTGCCTCTGCTATCTACTGTAACTCCACCTAATAATTTCAGCAAATGTCTCTTAAATGCAGATGGTCCAACAAGGCTTTTAGCTTATAATTTATTTCTAAAGCACTTACTACTGTCTACCCTGGATCTGTTAAAATTGTTTAAATTAGGAAAAATGCCTTTAAAAATGGAAAGTAAGTAGTAAGGAATAACTGTCAAAATTTCTCCAGGCACCCAGCAGGGTCTTAACACAAAGATAACCAGTGAAATGAGCATTTTAACGTCGTCGGTATCAGTGGGCTATGTGGTAGTGCCCAGAGTAATATCTGAGCACTCTAGGTAGCAGGAGTCTCAGTGTGTGCCAGGCAAAATGGTAAGCATCTATAATCCCAGCACTCGGGAAGTTGAGGTGGGAAGATCGTGTGGCAAACTTGAGGCTATCCTGGTCTACACAGTGAGTTCCAGTCTTGACAGGGATATAGAGAAAGACCCTGTCTCACAAACAAACAAACAAAAACAAACTGCCCCTAAAATGTTGTCTGTTCAGATTTTACTCTTGACTATTTATTATTCATCTTTCAAGGGAATTAAATCATGATAAAAGGGGATTGCTCTGATCCATCAGTGTCAGCTAGCTTTTAGCACTGCATCACTGAGCGCCAGCTGTATACGCATTAAGGGAATGATCTTTATCCCTGTCCCTCTCCCCCTCTCCTTCCTCTCCCTTTCCTCCCTCTCTCCTTCTCCCCATCCCTTCCTCCTTCCTCCCCCTTCTCTCTCTGTCTGTAAACAAAGATGAAGAAGACAAACTCTCATTTTTCCTCCAAAAGTTGACTTTTAATGGGAAAGTGAGAGGATCCTTGAAAAATGCAGCTATGTGCTGATAGACACCAAAGAATTAGAAGTGTCCTTAGACCAAGGTATTGGTGTTAGTTGATCATGAGATGTGAGAAAAACAAAGAAAATGTAGGGAAACTTTACATAACATTGAACATATTTTTTTTTCTTGAAAGTAATTTAATTAATCCTGAAAGAAAAATCCTTTCTGGCATTTTGAAGTAAAAGTAAATGCTTTATAAAAATATAGTGCTGTAAGTGGTAAGATAGAAAATCCTGCAACTGATTTGGGTTCCATCATATGCAGGATAATCAAAGCTGAATACCATGTCTAATACCTACCATTTTGAGAGTTAAAGACCATTACCTGTAGATACTGAGTGTTTAAGGGATTATCTCTGAGACTATGGAATTGGCTCTAAAAGATCATACATTAATGTGTGAGGCTGAGAATTTGGGATTTTGAGATAACAATATTCTTTAGGTTTTTTTTTTTCTCAACAAGTCTCAACTTAGGCTGAACACATTCTCTGAAATCATCTAAGACCCACAAACTCTTACAGTTAGTTCTTATAACGTTCCTTGACTCAATTACTTTTCAACAGAAGAGACTTGATAAACCTAGTAAATACAAGAAAAGATTAAAAAGCGGAAATATAACACAAATTGAAATTGTAGCATCAGACAATGTCTCTTGCTTGCTTAGAAGGCGCTGTTTACCTTCCTTCTGTGAGTTACCTTGTAGTCCTTGAGGAAAGTTCCAGCTGGAGTCTCTAGGTTCAAAGCCAGACTAGAATGCGTGTAATATTTTATTAGAGTTCAGATAAGTTGCCTATTGGCTCAGATTCTTGCCCAGGAATTGTCAAGGGTCACACTTCTCTTAGAACTTTCAGGTATGATGAGTTGTTAAGCTTGATAAGCATGGATTTCAATATGTAATGTTGTGATGTGGTCACACCCACCATATACATATACACATACACATACACATACACATACACATACACATACACATACACATACACATACACTACACACACACACACACACACATATATATATATATATATATATATATATATATATATATATACATTATTTATAGAGCCTGGAATGCCTTTCTTCCTGTACCTGATGTACTAGCCTAAGGAAATTTGCTCCATGGAGTTTTCAGTTCCAGCTGGCTCCTGTGGAGTGTTCATGTAGTTCTAAAGTTCTGTGGGTTATGTGGTTTCCATGTACGAAGAGAGAATGTTAGGGTTTGGAAATGTGTCTAAACAGCAATATTTTTCAAATGTTTTTCCAGTTATCCTGCAATTTTTCTTTGTATGAAATTTTGGTCTTTTGCTCTTTCATTAAAGCCTCTAATATTTTATATATTTGCATGCACAATAAATTTGGATGATTCTCCTGCTATGTGTTTCAGTTATTACCTCTTACCTAAGAAGAGATGTGTATTGAAGGTGATTTCACAGTAATATTGTTTAGAACATATAGAACTAATATCTATATATTCAAACAATTATTTAGTGATTTTTGTAGAAAATGCTGATTGTGTATTCATTCCCCAATTTTAACATCTTGCCTTGCTATATATAGAGTTTTCCAAGTTAATGGTATAATCAATTTATATTAGTACACACATAATATTCCATGATGTGCACATATTATTATTTCACATTTCCTAACTAAGAGACATTTATTTCAGTTTCTTTGATCATGAGAAAGGCTGTAACTGGCATCATTGCACTTATGTCTTTACATTCTAGGGATTTAATTCTAATTGCATGATTTCTAGGATATAGATTCCTAACAATGCCCAAACATGTGTTTGCTTTTAAATAATATGTTTCATATACAAAATATATACAAATCTTTTGTGGCTACCTCATAATATCAAATGTGAAAGATCAACTTTTTGATACATTATATATGGGATAAAATACAAGATTTCTTGTGATTAACATGGACTTGTTGAATCCTTCTTGTACAGTCATTCTATTTTGAATATTTTACATATATATATATATATATATATATATATATATATACTGTACATAAATCTGTAATAAATAAAAATGTAATTAATGGGCCATAGGAAATAATTTTATTCACATTACTGAGTAAATGCTCTGAGATTTACTTGAAGTGTCTGAATCAACTGACATCTTAATATATCAAGATTCCAACTATGTCATGCTTTGATCAATATTTTATAATGCTGCTAATGTTTAAATTTGATTTTATTATAACCATTTAACTTGATGCTAATTTATTCTACTTCAATCTCAATATTTTTAAGTAAGTTAGCAAAATTTCTCTCCTTTAACATTAGTGTATTCTCTTTAAAATTATCTATTCAGCCAATACTCAGAGACAGAGGGAGGCATAGCTCTGTGAGCTCCATGTCAGCTAGGCCTTCATAGTTAGGCCATATCTCAAGATGAATACAATCAAATCAAATAAAAAAAAAATCTACCTAGTCAGTTTGTTTCTTTTCTTTTTGGCCTACATTTTCTTTAATTATAAGAATTCTCCATATATTCCAGATGTGTGTGTGTGTGTGTGTGTGTGTGTGTGTGTATGTGTGTGTCTGTATATATATATATGTGTATATATGTATGTGTGTGTATATGTATGTGTGTATGTGTATGTATAAAATGTATATGCAAATTTTCTCTTGCTCCTTGGTTTCCTATTTCCTTTAATAATATTTTAATTAATAGATATTTTAAATTTTAATGTAAATCATTAATCAGTCTTTTATTTATTCTATGCTTTATGTTTTTATATCTAGCAAAAATAAATCTCTGCCAACTTCAAGCTTGGAAATGAAGTCTAGCATATTTTCTTCCAGAAGTTTTAGTGCCTCATTTAATCACATTTAGATTTACAGTCGTTCTGGAATTGATTTTTTGCATATGGTGTGAGGAATGTGTCAAGATTAAATAGTTTTCAATACGAATATCTTGTTGACTCAGCATCAATTACTGAAGGGACTCTATTTTCCATGCTGTATTATAGAGTCCTCTTTAAGATAAATCATGTGACTGTCTAAGTATAGACTCTTCTTCAGACCCTCTATTCTGGTTCCATAATTTATTAGTCTATCTTACAGTGTCACCACATGGCCTTAATTAGTATAGCTTTATACAGAGTTTTGATATCTGGTAATAAAACTCCAATTTTGTTTTTCTTCTGTGGACTTACGTATTGTTAGTCCATCACATTCTCACACATAGTTTGGAACAAGCTTAGTAATTTACAAGCACAACCTAGGGTTTCCTTTAATTTATAGATCAATTTAGAGATAATTGGTGTCGTTTCTATTCTGACGATCATAATATGGAAAGCCTCATTTTCTTAGAGGACTGTAATTTTTCTTAGTGTTGGAGGTTTTCTGTGTTCATATCTTACTTGTGTGAGCTTATGATAGATTTCAACTTGTTTTCAACTGTCTTTATCACTATATAGAAATATATTTATATATTGAATTTATTTTCAGACACTTCAGTAAATTGTTTTGATTCTATTTTAATTATTTTGATGCCTTTTTGATATACATAATGATATTAGTATGGATGGTAATTGTTTTGCTCTTTTTTTCCCCCAAACCACATGTATTTTCCTTTTCCTTTTCCTTAGTTTTTCTTTTTTATGCTGAAACAGAGAACTTTTACATCTTCTTACAGTGTTGAATAGAGTTATAACGGGGCATTCCTCTGCTTTAAATTTTATCATAAATGCCCCCACAGACCAGTATTAATTTTTCTTAGTTTCTTTCCTGTTTCTGTGATAAAATAATCTGTCAATAGCAACTCAGAGGAGGAGGGGCTTAGTTTGGCTTACATTTGCAGAGGATAGCCCGTCATTGTGGGGAAGACACAATGGCAAGTAGAAACGGCATGGTGGCAGGAGCAGGAGGCTGGATGGTTACTGTACAGTCCCAAACGGAAAGTGGAGAGCAGTGGGTTCATGTTAGTCTTACTGGTCCCTTTATACAATTCAGAAGCCAAACACAGAGAACCAATGCTACCCACCGCGCTGAGGACCTAGCACTACATCAGTTATCTTAACCATGCTAATCCACCGTAGGCTAGTCCAGAAAATTACGTAATATAGACAATACATCACAGGTGTGCCCAGAGGCTTATATCTCAGGTAGGTCCAATCCTACAAAGTTGATGACCATTACATAAACAGATTGTTTATTTTCAATATCTTTCATTTTAACTTATTGAGTTAGAGTCCATGTAGTAAAAAGCACAGATACTAAATATTCATCCTAATTATTGTTTATTTACACAAACAATTCCATAGCCACCATGAGATCAAGATCAAGCACATTCCTATTGGGTTAAATGGGGTTCTGTGTTCGCTGAGCCACAGGGCTCTGGCTCCTCAGGGAGGCAGCATGCTGGAGTTTTGACTGTGTTTACCCACACTAGCACCTGGAGTGTGTTGGGTCCTTCGAGGTGGGGAAGCACAGTCTGAGGTCCTGGGGACAGCCTGAGCTGCTTCGGTGGTCCCTAGGCCTTCGATGAAGCCTAGAGCCATCTGGTTCTCAGGCTCTTGGGCCCTCAGGCGCTGCTGGGAGCTGCGGAAGAGTCAAGGACTGAACGGGAGAGGGGAACTCTGGCTGTGTCCCCCTTTCCTCCCAAAGAGTCCTTGGTTTGTTAGTAGGCGGCTGTCTTGCTTTGGTGGAGGCAGTGTCTGGGAACACAGAAAGGCCTAGTATGGGAGATTAGACAGCAGCTCTGTAGGCGGGGTCCTTCTTCTCTATGTCTCCCCATGGCGGATCCGGATGAGGAGAAGCAGTCAGTCCATGGTTTTAAGGCTTTTATTGTCATGGCAGAAAGTGGATGAGTAAAAACCTATCCTATTTTCTCAAGGCGGGCCTGAGGTTAAATACCTTTTGCAGGGAGGAGTGCCTGGGAAGGGGAGCTTAATTGGCTAAGCCCTTCAGGCCTGTAGGTACCTCATTAAAATGAAGATCTGTCTTGAGGCTCCATGACCTGTGGTCATGTCCTCTACCTGTGGAGTTGCTTGGGGCATTGCCCTTACATGAGTGATGGCCACAAATCTATGCAGGGCTGCGGCCTCATGTCAGGAGCCTGGAGTCTGGGAACGTGGCAAAAACGTCTGCCATCTCTCAGGGTCATTAGGGTTTCCAGCCTGTGCTCGATTGGAAACCAGGCTGCCTTTCACAGTCCTACACATCCCAACATCCAAGAAGACTCACATGTGCTCTACTCTTGCTCCTAGTTTAATGACTGGACACTACTAACACTAAATAGTGAAGGATCTTATGGAAAGAATCCAGACTCAGTTTCTGGAGCACAGAAAGTGTGGAGAAACATAGAAGTGAAGCCTGCAGGTGCCAAAAGGGATACAATCCCAGAGACCACTCTTCCCTTTTGTGGTATTGAGAACATATCCACATGTAGAGTACTGACAGCTGTTACATCATCCGTAAATGATATTAATCTTCACTCCTCTCCTGGAAATGGGGAGTTTTGTTCCTTGGTTTTCATACAAGTCTTTGGTGAAAAACAAGCCATCTGTTAATTCTTTTGAAGTATCTATTAAGTTAATCATTTTGGCTTTAGAACTTTCAGCAAAGTGAACAGCATGGTGTTAGGTACACAAAGCCAGGGAACCCTGACATGATGGGCAGGGAGTATAACAGAAGGGATCAGGAATAAAACAGCAGCGTCAAGGGCCCGTGTAGTGTCTCATTTCTCTCAGTTCAGTGCCAGTTCTTCATCAGTGAATCCATATTATGAATCCATCAAAACCTGGATCCACTCATCATGTTAAAACTCTCATGATATAATCATCTCTGGAAAGGCCAGAAGAGACACACTTGGAGGTGTGCTTCTTTAATCTCCTGGAAAATTTTAGTCTAACTAATTGAAAATCAAAGTCACCCATTGTATATCTCTTCAGGTGTGGTCTGTGCATTTGTATGAGGTAGTGCTGGGGAAGCAGACAAGGTAAGCTAGTCTACTTGGAAAACATTAGAACATCGACAGACCTTGACATAGAAAGATGGTGGGTGGTGTTTAAAGAATAACACCTGAAGTCCTGTGGCCTCCACTTGACTCATGCACATGTTCTTTTCAACCGCAGAAATGAACACGCACATCACAAACACCAAAAGCTCATGATGTGTTCGATTTATTGTTTTCTCATGAGTTTAGAAGCTTCAGCCCAGGCTTTTAGCCTTGTTGCCTTTGATCTTTTCATGAGGTAAGGCACAATATGGGTAGCACAAGTGGAGCAAGCTGTTCCTCTGATGGCACCTGGGAAACAAAGGGAAAGAGCAGAGGCCAAATTCCTAATACGCCCATCCAGGGCACACTATTATATGAGGATAAGACATTGAACTTGGCCTTGCCACTTAAAGCTTTTATAACCTCTCAGGAGCACCATGAATTGGGAACCAAGCTTTTGATACATAGACCTTTGGGGAGCGTGTATAAACCATAGCAACAGTTTGTAACTTTCCACACCATTTTCTTAGGCTGGTGGCACTTCTTTATGTATGAGATTGAAAACTCATGGTCATATAAGGATTCTTCATTTTGTTGCTGATTCAAAGAGAACTTCTTAATATTTCACTAGTGTATAGATTTCAAGGTTCATAAAGGCTTTGCACCATGTAAATTAGTTGACTTATTGCTACATAACAAAATACTTTAGACATTAATGTCTTAAAACAATGGGTTTGGGAACATCTTTAGGTGTGATTCCAGTTTACGTTCCATAGTCTTGAAATCACAATGTTATCTAGGGATGCACTCATCTGAAAGACTGCTCAAAGATGGATCATTGGTTCCCAAAATGGCTCACACATATGACTGCAAATTGATGTTGGTGTTGGATGTTGGGCAGTCTTCAGATCTTTTCCATAGGCTTTCTATAGGATTGCTTGCATTTACTTATGCCACAATACTCACTTTTGCTCAAGGACAGCAAGGTAGAAATCAAAATGTTTTTATGTTAACCTCAAATCACACCCTTTATTTCTTCAATAGTCCGAGTGTCCAGACCTGCCTGACAGTGTGAGAGACAATAAATTAAATGTATTGGAAGTTGTTTTCCACTAAAGCTTCTGAACTGAGCTCCAAAAAATCAAGGTATAGAATGAAGTCACCCTTACAAGATGCCATAAAATCAAACTGAATATAGCAACAGAGCAGTTTTCCAAGAAATAGGGAATTGAAAGCAATCAAATGTAAGATGTCCAGCCAGCTTAGGCCAGCAACACAGTCTTTTCTACTTCAACATTATTAGAAAACAACTTCAAAGCCACTCACTGACTTCTTGTTCCTTATTCATACTTTGTCTAACTTTTCTAAGAAACTGACTTCAAGTTATACATAAATAAAATAATAGGTTAATTAAAGGAAGGAGGAACGGTGGGATATGAGTAACAAGGAAGCCTACTAGTCCACTAATCATGCAGAGTTCTGGAATATCTCTGTAAAAGTCCCAAAGAACAGATAGATAGGATTAATAAAGAGAATAAAGGACTCTATGAACTTGGTAAGTGGAAAAAAAGAAGATTTATGTATGTAGTCTCAATTTATGAGAAACTAGGCTGATTTGTGCCAAATAAAATAAAGGAGAAAATGTTATAGACACTTCAAAGGTTGAAGAATGGATGAGACAGAATGTTCCAAATACTGACTAAAGCAAAAAGAGTATATTTTTAGGCAATTGATGAAAGACAGCATCTACTGGACTGGATGCCCATTGGAGAATATAATCAAATATGTTTCTTAGCCAAAGTGAAATGTCTGATATACAGAGAGCAGAAGAAATAGAATTGTTAGTACTGATAAAGAAAGGTTAAATATATCATTGTTGAAGATGGAGGCTTCTATATATAGCTAAATTTCAAATGTGGCAGAATGTCGAAGATAAAGAAAATATCTTAGGGAAAAGGAGAATTATATAACTTCAATATTATTTTAAATCATGTAATCTATTTCACATTTTCAAAAGTAAATAAATCAATAAACACAGCTTATCTGGTTTGCTTAAATGTCAGTGTGATAAATACAAATGTGTAGGAAAGGGATTATTTCATCTTGCAGGTGACAGTCCATCATTGGGGAAACTCAAGGCAGGGATTCAAGGCAGGAATCTGGAGACAGGACCTGATGTAGAGGCTATAAGAAGACTTCTTTCTGGCTTGCTTACATGGCTCACTCAGTTTGCTTTTTATACCACCTAGGAATACCTGACCAGAGGTGGCACCACCAGAGGTAAAATGGTCATCTCACATCAGTCATTAATCAAGAAAATGCCCCATAGACTCTGTAATTTGATGGAGATAATCTCTCAACTGAGTTTCTCCCTTCCTATGTGGCTCTTGTTTGTGTTATGCTGATAAAAAACCAATCAGCAGACAAGTAGAAACATAGTTTCTTAAATTATGGGGATAGTCATTTACTCATGCAAAGCCAAAGAAGTGAATCAAAAATCCCACGTGCCTGTGGCCAGTCACTTCATCTCATCCTGACAGCAAATATCTAAATATCCATTACCTGTAGATAAAACTAGATTTGCACCATCAGTTGGTGACTATGACACTTCTCTGCATCCCTATGTTTACTTAGTTTCTTGCACTCTATTTTCAGAATCTTATTCTTCAAAGAAAGACTTGGATGGTCTGACTTATGATGACTTTTGGAATTGATATTGAGAAAGGTCCTGTTGGCCATAAGTGTTGAGTATGTTGGCAAGTCTAACTCTAAATGCTTGATGCATATCTGAGTGACAAGTTGAATAAGAATCTCAGAGAAAATGTTGGTAGTTTGATCAATTGCCAGACTACAGACAAGTAGGAATATCATGAACACGTTCTGGAGTGACTACCAAAAGTACAGAGCACTCCGATGGCTTGGGCATAGGACTCATTGGTGGCCAGGTATATTACAACAAAGCACTACTGGGGTATCATGACTTTTGTACACAGATCTGTCTATAAGCCCAGAATTTGTTAATTGTCAAAATATTGATGAAATTTGAAGACTGTTTGAGATTCTCTGGCAAAGCTAACCCTTAATGGTGATGCAAATCCACAATTTGTGGATAAGCAGGCTGTAACATTCCACAGCCAGGTGAGACAGTGATGTCCCAGGGGCCACCAGCATGGCATAAGATTTTATTAAACATTATATGCCTGTTATATGAAGGCATCCACATTTTTGGAGGCTGTGATTTTCTCTTACTTTTACTGTCTTGAGAGATTCTTCATAGTATCTATTTAGAAAACATCCTTCCACATAACTCTGAAATTTGTATGAATAAATGACTTCCTTACGATAGCCAGGGCAGCCTATTATTTACCTCCCTCCAACCTCCAGGAATCAGTGTGTTTTAACATACATAGCAAGTATTACAGGGTATCTAAGTTTTCTGTTTGAAACTGATTGAGAGTCCTTTCACCAAAGAAGATCAGACAAAACACACAGAGGCAGGGGCAGGTCCATCAGCATCTCAGAAGATGAAGAGCTATAACAGGTTCAACTAATAAAGCCATAATGCACATTTCAGAAAACTGCTTGGAATAAAAATCAATTCTGTATTTGAGTTGAATTCAAATAAATCTATCTCCGTGCATGCCTACTCCACATACTCAGCCTAAGATTTCTACTACTTGCAAAAACATCTTATTTAAACTTATTTCCAGATATGCATGCACTTACCACTTGTCAGATGTACAGGAATTTTAATCCAGCAACATGGCTGCTCTGGCAAGAGATTACATCCAAAGACCAAGGTCTGTGTGATCCATCTGAAATGAAGCCATGCCATACATTTTTAATCTCTTTGGCTGAAATACAGACAGGCCCTTAGTAAAGGTATATACCTTTAAGGTCAAATTATCTTGTAGAAGGAGACAGCCATATTTGCAAATAATGTCTAATTGAGGGGCAGACAAAGTGAGGAATCAGAGAAAGATTTGACAGATTGAGTCAGAGAGGATAATTCCAACTCTGATGAGAACAGCACAGGAAAGAGAAGCTATTTAAGAACAGCTCAGGGAGGTGGAGTAAGTCAGTTGGGAAGCAGTGCAGTGCAGTGCAGTGCAGTGCAGTGCAGTGCAGTGGAGTTCATGCAAGTCAGCAGAGACAGGCGAAACCAGAGAATTAGAAGAGATTCGAACAAATTGCTAGAGTTGAGACCAAGAAGTGCTATTCAGTGAGAAGCTGAGAGAAGCCAGATTAAATTAGTCAGCTTGAAGAGGAGTCTGAACCAGAACAACTGAGTTGAACCAACCAGCCAGAAAGAACTAAAGAGAGTGGGCTTATTCAGCAGTAAGCCTCTGAGATGACAATTTCACCAGGCTAATAAAAACTATATTTACAGTCATGAACTGCAAAGTCCAGCCTAAGAGATTTAGAGAAAAGAATTACAACCTCCAAAGTCACAAATATTGACATTCTATTTATTTCCTGGTTCTCTACCAGAACAATTAATAAAATTTTAAATTTACAAATTTACTCATTGTCTTTAAAGGTAGCTTAAATAAATTGGTAATAATAAGTAAAATGTAGTTTCAGATTAATCTATGTTAAAGATGTCAACACATCAAATATTTGAGATCTCCATATATTGATGGAATAAAGATCATTTTAAGGGATATCTAGAAAGGTAAGAAATTAGAATTAGTATCCAGTGTTAAAGTCATTTTTATTCTCTCTGAATCTTAGGATGGGACATGATAGTGGTTATTGTCATGTTTGAAAGATATGGCACAGATGAAAGACTGATAAACTTAAATGGTAATACATAAAGTCATGATCCACTGAGAAAAAGACATTAGCAAGACATGTATTTACAAATAAAGCATAGGTTTACAGGTATAGAATTTTATTCTCAAGAATATGTCTATTTGCTTCGCTAGATTCAGCACAAAACTTTCTTACTGCTTGTTTAAGAAACAAATTAGTCATTTTATTTGTTTATTTATTTATTCATTCATTTATTTATTTGTGTGTGTATGTGTGGGGGTATGCATTTGGACGTCAGAGGACAACTTGTGGGAGTCAGTTCTCTCTTTCCCATGTTCATCTAGGAGACTGAACTCACAAAACAGGCTTGGTGGCATGTCAGAAAGCACCTTTACCCACTGAACCATCCTGATAACCCCTGTTTGTCTATTTTTAAAGTTAATATATAAAGTAGTGAGCTTCATTGCAATATTTCCATGCTTACATGCCATCATCTTATTCTTAAACATACCTTTTCTATTTAAAAATTATTTATTTATTCTCTCTCTCTCTCTCCCTCTCTCTCTCTCTCTATGTGTGTGTGTGTGTGTGTGTGTGTGTTTGTGTGTGTGTGTGTGTGTGAGAGAGAGAGAAGGAGAGAGAGAGAGAGAGAGAGAGAGAGAGAGAGAGAGAGAGAGAGAGAGAGCTCATGTGCCATTGTGCATGTAGAGGTCACAGGACAACTGTTCTGAGTTATTTCTTTTTCTGCACCACTGAATCCTGAGGACCAAGCTCATGAGTTTCCTCAAGCTTGGCACCAGATTCCTTTACCTGCAGAGTCATCTCAAAGTTAGCTACACTTTCTTCTTATTCAGCCTTTATAACTGGTTGGTAAAAACTTGAAAGTGATTTTCATCCTTAGACATTAGAGAAAATGTAAATTAACTGCCTTTGAGAGTCTGTATCAGCCCAGTCAGAACCACTATCAGGAAGAAAACAAATAACAAATGCTGACAAAGATGCTCTGAAAAAGAAGAACGTGTGTACACTAGTCATGGGAATGTCAGCTGTGTCACACACTATTGACACTTGTATGGTCTTGTATGGTGTTTCCTAATAAAACTGGAAATGCAAGTACCACACCAACTATACCACCAAGGTGTGCATCTAAAAACTCTAAACCATTCAACATGGAAACTCTTGTATATTCATGTTTATTGTTGTACTAGTAACAATATCCAGAAAATGGAACAGCCTGGCAGCCATCAGCAGATAAGGATAAAGAAAATATGGTGCATATGCACCATGTACCTGTAAAGAAAAATGAACTCTTTGCTGTCAAGACAATTTTTTACAACAGAGGAAACATTATCAATCCAAATGTAGACTCACAGAGCCCAGTCCCAATGGATACATTTACAAAACACTCCAGCACCTAACACTCAGGGAACATTGAGGAAGAGAGGGTGGAAAGATTGTAAGAGGACCAGGGGGTTTACCATGAGGTTGGGTTTCCTAGTAACATCAGAAACTACACCCCAAAAGTCTCAGCAATATGACTTCCTGGAGGTGAGTTGAACAAGGATGATACCAATGAACATGCTAAACCAAATGGGGAAAACCTCAAGAGGTCCCAGACCTATGCAAAGAATCATGGGCAACTGAGGAAAGTTGGGAGTGGGAGAGATGGTCCTCCCCAGGGAAGAGCACATCAATTGCGTCCAGTGCCAAGTGATTATTCCTGAAAACATACATACAAATGACATTATATGGACTCAATGGGTCATATTCAGGAATACACACACACACACACACACACACACACACTGAATAATGATTAGTAAAAAGGGAGGTCATGAATTTGAAGGAGAATGGGGTGGAGTATACAGAGGGTTTGAAGAGAGGAAAGAGAAGGGAGAAAAGTTGTAATTAAATTATAATCGCAAAAGTAAACAACAAAAAGAAAAGCAAAACCAAGGCAAATGTAGGGAAATCAGTGCAACTGGAGATCATTATGTTAAGCAAAGTAAGCCAGACTCAGAAAGACAAATACTACATTTTTACTTTTATATGTAGAACCTAAATTTAATATTATGTATCTGTATCTTTGTGTGTATGGTACATGAGTGTGTGTGTGTGTGTGTGTGTGTGTGTGTGTGTGTGTGTGTTTGGAGGTCATGGAACTGGACATGAGTCATGAGAAAAGAGGAAAGATCTTAAGGGAGGTGTGAAGAAATAGTGCAGGAACTGGAATTAAAGTAATAAGAAAACAGAGGACTATCTAGGAAAAGAAAGGGAAACAGCCTGGGAGGGGTACAGAGTAGAATGGAAGGGGCTGGAGGAAGGGAACAAATTCTAGCAAGGTATGTGTGAAGATGCCACGATGAAACCTCAATGCTAACCTAAAAATCAATTTATAAAGAAATGCGTCAGATACATACGTGTCTGTTTATTTGCACGCATGCACGCGTGCGCACACACACACACACACACACAATTTATATATACACATGTATAGTTTTTGAAAATTTGTAGTCATAATCTTTCTTTTATTTTTACCTTGTCTTACATCTTTAAATTTACTTTTGTTTATGTATATGTTTCTATATATGTGTGTGTATGCCATGTGAGTGTAGGTGCCCAGTGAGGCCAGAAGAGGGCACTGGATGCTTTGAACCTGGAGTGGGTACTGAGAACTGAACTAGGGTCCTCTGTAGTAGCAGCAAGTGACCTTAATAACTCAGCCATCTCTCCAGCTCCTGACTTTTTTTTTTTTTTAAATAGAGCTAGGGAGCTGGAGAGATGGCTCAGTGGTTAAGAGAACTGACTGCTCTTTCAGAGGTCCTGAGTTCAATTCCCAGCAACTACATTGTAGCTCACAACCATCTGTAGTGAAATCTGATGTCCTCTTCTGGTGTGGCTGAAGACAACAACAGTGTATTCACATTACAACAGTGTACTCACATTAAAGAAGCCAGGCTGAATGGCTGGCTAGCTGGGTTCAGCACTTCCCCAGAAGCCTAGGTGCTTGCCACAGCACTTCTCCCTCAACCCTGCGCACACAGAAGCCCCCACATTCCTTCCTGCCACCTGACTTTCCCAAAAGATGCAGCAGGCTCCAAAGGCCACAAATCCTCATTCCAATAGCACTCCCATCCTGGGAACGACAACAATGGTTATCAGCCTGAGAACAGATAAACAAATACAGCGCAGCAGTCTCCATGCCTGAAGCTGGCACCCTCTCTGATGGATGGCCAAACACGCCCCAACACAGGTGGCTTATGGCCTTGGGAAAAGCAAAATCCATACATCCTTAGAGAGAAATCATGCCAGTTAAGCGTTCCCAGGCAGCTGCGACTGGTTTGTAAAACTATTTCCTTCCCGCGATGTAACCTGCTTGTATGTATTCCCTACACTACTAGACACTGGCCGCAACTTTGCTTTGTGCAACTTGCGGTCCAAACCTGGGTTTGGAATAAAGGCTCCTTTGTTTCTCTACAGAAGATACGGCTGAGATCTCTTGGAGATCCCGAGACCTGGGCATAACAACATACGTTAAATAAATCTTAAAAAAAAAAAAATAGAGGTAGGTATAAAACCCAAGACCTATATGCATACTAGACAAGTACTCTACCACAGAGTTACAGAGCTAACCCTAAAATGTTCAATTATGTTTGTGCAAATGACTTTGGATCCTTCTGATTTGAATTAGTAGCTGCAGCTTCCCCTTATTATGTATGTCCCATTTGTCTAATTACTCTGCAGTTTCTCATGATCTCCTATCTGCTGTTCTAAATTAATGTTGTCTTTTTATCTTTCTGTCTCATATGGTGCTTTTTTTTTCTTTTTTCTTTTCTACCTTAAAACAAGGTAGAGTCATCTGAGAAGAACAAACTTCAGTTGGTGAATTACCAACATCAGTGAAAACATTTTGTTGTTTAATGATTAATGTGGAATGGTCCAGCCCTCTGTGGGTGGTGCCACTCTTGGGCAGGTGATCTTTATTGTATACGAAAGATAGCTGAACAAAGCAGTGGTAGGAAGCTGATAAGGTGCATTTTCCCATGATCTCTGCTTTAGTTCCTGCCTCTAGGTCCCTGTGTTGAGTTCCTGCCTTGGTCTTTCTTGATGAGCTATAAACCATAATCCCAATAAATCCTTTATCCCTCATGTTGGCTTTGCTCAGCGTTTTATCATATATGTAGAAAGCAAATCAGGACAAATACTAGTGCAGTTGTTTGGTAAACTTGTTAATTGAGATGCTATAAATGGCGCGGTAGTCAAAAACACGGGGAGAAATAAAGCATGTTTTTCTACTTTAAGGTAAGTCTCAATGTTTGTATGCAGTTCATCTACGGAGGATGAGTGGTTATGTACAAAACATGCCCTTACCGCTCCCTTTGTGTTTTAAACTTGTAGCAAACCAGTGAGGCTGATAGAGAGATATTTGGAGATTTGAGAAATAAATTGAAGTTGTATTTTTATGAACAAAAAAATGAGGCTTAAGCAGTTATTCATCCCTCAGATGAAAAACAATCTTCTAGAAAATCGACATGGGTCTGACACCATAATGTACTTGCAGCCACCCAGAAATATAGCTCTGATTTGCTATGTATCAAAAGTCTCTTGAGGATTACATCCACAGTTTTTATATTTATGAGGATAACACAGCAAAACAGAGCATCTGACAGATTATAGTAAACTACTGGCTTGAGGTAGTTCATATTTCAACATGGGATTGCAGCACATTTCTTTCGATGATGTCACATCTTTATGAAGCTTGTTATCATTGATCGCTGTGATGAAAATCAATAGAAAGCAGGAAATGAGGTGGCAGTGGCCAGTTTCACTCTCAAGTCTGGGAAGTTGCAGGAGCCCACAGTCACTTAGATGTCTAGAAATTTGACAATTGTGGTTTTTAAAAGTTAAATAAAGCAGTAATTTTCTCTTAATTTATTGGTGTTTTGTGTTTTTAAAAAGGCCTCTACATTCTTAAGCCATGAATTATTAAGATTTTTTTTGTCATGGCTAATCTTAAAGAAGTTTAGAATTGGCATGGGGATGTCAAATGCAGTAAAAGTATTATTGGTGACCTAAGGTTTCATGAACCAAGGGAGTTTGGAAACCTCTAAATCATAGAGTTTGTTTTCTGATGCTAGCGATCCTGTAAGTCTGTTGTTTTTTTTTAATCAACAACAAAGGAAGATCAAGTGGCACATTAAGACATGTGTTTGATCTATTTATACATGGGCACATATAATAACTGGGCTTGTGACTAAATACCTCAGTTTCTTAGTTCCCCAGTCTTTAACTTAACAGTAAACTTGGGAATAGTTTTTAATTAGGCGATTGAGTAGCAAATGAATCTACCTATCATTAATTTCCACTTCTAGAATGATTTTTATGAGGCTATAACTTTGTAGACATGGAATAAGAACCCTCTTGAAAGAAGCTTCTAGCCATTGAGCTCTGAGAAGTCCAGGTATAAAGAATTGTGGGAGCTAGCTCATTCTGTTTGTGAAGGACTCCATGCCTTACAGTATAAAATGCTATTTGTGAATCAGCCCAACAGTGTGATATTTATCTTTAGCCATGTTTTCACAGAAGGATTGTTAAAATAACCTTGAATCTTTGGGATGGCAAATTATCAACTTTATCTCTAACAAAAAGATTTCAGTCATCAATGTGTAGCTAAATCTCTAGTTTCTTCCTAAGTCATTTTTCGGTATTCTGCATTCAAATTTTCAGGACTGTATTTATGAATCCATTTATGTCACTATCATGATCACAAAAAATGTTAATCAATTGTTCTAATGAGCCCAACAGTCTTAGGAGTGGCTCCAAACTTTGTCCTTTTTTGGAAAACACATATTAATAGATTTTGGTTGTTAATAGATTAATAGATTTAGATTGTAGCATGTGTAAATCTTGTGAGATCCACAGAAAAGGATAACACATAACCCAATGGTATCAGTGGATGAGGCTATAAGTAGATATGTCACGTTTATTTTCTCAGATGAAATGATGAAACCATACCCAAGTTTTACAGATACATGGCTTGGGCTGAGCCCAGAGCATTTCTACCTAACTATCCCTAGGTCTAGGCTTAGAAGCTTCTAGGTTTCATACAATCTAATCTTCTGCAAACTCAGACCTTAAAGACTTCAACTACCAGCCTCTATCTGTTAACCTAGGCCTAGAATGTTTTAGTCTTTGAAACTTACTACTGAATAAACTCCCCTTTCTAGCTCTTTCTGTCTGGCTTCTTCAACTCAGCTGTTCTTGCTCAAAAAAATAAAAAAAAATAAAAAAACTCAACAAGCTCACTGATTCAAACTGACTTCTCTCAGCTTCTGACTGAATTGCTCTACTTGAAGGATTGCCTCTAGACTAGACCTGAGCTCAACTGTACTGAATTTAAATTGCACTGAATTGAACTGTTCTGAACTTTTGTCTTCTGAACTGAGCTCAAATGGACTGCACTGAACTCAACTGGACCAACATCACGGTACTGAACTCTCACAAACTTTGAACCAAACTAACTGCCTGACTCCCAATAGACTGACTCCCCATAGGCTGCTCTTAAGTAGCCTCTTTTTCTTTGTGTTGTTCTCATGAGAGTTAGGTGTATTGCATCTCTGACTCATTTTGTCAAATCTTCCTCTTATTTGTCACTTTGTCTCTCAATTAGACGGGACTTTCAGACATGGCTGCTTCCTTCTTCAAACTAATTTTACCTGAAACGTGTGTAATAATGGTTTATCTATATTTCAGCCAGAGGAATTAAAAATGTGTGTCATGGCTACATTCCAACCAGATCACAGTCTTTGAATGTGATCTCTTGCCAGAGCAGCCATGTTGCTCAATTAAAATTCCTCTGAATTAGGCCATATCTGGTTTGGCCTTCCTCAAATTAAAGAGAAACAAATATATGAACATCCATGTTAATCACTAGCAGAACACTGTGTGCTCCAATGTGTCAGTTGGTCAGCAAAGCTCCATTGTAACTGGGTCTCACTAACATCCTTGTTTTGAAGTTGGAAGACTAGGGGTGGCCTGACCTTGTCATTTCACTCCACTTCTTGGAAACCTGCTGCTGTCTATGACATTAAGAATACAGTATGAATTCCTCACTATGGCTGTGCACTGAATACTATTTATTTCTATACTTCATTCAATTATTCTACAGACATTTCTTTGGCACTAATCATATGCCAAAGATTTCAGATATTTCAGTGAAGAAAATTAAGATCCTTGTCCTCACAGGGTTAATGTCTTAACATGAAGACAAAATAAGCAGTAAGTTATAATCTAAATATGTACAATAAATAACAGGCTTAGATTGAGAGACAGAAAGAGAGACAGAGACTGAGAGCCAGAGAAAGAGCCAGAGACACAGAAAGAGTCAGACACACACACACACACACACACACACACACACACACACACACACGGAGAGAGAGTGAGAGAGAGAGAGAGAGAGAAAATGTAGCCTGAGGCTGCCAATTGTATGTGTCAGCAGAAAAGGGGGCCATAATTGTTTTTCTATGTAGTCCAGAGGTAACTTCAGCTTTGTGAGCCATAGAATTTCAGATACAAGGACTCACACTGTGCCTGGTAAAAAAGGAAGCCACAAATAACCTATAAGTGAATGGGATTGGCTGTGTTCTAATTGAACTTTATTACAAAAATAAAGTCCTGAACCTATTCAAAAATTTATAAAATATATACAAAAATTTGGCTCCTGAACCATCATGTATGGGCTGCTAGACTACAGTATTAAAGTATTAAGAATTTTCTGGGGGTGCCTTACTGAGAAAGAGGATTTGCAAGCATCATGCTGTCTTCCTGGATCCACACTGCCATTCTTACTGGTTTTCACTGTGTCTACAGTCAGCATTAAGTTTAGTCCTATTTTTGGCCTTGACATTAACTGGTCTCATATCAATTTCCACCAGCAACACTTCCATAGATTACAGAATTCCCTCTTTATGTAGTTATACATTATCAAGCAAAATGTTATCTTAATGACACTTCTGACAACCATATTCAAACTACTGTCCCCTACATAAATTTTTCTTGATACAGTTTGGCCAGTATCGTCTTGATTGTGACGTTTTTACAATGTAACCATGTTTCCTTTATGCTTTGGTTTTTATCTCCTTTAAGTTTTATGAGAGCAGCCATAAGATATCTTGTCTAAGTTTCAAAGCTATCCTTAGAGAATAATAAAGTATTTAGTGTACAGTAAATATTTTATAAATACCTGTTAGACAGATGAAAGTGAATGTCATTTTTGAAGAGTTGGCCAACATTCAGTTAATAACAGCATTCTGTTACTATGGAAGTTGTAACTAAAATCTGAGTTTTCCAGGGAAGCAAGAAATCCATATGTCTATGTAAAATTTCTAAGTTAAAAAAGTTAATGCAAAAGTGAAAAAGAATTTTTTTCTTGTCAAAATCAGTATTTCTACAAGCTACTTACCTGGGATGTGACGTGTGCTCTACACTTTCAGTGATACACACTTGAATTTATTCTGCTCTTCACTATTAAAGGTGACTTTACTGTTTTCTTTTCCAGTTTTTCGAGACAGGGTTTCTCTGTGTAGTCCTGGCTGTCCTGGAACTCACTTGGTAGACCAGGCTGGCCTCGAACTCAGAAATCCGCCTGCCTCTGCCTCCCAAGTGCTGGGATAAAAGGCGTGTGCCACCACTTTACCATTTTACTAATTTTTATACATATAGTATATTTTGATCATAATTTTCCCTTCCTCAATTCCTCCCAGCTCCTCCCCTCCCCTGACTCTTTATCCAACCAACTCCCCTTTCCTCCCCTCCCCTCAACAGATCCAAACCCATCAAACAATAAAAAAAAGGCTCATGGTAAACAAAAGTGCACACACACATTAACACACATTCCCTAATACACACACTAACACACACACACACACACACACACACACACACACACACACACACACATATGTATGCCCCAAAGCGCAACACAACACTACAAAACACACGATGGAGTCTATTTTGTATTTGCCAACTACTCTTGGGTTTTTGCCTTGCCCTGGAGAGTAGTTGATATATCTAGTGACACTTCATTGAAGAAGTCTGATTTTCCTTTCCCAGCAGGTAACAGTTGTAAATAGCTTCTTGTTTAGAGGTAGGACCCTGTGTCCACTTCCCCTTCTACATGCTGAGACCCTGTCTGGTCTACCAGGCAGGCCTTGTGCATGCAGCTGTGGTCTCTGTGACTTCATATATGCTTCAGGCCTATTGTGTCTGGACACTTTTTTTGGAGTCATCAACTATTTTGGCTCTTCCAACTCCTCCTTCTGCCTCCTCTTTCTCATAGGTCCTTTAATATTAAATGGAGGGGTTTGAGAAAGACATCTCATTTAGGGCTGAGTACTTAAAAATCTCACATTCTGTATACATTGTCCAGCTGTGGGACTCTGTGTCAATTACTATCTACTACAAGGACAAGCTTCTCTCATGAGGGTTCAGGGATGCGCTCATGTATGTGAATAGCAATATGACATTAGGATTCATATAATCGCTTTGTTCCATTTGCCAAATAATAGTAGTGAATTGAAAGGTGACATTAGATGACGTAAGGACAGTAGTTACTTAGTGAAGTCTCACTTGTTTTCAGACATATACTTTTATACTTAAGAGAATTACACACATTAAAGTTATGTTTTGTTTTATAAGCAATATGCTTTATCTATGTCAGGTGTTCATATACCCAGTGAATAAACTTTGGGAACTAATGTGAGCTTGGGAGATATCTTTTTATTGGCAATGTTTGGTTGTCTTTACTACAGCAGGGTGGAGTTCCTGTCTTTGGATCTATGTGGCATAATTTTAAAGTACTATGAAAGTCAGAAAAGACTATATTTTATTGATTCAGCAATGCACCTCTGAGCACTGTGCCTATTTTTGGCAGATGTTCAATAAATATGTATTGTTTTAATAAATGAATAGAATCTATATTGACAGTGATATGTTAGAAGTGCAAATAAGGTAAAAATCAAACCATTTTATGTCATTTGTATTATTGAAGAAACAATTTTACCCAAGCCAGAAATGTATAAAATCTATTATTTTAATGCAAATTCAATATATATTATAATAATTGAATCTGTAATGAATGAAAACATGTAATGACCCCAGTGTCCCAATCCTGAATGTGCTGTATAAACTGTTAATCACAGACAATATTTTTATGATGGTTACTGGATAATAAGATTTTATACTTACTATTAATGTGCATGTTTTAAAAAAAATAATGTTTTATCTCCCATCTTTGGTTACAATTTATATTCCTGCCAAGGGTCACACGGGCAGTGAAAGGTAGTATCAGGCTAGTCTCCAAGTTAGGCTCTTTTGAATTGCTTCTAGCATGGCTGATATTTCAGAGAAACTAAACAATGAAAGGTCAGCTCTGAGAGGGTTAATAGTAAGGTAATCTCTCTCACTTCCTGTTTCTGGTAAAACTTGGCAGCATTGGTGAAGAGCAATTATATAAGGCTTGCCTAACTGGTGGACAGTTAACAATGTCACCACGTGAATTACAGCACCCGTTTTGTTCCTTCACATCTTTCTGTCTTTACCGGTTTCTTAGTTCTCTTGGGTCATTTACATATCGATGTTTCCAGAGTAACAGTAGTTTGTTGGTCTGATACCATCCAGGCTATAAATCTTCCTTCCATGTTTCTCAGTCTCTGTGATTGATGCCTATATATTGGTACAGTTGATAATATTGAGAAACCAGGGTTTCTTTTTCTCTATCAGTGATTTCATCTGTCAGTCTTTAAAATGGTGGCACAGGGAAATGAGTATTAAATTGTTTTTTGTCAAAGCACAGGGCTTTGGAATGAATAAATATAAACCAGCCAGTGTTACAGTCTCTTGAGCACTTTATTTGTTATAAAGACAAATCCATAGCACACAATGGCACCTTCTTACTTCCAACATCCAAGATTACAAAGGATTAGTTCATAAAATGGTCTCAGCTTTTTAATGTGTTGTTTTAGGTATTATTGAAACCTTATAAAAACAAGACTCGCTACAAACAGGATTGGTGTTCAATGTATATTAAATGAGGTCAGATAATTAAATTCAAAATAATTTATAAATATTCAGATAAGAAAAATTGAAATTACAAAAGCATATTTTGGTCAACATTAAACTGAATTACAACTGTGTGTGGTCAATGCTATATCTACACAGCTAAGTTTTTGTTAAAATACAGTTTTAGTTATCAAATAGTCTACCTCATTCTCCAGTTCATTCACCTAACTTCCTTGCTAACACTCAGTACACATTTCATCCAGAAACTACCCATTTTACTCTAGTCCAGTTGTAATGCACACTCTTCTGTCTCAACAGATGCAGCCCACAAAGTGCCATCATCCCCTGGCTACAAAATAAAATACATTATTTAAAGGTAAAAACTCAGAGAACTTCTGAAATGGTAACCCATTCTCTCTGTGTTCATGAAAATAGGCAATCCAATTTGCAAGTTTTCAGACCAATGTAAACTCTAGAAAACTCATGTTGAAGTATGGGAATAAGGGCTCTGCACTAATATAGTGCGTAACAATACAGTGTCAGACTCGCCATTACAGTAAATGCCTCCATTGAACTTTCCCGTGGATTGTCAATATGCGGCTGAGGATCAAGTTTACTCAAGTCTGTGCGAAATCCTTCAGGTTCTCCTCCTCTCATTTTCAAACAGGAAGAGAAGGGTTTTCAGGCCTCTTGGGAAAACCAAATAAAGCAAAACACACCCACAAACAACTTGAAAACAAAATGGCAGACCCATTAATCCTTGACTCCATGTCCAAATGAAGTTGGGGCACTATTACTTTTGCAGTATTCGTATTCTGCCCAAGGTATCACATCGGGAGATTCCTCAAAGAACTGAGAAGTCTGAGAGCTACAAAAGAGAAAGCATTTAAGGCAGCAGTTGATGTCTACATTTGGATTCCTTTTTCAAGTTACATGTCCAAGTCTCCATCGTAGGCCAAGGTCAGTGGCTTCTGATGGCGAGGTGTGCTTTGATGTGGTTTTGGCTTCTTGCTACAAAAGGAAAAAAAAATTCAGATAAAGGTAATAGATCTTTGCTTCAGCTGCCAAAGACAATATTAAAGACTTGGAATTCAAGTGGGAAAATTAGAAATGACTCAGTTATTAGTAAGTATGTGTTTTTTCTTTTGAATTAATCATGCAACTCTTGTCGATGGAGATAAAGTTGGAGAAGTGCACCATGGGAAGGTTTACTATTGTATGAAACTCATAGCTCATGCTTTCCCAAGCTAAGTTGACTCCAGCTTCACTGGGCCCATAGTATAGGGACCTATGTAGCCGACATGATTAGAAAGTGCAGTTTTTTGGTGTATGCCTGTATTCCTCAGTTTAACTCTTTTAAAATATTAAGCCACCACCTTTTCAAAAAATCTTAAAAATGGTTTAGTGTATTGAGGAGAAGAGCCATTTTCTGTATTTGTTCTTGTTACACACAGGAAGGTGAACATCTGCTGTTCACTAATTCCTAAGCTACTGTGACCTCCACATCCCAGATGTTTACCATTTTAAGCAGCCGGAGCAGCCAGACTCTTGTGCCTTGCTCTGGCCTGAAAATTGTTATTTATTTGGCTGTCAACCCACTGTAACCTAGCAGAATGAGTTCACTAGTTATAGGAAAAATCATTCTCACCCCACCTTACCTGTTAGTGGAAACTTCGTCATGTAGAGGGAGGATACTTTTCCTATTCATAAAGAACCCGGCATGCCAAATCATGTGGAGATCTACTATGTGTTTTCATTCTTTTTCTTACTTTTAACTGAAAATTTGCCATCTACTTTTCTTCTCCACATAGACTCTTTTCACCTTAGAGCCTTGCCTTGATCATATCTTCAGGGGGCTAGCTCTCTTCTATTCTGTTCTCATCATTCATGGATCTCTCTCTCTCTCTCTCTCTCTTTCTCTCTCTCTCTCTCTCTCCTTCCCAGATTGCTATGGCATATAGTGTACACTAGCATCTATTATTCATTGCTATTCAGTGTAGACTGAGGGCCAAGCCTATGCTGAGCATGTGATATTTATTCTTTTAATAAATCTCGGAACTTCTTGGAGAGGGAGGTACTTGTAAGAAGTGACATTCTTCTTTGCCTGGAAAAAGTGAATTGGATTTTATATCCAGATCAAATTTAAATTAAAATGAAACAGTTTTAGTTTATAAATGGCAGTAGTAGGATTTACTACTGTGTCATCTGCTGTCACCAGCATCTGTCACGGGAGCATCTTCATCCCCTGCTTCCCCTTCTGTGTTTCCTGGCAACTGCTAATCAACCTTTTGCCTCCACGCATCTCTCGATGATATAGATATCTCATACAAATGGAGTCTACCAGCTGTGGCCTTTGTGTCTAGCTTCTTCCATCCAATGGTTAAAGTGGTGATTTTTCCGTTATTTGAATGTATTTGAATATGAAAAGTTGGACAGAATTAGTTATAGGAAGGATTTAGTAATTTAAGATGCCTACGTTGTAATTTAAGGAGCAAAATTATTTTTTTTTCTGATTGATGTCAGAAGCAAGCCATATGAACTAAAGAGATAAAAAATGATTTCTGAAACTCTGCTGAATGGAACCATACATCTTAGGGTCTCTCACCCAGCATCTGGCATGCAGTGGGCTCCCACTGAGGATCTGCTGAGTGCTAGATCCAGGCTGCAGACAAATAGCTTTCAAGCAGAAAAGCTGAGGGGAAGTAGCAGCTTGATTTAGAATCTTCTGCAGAGAGAGCTCAAGCTTCAGATATTCTGCCTTGGAGGCCCTCTCCAGTTCTCAGGGCTGTATTGCATTGCATAATTACTTGACTAGCATACAATTTAATCTCATCCCTTTGAATCATAAGTATATTCAAGAGGCTTTATTTGTAGCTGGGTGGAGCTTCTATCACAGATGTTTTAACCTTGCTTAAAACAAGGTTCTTTGGATGCTGACCGATGCATTTAACCTGGAGGTGACACGTTTCTTCTGAAAATGATAAAGATGCCGCCCTGTCTCCACTGTGTGTAAAAGAACAAGAGATAAGTAGAGGACCAAGAATTGTAGAGCCTACTAAAGGTTTTGGCAGTCTGCCCTTATTTTGCATGTGCTACATGCTCTTAGGTGAAGAAAAATGAGATCTGGGGCCCCAGGGAGTGAAGACAAGGAAAGGCAATGACTAGATTTGTATGAGGAGATAAAATCATTGCCTGGGAGACATGTAAACTTGGCTAGACTCTATGAGTGGGGCCTGGACAATTCTGCTCAAAATGTGCACAGAGGGTTTTTATATCTGCTTCCACATGTAGATTTATGAGCACAGTGTCCACCTCTGAGACAGTGGAGGACTAGAGACCTCGGTGGGCCATGATGGTGTACAGTCACTGAGATTAAAAGTTTGTTCTTTGTCACTCATTCCAGAGTGTGTAATCCATGAACACTATAAGCCTAATAGATCTTAACTATGAATACATAAGATCTGAGAACCTTTGGAGTATTTAAAACAAATAAAATTTCTCCCTAATGCCAATCTGGGAAGTCCAGAACCCAGGTCCCCGGGAAGCTGTGGTTTGATAATACTCCTAGGCCAGTTAAAAAGCCGCCTAAAAGGAAGGGTGCACGTGGCCTTCGTGTGAAAACCCATCAGTTAAAAAGATTGTTTCTGGAGTTCTTGGCTCCTTTTTCTTCTGCTCTATTGGAACACGCCTTCTTTAAGATAAGTGTTTATTCTTCCCTGCCCCCCAAACTCCAATTTTAGGAAAAGCATGATCACCCTTCTCCCTCAAGCAAAACCAGGAACCAAAAAGATCTACGAATAGGCCACAACTCCCAGCACCAGTGCCCAACCAGCATCCAGCCCCTCACATGTTTCTCTCCTGTTGAGCCTGACAGAGTCCTCTAGACTGCCAGGACAGCTTACAAAGTTCCAAGAAGCATGAGACTATGCTGCTGTCCTGGCTGGGAGGAATCATTGAAGACATGCTTTTCAGTGACCTCTTTCAAGGATATCTGCATTTTAGCAAAGAGTAAGAATACATTTATCCAAGAAAACAGACTGACAAGCAAGCTGCTAACATTTCCAAGTATCTTGGAATGCACAAGGAACACCCCTAAGCTAGCTAAAGTTGCATCATTTGATGAAAGCAGGGAGCATTTTTAATCTGACAGTTATCTTTGAGAGACAAGCCTCTGGACTCCAGGATAGCCCTGTCAACTATGAATGAAGAATCTATTACCAAATGTGATGCCAGAATGGACATAGATATGCAGAGCATCTTCTAGGCACTATGTCCAGGTTAACCATGAGCTCACCTGGTGGCAACTTGAGCAAATCTTGTGTTCATTCCCAGAATAACCTGAGAAGAAGAAACTTTCAAAATCCCCAACACTGATGATGGCAGATGCTCAGAGGGTCACCATGGAAAGGACTGCTTAGGGAAGCTGGTTTTTTTCTGCTTTTCTCAGAAGTCCTCCCACGTTTTACTACAGATTGCTTTCAGTTAACATATAAAGTCTAAATCCTGGCATATTGTTGGGCCATGGAAGGATATCCTGGTTCTTGGGCTGTGGGTTCGGCCATGTCCCCAGAACCCAGGCTCCTGACATGAGGCCTAATCTCTGGTTCCACCTTTACCATTCAGTCACAGTACACAGGTGCGCGTGATAAACAGCCCCCAGACCCTTGAGAGACTTACATACTAATGAGGTACCCCTTCCCCCTTTCCCCGCCTCCCTTTTTCACTCAGGCATGGCCTGGGTTTTTGTGGAGTATGAATCCAGATCCATCCACCATTCACCATGCCAATAAACCGGTTTTGGAAACCCAAGGACTCCCTCATGAGTTGGGGCCGCTCCGTGAGGAATACTGAGGAACCATGGAGAGGCTTTTAGTTAATGAACAGCCCGGCCTAACTTCCAGCTGGAGGAACCCAGATCATTCCCAGCCGACTACCCACAGCATGGCAGGAGGAACCCTGGGTTCCCCAGCCATATTTTCCCACAGCATATGGTAAAACATTTCCTACCATAAACTTTTTATTTTGGAGGAAAGTATAATATCTCCAAACTATCATCTTTTAAAGCTCCTGTAAGCCATTTGATAGAAGGAGATGCCATGAAAACCTCTGTTAGGGTTTCTGTAGGCAGCTCCTTTGAGATAGTGAAGAACATGTCTTTCCAGGGCTGTGGCTTGCTCACCTGTACAAATGTAGGACGTCTAAGGTGGAAACATAGGACATCTCATTGTACATGAAAAACCTGCAGGGTTTCTTAGGGGAGAGAACGTGTAGGAACAGCCTGGATTCGGGGATTAGCCAAACCCAGAGTTGATTCTACAAGCCAGGTACAGAACCAGTATTTCAGTTAACCATTCCTTAAAACAGGAAGGATAACAGTGATGCTGTCAAACAATCATGGGGGTTAAGGGAAGCAGTTTCCATGTAGCATTTCTACAGCTAATATAAAAATATTTGACCTTTTTGTTTCCACAAACCCCAAAATTTTGAAACAAAAATTCTTTCTATTAATCAAATTATTTCTAGGTGCTCAATTGATAATGATTCAGATTTGTGGTGTAGAAGAATCTATAAAACACAGTCAACAAAGTCCCCCCTCTAAGGTTTTGGGGTTTGGTAGAATGTTGAAAGATAACTATGCCAGCACCTACACATTCAGCATGAAGCAAACATCACAGGGCAAGAGACACAGACAAATCATCCTAGGCTCTTAGAAAAGAAAAAAGCTTGGAACTTGAATTTTACTGGAAGAGTAGGTTAAATGCCATTAGCTGGTCCAAACTTCATTATTGATGAAGGGGCCATGAGGATGAAACTGTGAGAAATACTTTTGTTATATAGAAAATAGATTATAAATAACCACACAGGACAAGCACAGAAATGTGAATAGACAGAGTTGGCTTTGGGGATAAAACCTCTGTAACAGCAGCACAGATCCACAGAGATGCTGTACTCAACCATGTGTGTGTAAATGAATACAGCAGAAGGAAAAGTAGACTTGATTGCCAATGGAGGAGCTGGTGAGATCACCAAGTGGCAGGCGTGAAAGTACACAGAATGCTGCATAAAACTGTTACTACTGTGAAATGAAAGAAGCCAATACTCTAAGCTAAACATTAATATATGACACAGGCTTTGTAATTGGGTATATGATAAAACAAATTGATTAAATACTTGAGTAAAATTTTTTCTTATTTAATCTGTATGGAAAAAATATATAAGCTGGCCAAATTTCAAAAGACACTTAGCCTTATGAGATAATAAAGATAAAGGATGAGGGTCTGTATAGTACAAGTTAGCTAGCCCAGGGACAAGGGAATAGCAGAAGATGAAATTGAGAGTTGCTTGGATTCGGGTCATGAAAGACTCTAGGTATTCAGCTAGACAAGAAAACATGACCTGACTCATCAGTAAAGTGTGACATTACTAATGGTTTAAAGAAGAGAGGTGAGGTGATGATCATTGGAGATGTGTTTTAGGAAGACTAATGTGGCCATAGAATGAAGGAGAAATGGTGTGTAAAGCCATTTATGGGTCTTCCATGCAATGTAAGTTGGCCACTGAAATATAAGGGAGACATTCTACTATTCTCTTATAATCGGATCTTCTGAACATCCTGGTCATACACTCCTAGTCCCAGTGTTCGGGAGCCTAAGTCTGGAAAATTAACTTGAGTTTAGATCATCCTGGTCTACTAGAGCCTGGGAGGGTGGAAGGGAGGAGCAAAAGCGATGCAGAGACACAGACGCAGATGCACACGCACACGCACACGCACACGGGTAGAAGTGGGAGAGAGAGAGAGAGACAGAGACAAAGAGACAGAGACAGAAACAGACAGAGACAGTGACAGAACAGGGGATTGGTTAAAAAAATATCCTACTACCAGAATTCAGAATCCCAGAACTTGGAGTTATATACAGTCTTATTAAATATTTGCTGCTGGGAGAGTTTAAAATGTGTTTACACAGTTTAAATGTGTAAGCTGTTGGGAAGGGAGAAAAATAATGAAGGAAATATTAATGATTCTACATGAATATTTTTACTTCTAGATATACTAAAAACAACATGCTAATTTTTAATTTCTTGAGTATAAGAGTATTCTTGGGACAACAGAATCTAGATTGGTGATGAGGCTCTCAGTATGGAGGAAGTTACTTGTTTTTATGTTGCTGTCCAGCCAACCAGTGATCTGGAACCTTGTTGTCTGCAACTTGAAGAACAATGTCCTATATACCTTGAGTACCTTCAGATCCTTTGCTATGACTTCAGAATGGCCCACTTTCTAACCTTTTCTGGTGGTGGGTACCTCAGAAGACAATGAAGCTCCTGAAAGCGTTCAAACTCACATGTGTTCATGGTGACAAGATGTCCGAAGTACTTGCCAAACCTACCAACTGAAACACTTAAACTGGTCCAATCATTTGATTACAGGGTTGGTGACTGCTGGAGACAGCACTTTTTATTACAACACTCTGGAAATACTAGCAGGGTAGAAATATTATTTCTAAGAATTCAATCTTGATCACTACAGGTAGCAAGAGGAATAAGAGTCATCTGATTTTTCTTCACCAAGTTTAACTGGCCCAAAGCAAAGATTTAAAAGTCTGTGTAGCCTCAGAAACAGAATTTGAAGATAAATATACAAATTTTAGACAAGATTAAAACTTGGATAAAAATTCTTAAATATTCTGTGAGACAAATGAGTAATATGAATATCTCAGGAGGAAAAAAAAAACCAACAACACTTTGATCTCATAAAAAATATTCTTGAAAATGTTGCTTTGGAAGCTAATATCATATTCTTCACATACTTTAAAGTATTCAAATTTATTTATGTGTATGTAGTCTCAAGAACTGCTCATCAACTAAAACATATTCTGTGCAATAGCAATAAACTAATTAGAATTTCCAGAGAGTAGGCAGTAGGACTAGTAGTCACTCCCAAAGTGAGGGTTCTGGAATTGACAGCTAATTAGGTGCAGATGTTTTAAATATTATCTTTGGTATTAAAAATGCACTAACAAGAAGGAACCAACTGGTTAATTTACCCTAACTTTTCAAAACAGGCCAGATTAAGAACTGATAATAACTAGGAATAACTTTATATTTAGGATTATCTAAAGTCATGTTCTCAGATTGGCATCAGATCAGAATTGCATGGGGAATTAATGTGTGTAGAGAAGTCCTGGACACACCCAAAAGTAACTAATTTCTGGTTCTTGGGTGTGGAAGTCAGCATCAGTGTCTAGGAGATGTCTTATGTGCACAATGATAAACCTACATTCCAAACCAAACGCTGAGTTCACAAGTGCCAAGACACAGTTTGTCTTTTTATATCTTCTTCTTTTTTTCTTTTCTTCTTTTTTTAATTGGATATTTTATTTATTTACATTTCAGATGTCATCCTTTTCCCTATTTCCCCTCCTTAGAATCTATCCCATTCCCCCTCCTCCCTTTTAATTAAATGGAAGTATTAAGGTCAGTTCTAGGTTGATGGACTAGCAGTACAATAGATGCAAATATTGCCTTGCTTGTTCTTTGACTATTTATTTATTGTCTTGCTTGTTCCTTGACTATTTGCATCTATTGTATTGCTAGCCCATCAACCTAGAACTGACCTCAATACTTGCATTTAATATGCTGTAGCCATAGCTCAGTGGTTTCTTCCTCTTGAGGTCTCAGGTCTGCCTCGACCATCTGTGCTGTGACTTTTTATATCTTCTAATATTAACCAAAACCCAAACAAGAATGTGCTATCAAGTGGTAACAGTATTGGCAGAGGTTCCTTTTGTTTTCATCAATGTTTTAAAAATATGGTTTCATTTTAACATCCCCCACACAAAAACAGGGTGTGTATGATTTCGTTCTTTGGTACTTACCAAACAAGATAGGACGTAAATACTAGGAAGATCATGAGAAGAAAACTGCCACCGGATACACCATAAACCCAAATTTTGACTCGGCCATCTGTTGAAGACAAATAACACAACAGCATTAGCTAGCACATGGCGGTCTGCAACAGTTAGGAGAGAAAGCACACATACACTCAGTGACCTAATGTTTGATAGCCCAGAGCCAAAGACTAATTCTAGACCTGAAATGGATAAGTAAGCTAGCGATTACTCAATGGGAGAAGTTAGCCATGTTTTGGGATGATCTGTGAGCTCCCCCAAGGAGTCCGATGTTGGCAACACTCTCTCCTGAGCATCATGAGAATGTGGATTATTTACTAGAGATAACTGAAACAACAAGTACTAGAAAATTTAGGCCACAAATCAGAAAAAGAGCAAGGAGCACTATATGTGAAGGTTTGGAAGGAGCAAGATAAAATGGTAATTGTTCTAAAGCCTCAAAAAAAAAAATAAAATAACTAATTTAAAAAAACAAAATAAATGACATTATAACAGTTGGTGTGGACTTTCCAGATATGAACAGTTTATATCACTCTAATTTTTAGTCATTACAAACATTAGATTGTTAGCTAAGTGTGGTGGGATAGGCCTGTAATCCCAGTACTCAAAAGGGTTACTACAAGTTTGAGGTCATCTTTGTCTCAAGAAACAAACAAACATATAAAACCTATAAGGCCATTACTGCACTGCAGTAAATACATTTTCTGACTAAATAATTTCTTTTTTCACCTGAATTCACAAATGTCCATAGTTGTAAGCTATACATTGATGATTGCTGTTAAATATAAAAGAATAATGACAGCAAAGAGAGAGGAAAATAAGGTAATAATAAAAACTGAAATATAGAACCCAAGCTCCTACTTCCAATGTGACATATAGACTTCAGTAATTGATCAAACTGACTGGAGGAGTTCTGAACTTGTTTGAAGATTCTGAAAGTCGTACATGTCATATAAAAACATCACCAAAGTTTCTCACAACACGAAGGCCAAGGACAAAAGTCCTGCAGTTACAAGGAAAACCACACTTCTCCGGTTGTTCTTTTAACCTGAATGGAAAGAGGAGGACTAGAATCCACACTCCAGTAGCTCTTTCTGATGAATGAAATTAGGTGAATTCAAATAATCAAGTGGGTTATCTGTATCACACCCTTCCCCCAAAGTCCAAGAAACACCATGGAGGAGGGGGCAGAAAATTGGGAGCAGCTCCACGCCAGAAAGGACTTTGATGGAACAGTGTTTTCTGGACAGGACAGGACTTCTGCCTTTATTAACTCAAGGAACTCACAGCAGCTGTGGCTGTCTGCACACCAGCTGATCAAGAGCAAGCCTATCTGTATTTGTCACCAGAGGCTCTCCAGAGACAGCTATATCAGGCTCCCGTCAGCAAGCACTTCCTGGCATCCACGATAATGTCTGGGTTTGGTGTCTGTATATGGGATGGATCCTCTGGATGGTCTTTCCTTCAGACTCTGCTCCACACTTTGTCCCTGTATTCCCAGATGTGGTTGCTCGAAGCCAACCATTGGACTGAGCACAGGGACCACAATGGAGGAGTTAGGGAAGGGACTGAAGGAACTGAAGGGGTTTTCAACCCCATAGGAAGAACAACACTATCAACCAATCAGACCCCTTAGAGCTCCCAGAGACTAAACCATCAACCAAAGAGTACACATGGAGAGACTTATGGCTCTAGCTGCATATATAGCAGATGATGGCCTGATCTGGAATCAATGGGAGAAGAGGCCCTTGGTCCTGTGAAGGCTCGATGCCCCAGTGTAGGGGAATTCCAGGGTGGTAAGCAGGGAGTGGGTTGGTGGGTGGGGGAATACCCTCATAGAAGCAGGGGAATAAGGGATGGGATAGGAGGTTTGCGGAGGGGAAACTGGGAAGGGGGATAACATTTGAAATGTAAATACATAAAGTGTCCAAAAAAAAAAAAAAGAAAAAAGAAAGAAAGAACAAGCCAATCAACATTCCAGTGGGGATGGGGAGGGGCACAGAGCCCCACCTCACCTGAGGTGCTAATAGCAGGGGATGCTGGGAAGAGAGAGTTAGGGTTTTGTTTTTGTTTTTTGTTTGTTTGTTTGTTTTAAAGGCTATAGGTCAACTTGGTAGGCTGACCACACTACAGTGGATGTCTCTACAACCATGTGGGGACATAGGCAGTACTAGCTGGGTTCTGTGGGAGATATATCTATTTGTGTATCTATACCTGTTTCTAATCTGTATTTATTCATATCTCTATCATCTGAATCTTCTATCTGTCTATCTCTCTCTCTCTAGTACTATAAATTTATGACCATGTGTGTAGAAGGAAACATTTTAGATTTCATACCTACTGCAGTTAAATGAAACTTAGTAGTCAAGTAAATATTATGGTCTATCTGTGACTTCTTTTCTATGTAAAATATAGTTTAGATGAACTAGGATTTTCATATACATGACAGAAATTATTTCTGGCAATTTAATTTTCCCTCCACTTAGTGTGAGTATGTGGCTAACTAGATTTGTAAGTGAGCTGACAAAGGCAATTGTTAGCATCCCAAAGGAATGGCATTTCCTTGTGAAAGAAATACTCTGGGATTCAGATTCACCACACACTGGGTCCATAGTGCACACTGCAGCATGTTACACTAAAGTCTTATGGGATGGACAACCACCAGAATGTACTGTAAAATGTTTTTGTTTAAAGTAACATCACAGTTAAATCATACTGCAATTCACTACATTTTTTCAAGTCTCAACTAGAGACTCATTTGAGAAAGGTTCAGTGAAATTATATATTTCTGTGTTTACAAACATCTTTTAAAAGGTTGAGAATGATTGTTCTGAAACACTGATGACAAAATTCTTCCTTTCTGAGCTTTTTTTGTTGACAATCAGAACAAAAATGTTTCTAACATAGAACCTCAGAGATCAGACCCCAAGATGGCCTAGTGCTTTTATTTCACTGTAGATGAACATGGTGGGACAGAAGGTTATTTTAGGGTGAATTTAATAATTAATTTAATATATAAATGCACATTTGTAGCAATATAATGAGACTAAAAGTTCAAACTATTTAAAAAATGTAGGGTGAAAAATGTCTTTCTGTAACCCTTCACTTCTCTCGTGGAAGCTATTCCGCACTCCAATGTCTGTGGATCTCTTCAGTTTTGATGTACATGGGTAGGCATCTGAATGCACCCATGAACATACGCACACAAGCACATGAATGCATATAGCTTTAGAAATAAAAACTGTATGATAAGTATTATTTGGTTGCCAACTCTCTGGTTTTTATTACCCAGTGTGGATGGATTGCTGATAGTCGTAGTTTACAGAAGTAGATTTACCTCGTTTCAGTGTATCCATGAGACACATCCCACATTTCAACCATGTTCAAGTTTTCACAATATTTCATTTATGTGAATCTCAGATGCTTTCACACATTTTAAAAATAAGCACTCGTCATTTGTAACAGGAGCCATTCACACTCTTACGTGTATGTATGTGCAGGATGGATTCTCAAGAGAGACATTTCAGACCGAAGCATGCGGCAGCTAAATATATTATGACAGCCTCCGGGTTCCCTGAGGGGCGGCTTCAGATTATGCTCTCTTGCCATTAAACTGATCTGGCTGAAACGAGTTTGGGGGAGATTATTCTGTGACCACAGCACTTACCACACAAGTGTGAGAACTGGAGTTCAGATACCTAGCACTCACATAAAAGCCCAGCAGCCATGGTGGTCTGACTGTAATCCCAGCATGTGTAAGTCATAAACAGAACAGCCCCAGAGCAAGCTGGTTAGATAGACTAGCTGGTTGCAGTCTCTACATTTACCTGAGAACCACTGCCTCAGTATTTAGGAAGAACAATGCAGGAATACACTTGATGACAACCTTGGGTTTCCATGCAAATGTACACACAAATACATGTGCATTCATGCAAGCACATGTGACCTACCACATGAAAACACGTACATACACATGCTGGCACAGCACATGCAAACACACACAAAAATGTTGATTTATCTACATATATAGATCCACACATGCATATATATACATACATGTATGTATGTATATATATGCATACATTTTTAGTATTTATCTATACATCTTCATGTATGTGCATGCATATACATTTTACATGTGTTTATATACTTGTACACATCCATTTTTATTTATTTATACATTGACACATATGCTTGTTAACATATGCTTGTGGGGACACATGATATTTTTGGTGCTTTAGTTTGATCTTTTGGTCTATTCATAGGTTAGAGATTAAGGAAGATTAAGGATACCTTTTGTTCTCTCTCTCTCTCTCTCTCTCTCTCTCTCTCTCTCTCCCTCCCTCCCTTCCTTCTTTCTTTCTTCCCTCCTTTTTTTTGTGTGTGTTTTTGTTTTATTGAGACATGGTTTCTCTGTGTAGCTCTGGCTATTCTGGAACTCACTCTGTATACCAGGCTGGCCTCAAACTCAAAGATCTGCCTGCCCTCACCTCCTGAGTGCTGAGATTAAAGGTGAGTGCCACCACTGCCCAGCCACCAAGGATCTCATATATATGGAGATTCATTTCCTTGTGACCTTATTCTGAAATTGCAGAAATAAAAACTCTACATTGCGCACCATTTCCTCCTATTTAAATCTAACCCTGCTTTGCTCTTAAAGCTAAAATGTTTTAAAATATCTTTGGCATAGAAAGGGATCAAAGATTGAGTGAGATGTGATGCTCTTTCTGAGAAGCCAGTGTGTAAACCTGTTTCTCCAACTGGGTTGCACATCCTTTGCATCTGGGCTCTGGGTTTTGTTTAATTTAAATGTGTGACAGGAAACTTTTGGGATGAACCAACTCTTCAGCCTAGAAGGAAAATTTCCAGGGTTCATCTGTTCAAGGCTTGTCGGTCTTCCCCGTTAGTTATGTGGTCCTACCTGGTAGTTTGAAGTGTTTCACTTCGGAAAAGAGGTTAGTGTGGGAAGCACAGAGATGCTTGCCCACTTCACAAAGTGACACACAAGAGTCTTAGTCACCTGCATCTTGAAACTCACCCCTGCCACTTTCTGGTGTGACTCTGGTGAAATTCCCTGATGCTGCCGGGTTTGGTTTTCTTAATTTCTCCAACAAGGCTGATGGCATTTGGTAGGCACTTGGATGGCATTCAGTACATTTTCTTTTCTGTTCATAATAAACACTAATTTTTCAGCCCAAGAGGTTGGATGCTTGGCCCTGCCCAGGACAATTGTGCAAAGTGGATCATGGCACTGATTTTTATAGGTAAAGGAACTGAGACAGAGCCATTATGACTCACACTTGTTTGAAAGCAGGTATCTTAAGTCAGAATATTCAAAAGGTCCAGTTTTCTCAAAAAAAAGGGGGGGTCTTTAAAACCATAGGAGGTTTGTGGGTACCTCCTGTAAGTTTCTCTGATCCTATTGCAATTTTTCCTTTAATTTTATTTAAATGCACAAATCCAGCTGTAGAAGCAGCAACAATTCACAAGTAAAAGACACTTTCCCAAGATACTACCTTGTTCCTAGCTCACTACCTCTTAGACTATGACTGACAGGTCAATAAACACCCATGAAAACGCTTTATGCTTAAATAGGACCACATATAATAAATGCCTCAAATCTGAACAGCCTTGAGCTAAACCATGTCCTTTGTCCTTCTTTCCTCCCCCACCCCATTCCTTCCACAGTGAGAGATGTCCACAGTCAAAGCTCACTGGAAGAAACTTTCCATCCCTATCCTGCATTCACAACGGAAACATACCCGGGTCCAGAGGTTGAAGAGACCATCCTTTAAAGATATCATGTATTTTGGAGTTCACAGGTCTGTTTTTCCCAGAGAGGTTTTTCACGTCAGCTTTTTTATCCTCTGAGCCAGGCACCTTCATGCAGTAATCCAGGAAGCCACTTGATCTCATTATCTCTGTGTATCCCTTCTCGCAGCCACAGACCCCGCCCTATAGTACAGAAAATACATCTGTGGTTACATAGGAGTTGTGAAAATAAATAAATAAAGAATTATTCAAACATCAGTGAAATCACTTAATATTTGCCTTTATCTGTCTTGTAAATCCAAGGGTTTCAGCAAGTGTTTTACCAAAGGAATAAAGATCACATCCGTAATTCAGGTTTCTGCATCCCAATGTCAGCATTAAATAACTTTCTTTTTTAAATTTATTTTTTATTATTTATCTATTTAATTATTTTACATATTCATTTTCCATCCCACTCACTGCTCCGTCCTGGTTATCCCTCCCAGCATCTTTCCCCCATCCTCTTTCTCCCTTCTTCTCTGAGTGGGTGGGGTCTCCTGAGTATCCCCTTACGCTTTGCCGTATCTTTCTAATGTGCTTATAATTCAGACATTTTTTTTCGAAGATGACATCATAGTTCTCTGAGAATAGGGTGTATTAGTATGGCGTTTCTTCTCTTTTAGACATGCTTATGACATTTTATCAAAGTTTTATCTTCAACTTTTCATCCCTAGTTTTGGACACCAGCCCATAGATTTCAGCTTTCCCATCTTACTGCAAAGAAAAGCCACCGGTCTATGCAGACATTTTCTTTGAATCAGGTGATACCTGAGTGCTGTCATTACCTCAGATACTCGATGCCTTTATCACCCTGCGCTACTGGTGTTCAACTAGTCATGACAGCTGTTCTGCTGAGAGGGAGGTCCAGGTGGAGGAAAGACACTTTATTGAAATCACATTTAAGGAAAAGATGCCATCTATCCATCTCCCTCAATTACTCTTCATTGTCATAACTGGAGTACCACATTATAACACACCCCTGCTTGACACCATGACAGTGTGTCCTTTATATTTGCTTCTGTAGTTTCTGGTCACTTTCATGTATAATGAGTATCTTGGACAAGCTGACTATGATGAACAATGATAGACAACGGTTCCTATCTGTCTTGGGAAGTGTATCAGAAAGTAATTCCTCTTACTCTAATAGACAGACACTGGAAAATTGGAGAAAGGAAGAAGGGTGTGATTATCAGTCTTTATGACTCTGCTGGTATGGCTCCTCACAGATAATTCACCTTCTGGCATTTTCTGAACAAATCTCTGGCTCGTATAGCCACTTTGGCCAATCCAGATAGTCTTACTGGAATTATCAGTTATTGACTAAATTTGATTTTAAGGAGCAATAACTACTAAAACTGAATAAGGCACCTCAATACTCTACAAAAGGACAGCTGGCAGCCAGAGAAGCAAACGCTGTATCTACCTGCCCACAGGTCAGTGCAGGACAGAGCTCTAACAATGCCCTGTATTTTCAGTTGATGGAAGTTAACACATGGTGGTATTATTGAAGCCATCTTTACAAGATGGATCTCTATTCTTAGTCTGAGAAAAGAGCTGTGTCTAGTTAGTTGTATGTGCCAAGGGTTTAGGAAAGAGTTATTTATATTTTAGTAAGTGTCCATAAGGTTGGGAAAAGGCAACTTATATTTTGCAAACATTGTGAGGTCAAATAAATTTATTTCTTTTGGTTTTGTACCTGTTTCCTGTAGACCTACCCATGTCTTTTCTGTGGTAAAGAGTTAACCTGTCTTGAACTAGAAGAGTCATAAAATATGATTGAGTACCTAAATTATTTTCATTCCATTGTTTATAGGATACATACACTGCAAGAAGAAGCCTGCTTCTTTAAGATATGCAACTCAGCTTTAAAATATATATGCATTGCAAGCAGTAAACGTCGCTAAGTACAATACCATGTGCATGTGACGTTAGTTCCCAAGCAGAAGTGTGTGGAAGAGATAGGGGAGAAAAAAACCAAAAATCCTACTTTACAAAAAGGAGATATTTGCATGTATGTGCACCTGTACACCACACACATACAACCACCACGACACACACACACAAAGCACACAAAGTACACACAGATATACACACAGAATCACAAACACATACACACACATGCACACACACACACACACACACACACACGCACACGCACACACACATGCACACGCACACACACAAAGACAAAGACACACAAGCATTTTTTTTTTCCAGTATGGTCATATGTTTAACCTACATTTTAGCAAACTAAAAACTCTATAAACATTGTGGTACAACAAATTTTATAAAATAAATGTTATCAAATATGAACAGCATGTACATGTTTCAAAACAGCTCAGTTGCATGAAATGTTGAAAATGGAATGCGTACATTAACTTAACCAGTTATTGGTAGATGGAGCATTAATTAACTGAAGGCTGTTCTCCCTCCAAGTGTCTCTAGATGGCGACAAAAGCACATAAAATTGCTGCCTAGCCTTAGCAGAGGTGCAGAACCCACACTGCATACATATATCACTGAAATTATAATGCCTGTAGGGGAGCCCAGCATGTAACTCACCTGCGTGCAGTAGGAGAAAGGTTTTTTGCAGGCTGGAATGCATTGCCGAATAGCAGCAGGGCGTGCCTGAGGGGAGCAGCCACCTACAAAGAAAATATCACTGTTATCTGCAAGTTTATCTATGATAATCGTATTTAAAAGCTTGCTCTTCCTCCTCATACTGGGGACATAGTTATTATTGATAACATCATTATTGTTTTATCATGGCTTAAATGCACACGACAGCCATGTGCTACAACCCTAGCTTAGTTATCACTTCAAGATGTGTTTAAAGTGTTTTTCTGTGTTCATTGGCATCGAGAGTCTATCACGGGTCTATAATTGAGGGCAAAGCCTGTGAGCACCCGATCAGTACAAGAATTGATGGCATCTATATATGGGTTCAAGAGTAGCAAACACAACTGCTTACAGACTCATTCCATGCATACATTGTCTCTCCTGTTTTGGGTAACCCAGCTACATACTAGGCTGATTCCACAAACCAAGTCACTATTGCTCCAGAGGCCACAGGGCCAAGCATTGTGGCCAGGATTTTTATATGAGCCAGGCATAATGAACATATACAGTTGTATATCAACTTCCCCCTTTAGCATGTGTGTAGAAACAAAAGTGTAAGGTCTGGGATGAACAGTCTGATGTTTGGCACAGCACTTGCAGGTGTTATGCACATATCTGAGTAAACAAAAGTGACGTGTGTCTCAACAGCCTGAAATCCACCCGTGTACTATAGTGGTTTTGCCTTCCTCAATTCAACGCTGTAACAGACATTAAGTTTCAAGATAGTTTGAGAAGTTGACGCACTTAAGGGTCGCGTTTAAACTGTATTCATGTGATGTCAGGCAAATTTATAGGCTCGAGTCTTTGCAACGCAACACTTGTGAACTAATTACACTTTATGGAGTGGCTGCTAGCAAAAAGGCTTCAGCTCAAGGCTATATAGGAAATGTCAGGCTTAGACATATCCAGGGAATGGAGCAGCTAAGCTGTCACTATTCTTCAAAAAAAATGAGACAAATAACAGGCACCAAAATTCTAAACAAAAGAAGACAGGAAACCACTGCAGTCTAGGGGTAGCTCCTAGAGTTGAAACTGGTCACATGGATTCTGGTGGTGATGACCATACAGTACTGAACTATTTTTTAATTGTGTTTAGGGAGAGGACGTCCACTCTTCAAACCAGTGTTCTCCAGAGTGGGTTATTCCAACTCACACAGACTATAGAACATGGATTTTAGGTTTTAACAGTGAAATTAGCCTCTAGTACTATTTACCAGGTGATGCAGATGGCCCAAGCTTACTTGTCTAATGGTCTCATGCTATGCACTGAGAAGGTCCATTGGGCCAGCATAGTCCACCACTGTGTAAGCCCTTTGCCCATTGTGGAGTAGGAGGCCTCTTTGGTTCCCGGGTGGGCATGCTTAAAGAGTTTTAACAGCTTACAAAATGAAAAAGCGATGTCTCAAAATAAATTACTGTATGGATTGCACTATGGATTAATACCAATAATGTGAAGGCACGTGAACACGAAAAGGGGGTGGCTGTGATTCTCCAGCTGGAGCATGCTTCTCCCAGCCTTGCATGAGGCTGTTTGTCAGTTGCAGTACTAAAGAAAAATCAATGTCAATTTAATTTGCTTTGACAAGAGGACATCAAAAAAAATCTTTAAAATTATTGAGAAAACCATCGTACAATCAAATTGTACCCTCTTTTAAGAATAAGGAATCTTTCCTTCAGGCTATTTTTAAGCATTAAGTAATTGCCCTAAGCAGGAAAACATTCAAAAGCAGCCTGCAGTGGGTAAACATGAACATCCATAACATCTAAATGTTTTTTGTTGCGTCATTAACAGAAAACATTTCAATTTTTAAAATTGTGTGTTTGTCGACACTGTTAATCTCAGCTGCAAGGAAGAGTGGCATGAAGCATGTAGGACTGGGGCTTATGCTGAGTGGGCTCCTCTCAGTGTGCTTATAGACATAGCACACTGTTTAACACTTTAGAGACCGCCATTTAAACTAGTATGCATCTTCTTCAGCTTTATCTGAGATATTAATTTAGGACTATTTTTTTGTGTTTGGCCAGATCTGTTTGGCTTATATAGTTTATTATCTCATCACAAGAAATTGTTGATTTCAAAGATGGGAGTGAGGGTCTAATGAAAACCTGCCCTGCAGACCATCTAAGCCACCTGCTCTTCAACCTTGCTTCAATTTATAAGTGAATTCCCCAACAGACACACACTGCGAGAGCTTTTTGAAGTCTCCACATGAATGTTAGAAAGGAATACCTGTGACATTAAGGCCATCTGAACGCTGGCACCACACAGTCCGTTCATTATTGTTCCAAAGACTTGCTTTCCATATGTAATGATAACATTTGCCACCTGCAAGTGAATATGAAAACAGTTATTCTAGTCTATCTCCCCTCTCAGCCAAACGAGCATCAATAAATACAAGTTAAAGCACTGAAAGGTGGTCCTGGTACCTGTGCATGGTCGTGTTTCTAGAACCTGTTGGGGGCAGTTATCCTGATTCTCAAAAGACTGGACTATGAAAGTCCTTGACCTAGATTGGCGGCCTGTGGTCTCGAAGATTCTTCCGTCGATGCAGGTTAGCTCACACTTGCTCCACTCAGACCATGGGGTAATGTGGCAGTCTCCTGGATAGTCACACAGTGGAGGGCAGGATAAACATTGTGAGTATAGGTGCTAGATATCAGTGGGAGGAATGAGGCATGCAAGGGGGCATGCGGTAGAAGTGTAGGGACATGGGAAGGTCTAAATATTGATAGCTTTTCCGGTCTGAAAGCACTAATTCTGGTGAAATAATTTATAGTTTAATCTAGGTTAGCAAAAGAATGCAAAAATTGGATTGCCATACATAACTCTGCTTCAAGTCACAGCAGTTACAAATTGGGCATAATGTAGCTGCTGGAGGGGAGCGGGGGAGGGGGGGAGAGGATCTTGGAGGAGTTGCTAGAAGAAAAATAGCACCCAGAATATATTGTATGAAACAAATCTACTTTTAATAAGAGGAAAATAAAACATAAAATTAAAAGGAGATATAAAGACTATAATGACTCAGCTTTTAAGGACCAGCATAACATTACAAAATGGACGGGCACAGAAAGCATGGAATAGATTATGTAAGTACCCCATGCATAGGCACATTGACTTGTCAATGTAAATCCACGGAGTAGACAAACGGCACATGACTTAAATATAAACATTTACATGTGAATGAACACTTAAATCTACATGTGTAAATGCACACATGCATTCACATACACATATCGTTAGGCAGTATTTTGAGACCTTAAATTACTCAATGTAAGCTGAATTGCATTGTTAGCATTAACATAAAATAATCCTTTTCTGTTTCTAGTCATGACCTTCACGTCTACACAGAACCTGACTGTTCAGAGTGAACTCACAGGGTCCTTGCCCTTCTCTAGCTGTGCTGTCTCCTAGGATCATCAGTCTCAAGATTCAGTCAGCATTCTGAGTGTTGGGTGATGTGGAGACACTGCTGGACCAAACTGTTATCTAGATGCTGAATCCACTGCTCAGTGAGGCCAGTGAAATGAGATGGGATTCTAGTGTAGTTTTGTGTTCAAAGCCAGTGGTGCTTTTTTCTCTTTTTTTTCTTTACTCGGTATCTTTCAAAATGTTACTATACCCACAATTCAAGTGCATTAAATCAAATAAATAATTTAATATTGATATGATAGAGCTTTTTGGAGAAAAAAATCAATGTAAATAAAAAATAAATGAGATCACCATTGGGGATGCTGCTTATCGCATACCTGGGCAAGGCACAGAGCACAGCTGCTTCAGGATTCCTTCTTGGAAGGGTACTTCTCCACACAGGGCATCCTCCACGTGGACAGCTGTGTGAGATATTGAGCCATTGTGGACTACACAGGAAAAGCTGCGAACCTGGACTCCTTCCCCACAATCTCCACCCTAAGATAAGAAAGGATGCCCCAAGAATTAGCCAAATAGTCAGAATCTCAGAGTTTTGTTCCCTAAGGAAACTCTAAGGATAGACAGTAGCTTTTTTCTTTTTAGAATTCCTTCTCAACTGTTGACCACAAAGCATCACTGAATTTCAGGGGTTGACAGGGGAAGTGGTATAGAAACACAAACACGTGCTTTAGAACTTATGTCCCCAGAATAAGACCATTCACTTGGTTAGAACTGCCAAAATGAGAAAAAAAATTCATAATTTGTCTCTGTATATATGAGAGCATAGTCTGACCGATGTACAGTCATCTCCCAGAGAACATGCATAGCCCCAGGGTAGGAATTTCTCTTTAATTTTCCTAATTTTTTTTCTTTGCTGAATTTGGTCTTTCTTTTCTTACACAGATCAGGTTGGGATTCAAATAAAACTGATTTTTTTCTCTGTTGCTCTTTGAAGTGATTTTTTTTTTTTTTAGCTTTGCATCTGTCCTGAGTAAAAGGCTTTGAGGATGTTTCAGGCTAGTGTCACACAGAAAACTGAGCAATGAGGGACATTCATACAGTGCCTCACAGAAACAGAAATTGAGAGTTAAAAGGCTTGCTGGCTACTGAGCCCAAGTGTCTGCTGATGAAAGTTATCCTGTTCTTAAGGATTGGTAGACACTCGGGAGATGGGTATCTTCAGCAGGATTTTGATAAGGTGTTCATATCTCAGGAGGAAGTCCTTTAGAAATTTGGATGACTTCAGCTGACAGCTGTATTTCCTCAGATATTCCTATGAAGAAGAGCTGGAGGTGGAGTTTTAATGTAAAGAAGGCTCTGTGCCAGGATCCGTTAGAACTAAAGCAGAAAAGGAAGGAAAGCAAACCCAGGCAGTGTGTCACCTGCTGGATTCAGTGTCATAAAAAAACTGCAAATGTGTTGGGGTCACTCATAATGTCTTCCGGATGTGACATCTCATGCCTCAGTACCACCCATAAAGGACAGAGGACCTGAGGTATGTATGGGGAGGCATTAATAATGTCAGAAACCTTGTGAATCCTATGTTCACTGATCAGCGTTCATTCTGGTTGGTATCAGTTTTCCTAGATAACCACATTTAATTCATGGCTATTAAGTCCAAAAGCTGAAAAAGAGCTAGTTTTCTATTTCCTTTAGTTATTTTGATCAATTTGTGGGAATTAAAAGTACAGCCGTTTAAAGCACAAAGAATCTGAGGCAGTATATAAATTGGCAATGCCAATTTATTATTTACAACAACACTTTATTAGACAATAAAAACTTAATGCCAATTATGCTTAGTTGATTGAGGATTCTGTTCATGCCACTATAGCACAATACCTTAGGCTGAGTAATTTATAAATGATGGATATGCACTCCTCACAGGAGTTTAAGATATTCAAGATTAAGGTAGGACTTCTGCATGTCCTCAGAGGTAACAGGACAGCCCGCTCGGGTCTTATATGAAGGTAGAATCTTCCAACCCCCTCTTACTGTTACCTGACTTCTCTTATATTAGCAGATAGTCTTTAATATAAGAGTTATGAAGAGCCCAGGCACACCATGGTAGTGTGAGATCCCAAACCAGATCTATCAAGATCTTACCGCTGCTTCTATGGCATCATTTGTTTATGAAAAGTACCATAATTTTAGGCCTGACTGCCATTTTGGAGAGAAGTTTAATATCAACCCACAGTATACAATATTCAAAACAAATGTTTGAATAAAAACTCACTGCCAAAAATGGAAACTATTAAGAATAAACTAAAGTTCTTTTTTGGTGGGGAGTGTTCCTTCATAACTTAGTATTTTGAAGATGGCTTTGCTGAATTTTCTAGGTACATTTGTGCAAATAAGTATTTTTATACTTGGAAACAAATCTAAAGACACTGCGGCAGATGTGGGCTTTGAAAGTCCTGATATCTTCAACTGAGGGAATGTATCAATGAGAGGGGTTCTATTTTTTTTTCTTTTTGCATTTCATCAGGCACTTGTGTAGCAGTGCAGGAAAGGAGCCTGCACTGGGGAATCATCTTAAAAACCAAGATAAACAGTGATAGGCTCCTGCTGTGTATCCTGGGATCAGCCCATATTCAACCTTAATCTCTTACACTTTTAAGGACAGCTACCTAGGTATGACAAGAAACCAGCACCAGAATGACACTTTCGTTCATGAAGCAAGCACTCCCTTGTCCAGGATTTACACATTATGATTGGGAGGCAGGCTGCAGCTTCTTGGAGCAAGATGGTAAAGAGAGTGTTCCCCAACCCACCGCACGGCCTTTACTGCTGGTGGACTTTTATATACATTGGATCTTCCCCTCTACCAGATGTGAATAGTCAGATGACACCAATAAACACAACTACAGTTTCAACCAAATACATTTCACTGGGCTCTTAATACTTAGGCATAATGCTAAGTGTTTTATATATGTTATTAAAAAAATATCTGAGCCTGCTTATCCTTTAAGTGGAAGAAGGCTACTGATTCGTTCGAGTTAATTTTATATCCAGCCACTTTGCTGAAGTTGTTCCTTGACTATTTGCATCTACTGTATTGCTGGACCCTCAACCTAGATCTGGCCTTAATACATGCATGTAATCAAAATGGTATAAAAGCAAAAAGGAGGAGGGGGAATGGAATAGGGGGTTCTAGGGAGGAAAAACGGGGGAAGGGGATGACATCTGTATTGTAAATAAGTAAATAAATTATTCAATAAAAATTAAATAAAACAAAACATCCACAAGAATTAATGTTCTCCAGTTTCAGATTTGATCAATTGAAGATTAAAATTTTTGTAAAAATAAAACACTTCCAGACTGAACTTGCATAGTTTTTTTTCTTGTCATTATTTCTTATGGTATATAACAAATGTTTGCATGTCACTTATATCTTAATAATTAGCAAAACAATTTAACGAAGATACTAATGTATACAGATAAATGAAGATATAGGCTACATGCAAACACCACAGCAATTTATATGAAGGATTGGAGTGTCTGGTGGTGTTAGCATTGATGGGGAAGGCATCCAGGATTCAGTCTATTTGCTACTCTCAGAAGCTACATAAGAAAATGATGCTTGAAGTGTTTAGATAATTGGCAAGGGATGGGGGAGGCAGCTAAAACTTGCCAGAACTGTGAACCGTGTATTACTGTTGACTCCAGGATCCCAACTCTTCATGAAAAGACATCAGTGGTTGAGGAACTTAGAGCTAACAGGGTCTGAAGGTGAACATATCATTTTTTTCTAATGTCTTTCTATGAAAAAATGGAGGCAGACTTATCACATCCACATTTGCAAGCCTCCACCATTGTTGCCTGACAGTTCTGGAAGTCAAGCAGCCACTGACAGGCTATTACCACCATCAGTAACAGACACCCAGTGGGTTAGAACATGCGCAGACACGGGAAGCAGGGAGGTGTTGGAGAGAGTTAATCTTCCTTTGTGTGAGGAATCTGCATGTATTTTGATCAGCAATGCTAAAAACTTAGCTATATATTTAAGAAAAAAACACTTTAGTGACAAGATTCTGAGTATTTGTATCACAAAGAATTAGGAGGCTTCAGGAAAGTGAGATCCATCGGGAACTCAGGACAGTCAGCCAAGCGATTGTCCCCGAGCCTTTTCTTTTGTGCCTTTGCTTTATTTATGCACTTTTTAAAAAAGCTATTTTGCTTTTTAGGGACTGACTTTATCCATTAGATAGAGAAATGTGGCAGCTAAGAGTTTGTGATTATAGCATCTTTATTTTATTTTTTGCTGTTTCTCTTTAAAAAATTACTTATTTTCATATATTTCATATATTACATCTCCACTGCAGTTTCCTCTCCTTCCTCTCCTGCCGTTCTCTACTCTCACCCCGCCCCCAATCCACTGTTCTTTCCTTTTCCTTCAGAAAAAGGCAGGCCTTCCAGGGATATCAACCAAACAGGTGTGTTAAGTTGTAATAAGACTAGATACCTGACCTCATATTAGAGCTGGGCAAGGCAACTCAGTAATAGGAAATGGGTCCCCAAAGCAAATGAAACTGTCAGAAAAAGCCTGCGCTCTCTCTGCTAAGGAACCCAGTGAAAATACCAAGCTACAGAACTGTAACATATATGCAGAGGGCCTAGGTTAGACCTATGTAGGCTCCCTGATTGTCATTTCCACTTCAGTGAGATCATATGAGTCCACATTTGTTTTTGGGGGTTTTATTGTGGTATCCTTGACTGCACTGCCTCCTACCATCTGTCCTCCCCTTCTTCTTCAGGAACCACTGAGTTCTGCCTAATGTTTGGCTGTGGGTCTCTGCATCTGTTTCCATCAGTGATTGAAGTGTCTTTAGCCAGCTTCAAATCCACTTCAAACTCACCAGAAGGAACATTGACTACCCCTGTGTAGTTAGGCATCCAAGCATAAAGTGAACCACAGTAGAACATTGTACCAGGTGTTGGTGGGTAAGACTCTGTCCAGAATTTGAAGTAGTTTTGCCATTTCCTGAGGCAAAAGCCAACTCTTGTTCCCATGAGTCCCTGGGACCTCTAAATTAGTGCCACAGCAGGGAAGCCACTACCCCACGCCCACACCAGTGCTTCCTTGGACTATGGTCACTGCTCATCTTTGTCTGTCATGAAAGTAACAGCTTCTATTGGGCATTTGCTCAACATGATCCTGTGAGTCAAATTGCTGGACTTTATCAAAGACTAAAAGGCTGCTGATACTTGAGAAGGAAAAAGAAAGGTGCCAAGGCAGACAGAACAGGAGTGCATGCTGGGTAAGACATGGAGTGTAGCCATTGTCTGTCCCTGAGCCTCTCCCCCTTTCTCACTCTCCACCTTCTGTTTTTTGTTAATTCTTTTTGCTGTGGCTCCATGATGGCTTCTTACACTCCTTATTTACTCTTTCAAAGTTGCCACAATTCTAAGGGAAACCATTTTATCCTTTTTCTTGATTCCAGTCATTTCAGATAACACTTCAGATGGCCAAAGACTTCAGAGAGATCTTCAGACAAGTAGACTTAGAGCTGTTGGGTTATTTCTGAATCCATTAATTTGCATGACTATCTTATCTTCAAAACACAAAACAAGACAAAACAGGAATAGGGAACAAGAGCACCACATCACTCTGCTCCTCTGAGACCTGTTAAGAAACACAGGCATTTAATTTTAGCAGGATTACCAAGCTGCTCAACATGGCCATCCAGGCAAGGGCACTAAACATCTTTATGAGAATACTTGGGAGGTTTCTTAATGTGTAATCAAAATTATTGTTGCCTAATTAAAATATACTCCAGAATATGAACCGAAGGATAAACTACTAAAAGACAGAAATAAAAAAAAAGAATCAATGCACTTTTACTTAAGTGAGAAGCCAGAGAGAACACACAGTAGCAGATCTTTGCTGATCAAGCACAAGCTCAGGGTCTGTGACATACGATGAAGTCACTAAGCATTTATATCTCAGGCCAATAAAAAAAGCAATTATTGTGGAAAGGGTAGTAACCTTGGTTAGTGTAATAATGTTAGAATATAGCTTACACTCCCTTGTCATCTTCTCTCCATTTGCAAGGCATTGTCAAAGCTGAAAGTTAACAAAATAATAAGAAAAGAAACATAATCCAATGCAAGCTGTGCTTTTCTACAGAGTCAGAGTTTTGTTAATTATAGAATTCTTTGACATTCTCAGCAAGCAAAGAAATAAGATGTATAGAATTCTTGAGGATGCTGAAGAGATTGGCAGTTCTGTGACCTAACTTATTATAATCAGTGCCTAATGAATGGCTGTTTAGATTCTTAGCAGTGTCACCCTGTGTGCAACTAACTTCCTTGCTTGCATTTTCCCATGCTCTCTGTCGTGTTAAAAATAACATGTGCCCAGAACCTGATGCTGTGTAATTTATTCAATCACAGTATTTAATGAGACAAGTGCTTCGCACTGACTGAGAAGCATTCTCTGAGTGTCATGGCATGACCTACCTCCAATTTACATGCAGACCAGTTCCCAAGGACCCAGCTATAGCAGGGTGTCACTGGGCAGGGTTTCTGCTGGGTGAGTTCTGTGGGGCATCGTCGACCTTCTCCTTGGGTTGGCATAATGATAAATCGTGTCCGGCTCATGCGACCTAAAATAAGGGAGGTGTCAGTTATTGGTTAAAGTTTGGCTTGGAAATGGATGGAAGAATTGTTGCCTTGTATGTTTAAGTCTTCATTATATGACACTGAACTCTGTCCTTCCCCATTTACTCTCTGGTTTCAGCCATTTCAATTTAGATTTCTAGAGACATAAACTATTCTCAATATTAAAGTTTCAAAAGTGTGAAATTTTGTCCATCTTTACATCAGTTTTCAGGTCTGAATTCTATATCTGTCAAACAGGTTGATTTTATAAGTGCTATAATGCCAATTTCCTTAGCAAATATTTATTAATCTTTATTGTGATGAAGACATCTTGCTATGCATCAGCTATAGTGGTTAAAATAGCCATATATATCTTCTGCCTCTAACAGAGGTACAAATATTAGACTCAAATAGAGAAAAGAATATCTTTTTTTTTTGTCTGTTAGGATATGAATTAGTGAGGTATGAATGCCACATAACCCAAGTTACTCTAAGACATGCCACAGGAAGGTCATTTTTCAAGGGTTTCGTTTTTCTTCAGTTAATTCAACACAGACAATTTTCCTACAGATTGTGGATTCATTTACTTCTTTCTTCACTGAGCAGAAGGAAAAATTGAAGGCTGACTTATGCAGAGGAAGCAATGATGCTTAAAGGTATATATTCAAACAGAGGTACTCCATGTCACAGTGAAACGAAAGGGTGGATTTGTGAGCGGCTAAGGAAATCACAGTGTCTCTTCCCATCACAGAAACACTTCCAGGACTCAATGGAAATGTGAACGGAGTGGCACAAACTGTTTTGTCAAGTTCCTTCTCTCTTTCCACAGCCCCCTTATTACCGGTAAGAATATTGTTGAGTACGAGACACATTTAGTCCAATTATTATATAATACAATTTATCTTATTCGTGAATATGGTATCTCTTTGCTACAAAGTGCATTATGTTAGCATATTTGACACATATTAAAGAAAGAAATCAAATATATGGGCGTATGCACTGAAGTATCCCTCCATGCTACAGTGAATCAGGGACAGTTTTCTTGAAAAGCTGAACTTGACACAGAAGAGCTATAAGCAGATGCACTGTGAGAAGAGAATGTGGTGTATGGAGGGGGAGGGGTGGCCCAACCTGAGGACCCGGGGCTAGAACAATTGTGAGGAAGGGAAGAGCTAGAGAAAATTCTGGGGTCTTTTAGAAGACGTGAAAGATCCTATGTGTATAGCCAAAGAGAAGCATGTTTTCCTAGCTTTCCCTTGAAAGCACGGGGTAGCATACTTTCATAGAATCAGATTTGCTCACTGTCAATCAGAACATTATCACAGATTTTGAGGTCAAATAAATCTCTCTTTGAAGAAACTTGAAGAAAACCAGGTAGGTCCTGAGGATATAAATTCTTCGGTGATAGAGCCCTGTCACTAGTGTTGTACTTTCTATACATTAAGTACTAATTGAAAAGGTACTAAGTGAGAGGGCTGGGGTATAGCTCAGTGGTAGAGCACCTGCCGAGCATGTGTGAAACCTTTGGTTCTCACAAAAAGATAGCATCACTGAAAACACCCAATTGGTTATGTGTTTATTTCATATTTTTTTTAAAAAATCTACATTACATTAGGTTATCTAAAATGTTTGATAATACTAGAAAGCACTTATTGAAGTGGTACCATGTACTTGACAATATTCCGAACAACTTATACGTACTGACCCATATAATCAAATAATCCTAGAAGAAATTTATTATCTTTCTGTATTACAAGAAAGAAAAATAAATCCTAAGGCACTGGAGTCAGTTGCCTAGAGTTAAACACTAGTCATGTGAACAATAAGAGCCACAGCTAGGATGCCTCAACTATGCTGTTGGGTTAAATATGCAAGAGATAGAGAGTGATAGCTACAGAGGAGGATTATGGGAGATATCAATGGAACTTTTCCCCAACTGACAAAGGAATCCGTGTTGGTGATGATATGGGATTGCTGAGTTTCTGTGCATCTTGAACACGGAGATCCTGTATATGCATTCAGACATTTCTCAGAACCATTAAAATTAAGTTATAAGTCAGGCATAATTTATACAATGCTATCTATAGCCTATGAGCATATTTGGGTCAAGATTTCATATGACATTAATCAACAACTCCACAAGTTTAAATTTCCTGTCAATTTTATTGGCCAAAATACATATTACCTAATGTATCATGATAAGACCTCTGCTATCATGAACTCAGAGCAGCAATGGTGGTCTGCACCAAATCAAGCTAACTGATATTCTAGAAGGGAGGGAAGGTACTTCTGAGCCCTCCTCTCCCAAACTAAGGAGCTATAGATGGTTTCTAGGGGAGGGAGAGTCAGTTTTTCTTAAGGGCATGTCCCCTGTTAGGTCAACCTTGCTTTGGCAATATACCCATATTATGCAGGTCAAACTGCACTTGTGAATTTTAAAATAAAATAAAGAGTATTTGAAGTTGGGGAAGTGAGGAGGTGGGAGTGGATGGGAGACATTGTGGGGAGGAGGTAGAGGTGGGTTGGGAGGCCTTGTGAGGAGGAAGGGATGAAGAGATGGGGGTTGATTGGGAGGCATTATGGGAATGAAGAGGATAAGAATGACATTGTATGACATTTTCAGAGAATTAGTAACAGTATTATAAACAACACAGATGTCAATTTTTAAACAATGAAACCCTAAGGCCAGTCATCAGGAACACAAACATAGGGCTTACACTCTCTTTTGCTATCCAGATACGAAGGCAAGATCCTCAAGTGTGTCCATCACCAGCAAGAAGCATATAGTAAGTCTTTACTTAAGGCACCTCATTCTTCAAGGTTATTTAAGGTACAATGTAAACATTTCCAGTGAAGGGAGGGAAGTGTGAAAAGACTTGGAGATTCTACAGTCTCTCCCAACTCCCATTATGTTATCTTTTTTTTTTTTAAGCCAAGAGTATTTTTATTATATTGAATAGGCATGTATTCCTATAATTAAAGGTTCACTGATTCTGAACTTTCAGATTGAAAATGGAGCAAGAGGAAATGCAGATGGCACCATGATATGGGCTTGATCCTCCAGTTACAGTGTGTTACGGCTTGTATATGCTCAGCCCAGGGAGCGGAACTATTAGAAGGTGAGGCCTGATGGAGTAGGTATGTCACTGTGGGTGTGGGCTTTAAGACCCTCACCCTAGCTGCCTGAAAGCCAGCATTCTGCTAGCAGCCTTCAGATAAAGATGTAGAACTCTCAGCTCTGCCTGTATCATACCTCCCTGGATGCTGCCATGCTCCAGCCTTGATGATAACGGACTGAACCTCTGACCTATAAGCCAGCCCCAATTAAATGTCCTTTATAAGACTTGCATTGGTCATGGTGTCTGTTCACAACAGTAAAACCCTAACAAGACACAGTGATTCAGGGTTCTCTGGATCCACTTCAGACTGACGGAACCCTGAGCCTAGCCAGTTTCTCTTAGCAGTGATTATTAGAGACCACAAGCAGTAGGTGTCTTGACAACCAGGTTTATGTTTATGAATCTTGCTGGAAGAGGGAAAACATGAAGGATGTAGTCAAACTATAGAAATTATAAATCACAGTGAGGATGGAGGAAGATTTTTAAAGCAGCTGAGGTACAGTGGAAAGAAACTGGGCTTGGCACCAGTCATCTGTAGCTGGAAATAATTCTTTCAAATTAAGAGCTAGAAAATGATGGGACTGTATGGAAGTCCTCTGAGCATGAATTTCTTGTTCTGTAAAATAAAATGAAGAATACAGAAGGGCCTTATTATCTGAGGATAATTCAGGTTGGGGAAAATGTCATTTAAAACTGAGCCTCTTTTAAATGGAAATGAAATTATTTTTAATAAGTACTAAAAAAATGTTTAAATGGGATTCTTTTTCTGGAACTTAGAAGTCTGTAACTGAGCTTATCCTGTGCTGAGTACCATACAGATCATAATTATGACTGTGTGCTCACCATCAGGATAAAGCACAAATCAGCCATGCAGGTTTCTTACATAAGTTCCTGATTACACTATGAAAATCCATTTTCCATGACTAGTATTTGTAGCACAATCATAAAGCCTTTGATCTTTTAGTCACTTTTTCGTGCCTTGGCCTCCTTTCAATACTCAATGTGAAGACCACCCTTTTAATAATGCCTTTGCTGTGGCTCCCCATTCCACCTGCAGCTGGGAATTGATTAATACATTCCCTGACCAGTGGTAGAATGGTGTGCTAACAGAAGGCCATGGAAGGGAGAATGGATTTTATAAGCTCATGAGCATACTAATGTATATAACATAACAGTATATAGAGAACTAGACACCCATATCAAGAAGAGTTGGGTGTGGAATATTCTCTCAGATGATGAAAATAAGCTTGAACTTTTAAGATTATAATATAATTACAACATTTCTCCCTCCTCTTTACTCCCTTCAAACCTTTCTTCCCTCCCTTGGTCTCTTTCAAATCTAAGCCTTTTGTTCATCAATTCATATGTGTGTGTGTGTGTGTGTGTGTGTGTGTGTGTGTGTGTGTATGTATTCCTTAAATATAACCTGTTCAGTCTGTACACTCTTATTTGTATATATGTTTTGAGGAATACTCTTTTATATCACATCTAAGAACTAGCCTTCAAATAGGTTTGTGATGAATTCACAAATCACGGTTCCTGTTGTTTCCTGTATCATGTGCTTATGGAGTGTCCACAGTTACGAAATCCATAACCTGCTGTGGCAGAAATTTCCCTGTCCAATCTATTTGCAACGGGAGGCCTGTGATTGGACAGGGAAAAGAAAGGCAGAGCTAAGGGTTGCAGAGACAGAGACGCAGGGAGAGAGAGACGGGACAATGAGGAAGGCGAAATGGCAATGGACATGGACCCGTGTAGCTTCAAGTAAAATATGTAGATATGAAATCAAAAGGTTAGGGTAATTGGGATAACTTGTCAAAATTGTGTGGACATCTTGGGATTTGAGTATTTGCTGATATATAAATCTGTTTGGTTAACTATAAGCTTTACAATTTTGATTTACTGGGTTAATGGGTATTGTGATAGACAGCAAGAATGGCGGGACGATGGCTGTTATTGCATGGGGCTAGCCTAGCACTGTGGAGGTGACAGGGTTGGCATAGGGACCAGGCCAAGAGCTGTGGAGGCGGGTGGAAGCAGCAGCCATGCCAATATCTATGGAGCCCTGGCCAGTGCCACAGAGACCACCTGCTGGTGCTGGCATTAGTGCGGGAACATGGCCGATAAGCTGGGAGTCAGCCAGACATTTCTCTTTCCTAATACCTCCCACTACACCTGCCACATTTCTTATGTTCTGCCTGGATTTTCTGGGTGACAGTAAAGGGTGCTACCATATGTATACCAAGCTTCCATAGTGAGAAGGGGAAAATTCATTGGGCAAGTTCTTGTCTTTTCTTGTTTGGACTTATGTTTCTCAATATAAGCATAAAAGAAGATTTCTTTTTAATAAAAGTTATCTCATACAAAGAGAAAAAAAAATCCAGCAATTGCCCATTCTGCTTGTTTAACTATGGATCTCAGCGGTCATCATGCTCTCTCCTGCAGCATGCTTCAACTAAGAATTCTTCTGGAGTCTACAGCAAAGTTGCAGAGTTGGCTGATTTGGATAACTACAGACAGTTTTGATATGATTCAAGAAAATAATGCAGGGGTCAGTGTTTGTATAGGTAAAGGGATGGTGGATAGAAAATGAGACTAACAAAAAGAGCATTGACAAAGATGTCCGCGATCCTCCAACAGTTAATTATAGGAAACATCTGAGCAGCCCACATGAATCCACTGATTGATGTCTGTGCACGAAGTGTGCCACCATGAAGATATACTACCAAAGCAACAAGGGAACACGAAGTGACCTGGCCTTCTAACGTGCTTATTAATGTTTCTTTCTTCCCCTCACAATGAGACAGTATTTATTTTTAATATGAGTGGAATCATCTAAGCATACAGCGAATCATCGATGTGGAATGGTCATCTGGAAGCTGAAATCTCCAAGGAGCTGGTTAATTATCACCTGCAATAGGGGACTGTGTCACAAAATTCAGGGTAATACTGGTCTTTCTCGATGGGCACCTAAACAGTAAATTATTGAATAAAGTGCTTCCACGTTCTACTCCCTGCCTCTACAGATGGAGTCTTGGTTTTGGCACCTGTTTATTTACTATTGCTCAATAGTAAACACTAGCAGATAAGATAAACGAGAGAGAAGCAGATAGAGGGTCGTGTTCACCTTGTTAGCTTTTATCATGTTTCTTTGTAGTTAAGGCATGTCCTTGAGAAGCTCATCACTGGGAAAGCACTCATTACTATTGAGGGAAGAAGATGTTCATGGCTACCATGTGCTTTGATACAGGGATCATACGTCTGTTCTGCCTTAGCTCCATTCTTTTCCTTGCTCTCTTTCCATTCCCCTCACAGTAACTCTCCAGTCTGGATTCCATCAGCCCACCAACAAATCACATGAGCAGGACCTCGGTTTGGGGCTGCACTTTAGGAACAGTATCACTATTGTTATTTAAGGCATGATTAATTGAAGCTTAGAGAAATGATATACTCTTTGAAGAACCACAATTAGTACTGTAACACAGGGTTGCTTTACTCCAAAACCATGTGCTGTCTCGTCTGGCCCTTGTCATGAATGTTGGGTGCTATAATTCAGTTGCTAGGTTGTTTGAGAAAGATCGATACTGCATTTAGCCTTGTCCTCTGAATATCTATTAACTTGTCACCCAAATTCATACACTTCACAGTTTCCTTAAGCAAAAACTAACTTACAGTAACATGTCTGCGCTCTTCTATGAAAAGTATTCATGTGGTTTTATGTATTCATCCTAGTAAATTATCAGCATTCATACAAAGTTTCATTGCATGGGAAACACTCCATTTCAAGCAGGAGGTCGTGTACTGCAGTATGATTGAAGCTGTTCTTTTAACAAATATCACCCACAATTTTTGTGTTAATTTTAAATATAGACATTGCTAGAGAGGAATTTGGGAGCAGGGCTCATGTCTGACAACACAGAGGAGTTTCAATGCTGAGTCGTGATTAAAGACCAGCTCTTGGCCATATGCCGGGCTTTGTTAGAGATGAGAGATGTGGGAAAAAGTCTTCACTCAGAGCTGCAGCCCAAAGGCTTGAACTCTAGAGAAATTCCTTGGGTCATTTGAAAGCTGCTTCAACTTCCCAGATATCTTTTATCATAGAGAACCAAACTCAGAAAGGATAAAGACTGCAGAGGCTGCTGGAGTCCAGATGGCTTTGGTCGCAGCCAGGATCATCTGTCTAAGAGAGAGGCTAGTTACTGGGGGAAGGAACAAACCATTTAGAGGTCAAGACAGACTGTGGTATCAGAAGAGGTCTTTGAATGGAGGATGATTAAGTACTGTTATGTTCCGCTTCGGGGTGAGAGCTCTAGGTTTTTGGTGGTAGACTGTGATTTAACCACTTACACACTGTTCAGTTCTCAACCATCACAGTAACTATGTGAAATACAAATGAAAACGGGTATGTCCCCATAATGCATATAAACTGTATAAGTAATGAAAGGAAGAATTGTTTCACCCAAACAATTCAAGGTGAAAAGGTCTTAGAGAAGGATTTCTAGCAATCTTGGAGCTACTCTGTCCATTCTTTTCTGAAGAGACCATCAGGGCCCTTAATTTATGGTTTATAATTTTAATAGTTATCATCCCAGAAGACAGATGAGACTTACAGAGTAGTCAGGAGAGTACATTCAGAGGGACTTTTTTTTTTTCAAGAAAAATTCAATTCTTTGAGAATTTCATATAATGTGTTTTGATTATATTTCTTCCTATTTCTTAAAGCACTCATGTGCCCATTTTCCAAGCTAAGAGTTCCTCTGATTATATTCTGAAATATATGTGTATATTATAATAATTTTCATGAAGTGCTGTAGCATCAAAACAAGACCATGTACAAGGAGTTAAAAATATCGAATATTCAGAATATCAAATGCAAAGGGCTCTTAGCTGAACAAAAGGGGCTTTGGAGCCACCAGCAATCAGGTTCAAATGCAGCTTCTGCAGCTTACTCACTGTGTCTATTGGCTAGCTCTATTATCACCCATTACCCAGCTCCAAATTAGGAGAATACATCATACAACCATTATGAAAAAGTTTCTAAGAAGTGTCTGGCATTGATAATTGTGTTCTTGGCCAATGAGCAATGAAAAAAAAAACCATGCTGATATTTCCTGATTTTATAGAATAAAATAGCATGAGCCTCACAAAAGACAAGTTAGCATTTCAAGGCTCTGAAATTTGCCTTTGGAAAAGCAGTCTGTGAAACCAAGGTCCTGGGCCTTTGTGCCCAGTCTTTTCCATTTTCTCAGGCAGCTTCCCGACCTTCTATCATAAGAACCAACTAGTCCATAGACTAAGTGAGTCTGAATTGCTCTATTAGTGTTGTGCCTAGGCAAGAAATCCACACCAGTCAATTTTTATACAGATACTAAAGTTAAAGGTTACTGATTTGCCTTGACACCTTGAATTACAATAATGACAATAACAATAATAAACGATAATGGTAAGAATAATAACAACAAGAAGAAAATTTCTCACGCTTTTGTACTCATATAAAATTAGTTTTGTTTTTCATTATGGTCTAAAATAGATGGGAAAAAATTACTTGACATCTGGGAAATACAAGCAGCAGGCTGGATTATGTAATATAGAAAAATAATATCAACTCATGTACACTGAATAAAAAGTATAAAACAGTAAAAAAGGAACCCATGTTCTGAAATTAACATTTTTAGAGTCTTATTGGTTAAATGATAATTATGAATAATTCATGTTATGCTAAATATCGGGAGCTCTATATTCCACTGAGCTGATGAAAACTCAATAGACAAAGAACATGACTAATCCAAATATTAAGCTCTTCTGTTACTAGCTTTGATCTTGGAGAGCTATCTAAAATGATACCTCAGAGAAGCTGAGAATCAGCCTCTCTCTAACCTGAAAGAAATTGGATTCAAACTGTTCTGACCTTGAAAGCTTTTACACAATTAAAAACTATATGACAAGCTCCAGGTGTGCGCTAAGGAGGCAGCTCATGAGCTTGGAAGATAAAGTCAGAACTTATTTCAAAATTTCCCTCAGATCAATGACATTCTGTGAGTTTGATAGTGAAGAGTGGCTCACTGGGCCAACAGCCTGGTGAATTCATAAACAGAGGTAATTGTGTGAACTTCTGCGTTTGATACAGCAGTCAGCCCAGAACTGCAGGTGTAGAAGGCTGCCTCTCAGGTAACTCCCTCACCCTCTTTAATGTGCCTATGTACACTTTATCTCATCTTACCTCTCTGTCCCCTGGCCACAATCAGCAGGACAAAAGACTGGCTCATACAGAAGGCAGATGCTGGCACACTGCTTAGCAGAGACAAGCCAGTCTGCAGATATTTCCTAAAGATAGCATGTAACCTTTTCAGCTCCAAGAATAAGCTTGTGCCATGCATTCTTGTATTTGCTGGGTGCTGACTGTTTATTGTTTCCAGGCTGGGGCATGTGAGGATTAAGGCATGACTTAATTAAATACAGAATTTTCACAGTTTGGGGACAAGACAAGGAACCCCAAGCTTGCAATAGGAAGGCTGCAATGGTGGGGAAGTTGGAGATTGTTAGGGTATAGCTCTAACCATCATTCCTTCCACACAGTCTGAGGGGAGGTGCTTAGAAAGCCAGAGGTCACATATATAAGTCCCCTGTGTACTGTGCAATCTACCCATTTATTTCTCTATCAAATTGAGGCCAGGTTTGATCACATATAAGTGGAATGATACTCATCTTTATATTTCTGTTTGTATGTTGTAACCTAAAGCCTTTTGTAACACAAAAGGTTGTCAAAACTGATTATGGGACTTAATGTTGAACATCTTTAAGATGGTATCACTAGTTTTAAGGCACACCTTTGATATTCAACTTGGGCACAATACCAGCTTCTCAGTGTCACCCTCTCTTGACAGATTCTTGTAATTTTCCTTCAATTTTAGCTTTACCATATCAGTTTCTCATCTTTCCACTGGGGTGCCGGGTTTTGAAGTTTGTGTACTTTGTCCAAAATCTTACCTGTTCCATGCAGTTTATTCAGAGTTCTTAGAAGGAGGCCTTATACTCATTTTATCCAATGAGTAAAATGCGATGTAATTTATTTCTCCCCTTGACAGTAAGAGGAGACATCAGGAGATACCAGGATAGTAGGCATTAACTTTTCAAACCGTTTTCACATGACCAGAGGAATGACTGAACACATGCACATCTTAATTACTGGCAGGTTTTCCAGATGTAAAGGCTAGGGACAGTTTTTAAACTTCAGTTTTATGCCTAGCAGGTTAGAACATAAAGCTGTCTACAGATTAAGAGATAACACTCCTAAGAAATAATCCCATTTATGAAAAATTAGCTTGAGTGGATACCTAATTGATTCTATACTTGCATGGATTCAGTTTAGAAAATAGAAAATTTATTCTGAAAATTTGTTTTGGTTTATTCTGTGGGGTTTGGAAAGTTGAAATGTAGGCTGAAGCTAAAATTATCTAGACTTCTCCAACAGTGGGACTCAGGTTTGAGAGGGTTGATTGCAGGGTTTCTAATCGACAATTTCAGTGTGATTAGTCCTCTGGATTAGCAAAACTGCCTGAACATGTAAAGTGACATTTTAACACTAAACAACTGCTTTGGGGTTTTACATACAATGGTGAAGTGTTGGAATGTCATGGTGTGCTGCCATTTCTCAATGACTTCTTTCAGTGACACAATTAGACTTTTCAGGAAAAAAAAAAACACAAGAAATGTATTTTCTGTCTCCACCTGTTAGACATATTATTGGGTGTGGAGAATGAAAAACTTTGTTACTTAGGTAGAGAGAAAGGAAAATATCCAGTCAGACTGCCTTCAGGCTCAAGATCCAGGCTGTAAACTCCTTTCCCCTTTGAAATCACTTATGGTCTAGAATCCCTTGGGGAAGGACAAATTCTTCCTGCAACCCATGAAGTGCGCTTCATTGGGACAGAGGAGACTAGACCACCCCACAGAGGTGGTGGCCATCAGGTGGTGATGATGGACTGTAGGGGTGGTGATGCTGAGATGCTCTGTGTAAGGAGGAACCAAGTATGATGTGACCTAGAGAGTTCTGGGAATAGTGTGTGCTGATGCAAAGGGAGGCGGCAGGGCAGAGGAAGCAACAGAAATGGACAGTGTGAGTCAGTTCTCTCCCTGAAGGGCCATCCTCACAAGCAAGGCTATCCTTTAAGTGCTTTTTCATGTTATCCTTTATCCTTTACTCCTTTCATGTGCTCAGGAATAGAACAACCAAATATGACCCTTGGTGAAACTGCAATGCATATGGCTGAGGTATGTCACCTCTGAGCTGAACAGAGATGACTGTGGTATTAGGCATCAAAATGTGAAGGACACTATCTTCTGTGGGAATCTTCCTCAGCATGTCTAGCTTGTTTAGGGTCTGTTTGTTTAACTATCATTCTCCAGCTAGACTACAGGATGCATAAATCAGGGAAACTGTCACTCTTTCCATTGTGGCCCACTTAAGACACAGCCTACATCAATCACATTTATACTGGTTTAATAGATAAATGAATGTGTGAGCAATTAGAAGTCAATAGGAAAACACTCAATGATATTTCACTAAGATATCACTTAGTTTAATACTAAAGCGTGTTGGGTTAGGGCTAGAGAGATGGCTCAGTGGTGAAGAAAATGCACTGCTCTTCCAGAGACCCTGTGATTCTTTCCAGCAGGCAAGTCCAGAGGCTTACAATAATCTGACTTTGGCTGCAGACCTGATGCTCTCTTCTGGCTGTTCTGGGAACTTGCACTCATGCACAAATGCAAAGACACAAATATCTACAGGATTTTAAAAAAACAAAGTTTACAAGAGTATTGAGTAAAGCAAAAGGGTGAATTATAAAAATTAGAAGAAAAATGATTGAATCTATTGGAGAGTTTAAACATTTATCCTAGGGGCTTGGGATCTGCAGTATTACTACTGATGGATAAGAAGGAGGTAGAAAATAATATAGTGAACATTCCAATAATACAACTGTTATACTATGTGTGCTGGAGAGTTTCATGCCATTTTGACACAATCTAAAGTCGTCTGAGAGGAGGAATCTCAATTAAGAAAATGTCCCTATAAGATTAGATGGTGGCAAGCCTGAAAGGCATTTCTTAATTAGTGATTGATTGAGGAAAGCCTAGCCTATTGTGGGTAGTGCCATCCCTGGGCTGGTGATCCTGGGTTTTATAAGAAAGCAGGCTAAGCAAGCCATGAGGAGCAAGCCAGTAATAAGTATCCCTCCATGGCCTCTGCACCAGTTTCTGCCTCCAGGTTTCTGCCCTGTTTGAATTCATGTCCTGACTTCCTTCAGTGATAAACTACAGTGTGGAAGTGTAAGCTGAATAAAGTCTTTCTTCCTCAACTTTCTTTGATCATGATACTTCATTACAGCAATAGACACCATAACTAAGACACTGTGTGACTTTCTAAACCTCGTGGCAAGCCATAAGCAAAGCCTCTGTGTGGTTTAGCATTCCAGCACTGTAAGAGAAACCTGAGCTCGAGTTTATAAAGAGAAGATGTGCATTTTGCCTTCTGCTGTTAGAGGTTTCAGTTTGACCAGGTTGCCTCAGGCACATGGTGGCAAATGTCAGCAAAACATATGTATGATAGAGCAAAACTGCTGACTCTACAAAATTAAACACCTGAATAGCTGCAATTTGAACCTGGATTGATCTGACTTTGAAATGGTCTCTCCTGGAAGCTGCCTCTAAGTCATGGTTTAGGAATTGTGTAGAACAATCACTAGCTCCTGGTCCTAAGACATAACATTTGTTTTCCTGGGGCTTTTGTTTATATTTGTGCAGAAGATTACAGTATGCTAGCTGTTAGTATTACTACTACTGCTGCTGCTGCTGCTGCTGCTGCTGCTGCTGCTGCTGCTGCTGCTGCTGCTGCTGCTACTGCTACTGCTACTGCTACTGCTACTGCTACTACTACTGCTACTATTTTTCGAATCTGAGATTCCTATTCTTTCACTATGAGTGATGCTTTTTGTAAAACAGCCATTGTCCTTAGCTACAATTTCCCAGTGAACATCATGGCTCCCATTTTCATCTCTAACCTCTCCAGTATCTTACAGCTGAGTTCTCTGAGGAGCTCATGTTGCATTCCGACTCCTGTCTAGCTCCCCATTGAGCCAAGACTAGGAGTGGATAATCCAACTCTTCCTATTTGTACAGCTTAGAAAGAAGCTCACACCATAATCCATCTTGGGACTTCTGGAAAACAGCTTTGAGTATTGCTGGTGAGTAATGAGATTCAGATTTTAATGTCTTCTACTTGATCCCCAATTTCTCCAACTTGAAGTTCCTTTCTTCTCTTTCTCTACTTGTTGACTAACCATGATGCCAAGATTTCTTCCTAGGTTTCTACTCCAAGGTTCTGACATTCACTAGGTGATAAACTGCAATCCTTCAAGACTCTAGTCCATCCTATGTTCACTGCATAGGATATGGAAAGCAGCTGGTCTTCAGAAACAATATTTCTCATCCTAACCTTCTTGTCCTGACTTGGGAACAATGACTAAACTTTCTCTTATATAATACATAAGGAAGAGAGGCACACCACTTTCAACATGACTCATAAGAACATCACAAGGATTCTACCCTCCAGGGAAATGGTGTTGATATTCTAGGGTCTCTGTCAGTCCACGTGATTTATTACCTCTTTGAAGGAGAAACAAACCCTTTCTATACATGGGTAGAAACAAGGCTCTAGTCACTGTGTCCAGCTCTACTGACATAATACATAGTCAAAAACCACCATGACCACATGTTTTCTACTGGTACAGTTTAGGATCTTCTGATGGGATACTGACCGACAAATTAGCCAGCTCTTCTGTGACCTCTCAGTGTTATAGTCATTTCTTCCATCCTTGCTGATCCCTCAGCATGCTTAGAAGTCTGTTCCTGGATCAGCTCTGTGTTACCTTCAGCTGTTCACTATGGTTTTTGCCAGTTGTCAAGCTACTTTTAGGAGTGGAACAAACAGGGGAAGACAAATACCTCCTTGGCCACAAGTTTGTGAACATTCTGTCCATGTCGTCCATCCTGAGAGCTGACAGTTGACTACACATTCCACCAGACAGGGAATACTCATCCTCTGAGGTTTTTCCAGGTTATGCTGCAAATGCAATGAGATACACCTTCAATACTAACCAGATTGCTATTCATTTACAGGTGAGAGTATCCTTTATTCTGTAATAAATAATCTTTTCACGTTGTGGTGTGAGAACAAATATCCATTGTCTTATAAATCAGTTGCTAACAAAACAGCTATTGCTATTGTACTGATAATGTTTGGTTAGTCAAAATTTCTTACTATAAGCTCTGAACTCTAGCAAAGACCCACCACTCAGGTCCTGGGAAAGTCACAAGACACAGAGATCTACCATGTTGTTCAGTCAACAACAAAGTAGGAAGGCATGTCATCATTTCATCCAGACATCCTGGGATGGGTTGACAGCATACAGCGAGATCAAAGTTAGCAGCAAGTCAAGTAGTACTCAGAATAAGGACAAGGATAAGATAAATGATTCTTTTGATATCCCAAATGACCAAGTGGGCAATGTAATTACAGTTCTAATCTGTCGACAAATTGAGACCATTTACTTTCTTCTCTGAAATCAATGTTTGGATATAATTCATATGTTGTATTATGACCAATGCAGAAGATATTTCAGTGAGTGAACAAATTACCCAAGAATCAGAGAGTGAATACTGAGGCCTGTGCTACATGTCTCATATAGATTGTATGTTTAATTAGGAAAGCTTTGGCACCTAATACATGTTAAATAATATTAGTACATCTACCCAAAGCTAAAATTAGTCATCACAGCACGATGACTCTCTAAGTGACTAACACAGAAAGCACTATAAAAGAATCTGTGACTGTTGATGTGATACAGATATGCTAGCTGGACTAATAATTTAGGACTTCTTTAAATGAATAGTCACTAAATATATGTTTGATATGTGCCATTTAGAAAACAAGGAAACTGATTTTTATTAATGAATAATTTTCATTTCTTCTTGTGTTGTAGCCCGAGCTGCCCCACGCTTGGGGGCCAAAATGTCAAGGATCGCTCTGTCATTGTTGGAACCCGCACTGCCAAAAGTCTTGTGGGCTAAACTGTTAGAGCCCACACTGCCCCAAACTGCTCCAGTCCGCGGGTCAGGGTTCAGCAAGAGAGAGAGGACGGACTCGAAGAATGGAGACCAGACAGAGTGTGATTCAATCCTGTTTATTCTTTAATCTCTCTTCCTAGTCCAAGTCCCAAGTCTTGAGTTCCTAGTCCCTAGTTCCTAGTCCCTAGTGCCCCCAAGTTCCAAGTTTCCAGTTCCAAGTTCTCTTCCAAGTGCCTGCTACCTAATGCCTAATAACTAACTCCAAGTTGTACTGTTCAAGTGTCTTCTTCCTAATGCCTGTGTCTAACTCCAAGTTGTACTGAACTCCTACTCTCTAGAGCCAAGTGTCTTCTACCTAATGTCAAGTAATCTGTTCTGTCTGAAGTGTCTTTCCTAGTTCCAAGTTGTACTGAACTCTTCTGTCTGCCTCTCTCGCCCTTTATATGTCTCACTTCTAAGTCATGCCCTTAAGTCTCACTCTAAATCATACCTTTAAGTCTCACATATCCAAGAGAAGATCCTGGGTATCTAAAGCAAGAAGTTATCAGAGTGTGCTCAGCTGTTGTAGGCTAATGTAATCAAGTCTCTTGTCAGGGTATATGGCTCAAGATGGCTGCAAGGGTGATAGCCACCTTCTGTGGTTCCCCACATTCTTGCATCAAAAGCAGCTCAAAACTAATAGCTAAAGGGTTCATAAACAAAATGTGGACAAAAGTAAAATTATCAGCTCATCTGAATTTCTAGAGTCTAACAGTGCTCCTGTCAGCTAAAACACCCTTCTCATTTATGCACTGTAAAGGACTGTTAACTTGGTGGAGAAAGGTCTGAGTGTGACCATTGTTAATCTGGAACAGTAGTAGATGGTTGGCTTCTTTCCTGAGGCAGTTAGTATATTAGAGACAGACTAAAGGAAATACTCTTCAAATAAAGCAATGACAGTTGGCTAATAGTTGTCTATAGAATCTGAACCATTTTCAGAATGCTACAGATTGGGGTACCCAGTCTTGGACAGACAGGTTCACAGTCAGCATCGGAGATGACAGATGCACTGCTGGTTAAGGACTGTGACAATACTGATATTTAGGGTTGTTTTAGGCATGGTGAGGAAGTCTTTATCCTTTATTACAACACCTGAAACAGACCTTTGTTAGCCTGTCAACATGTTTCAGATATTTCTGGAGATGCCTGTGATTACTGGTATCCTATCTTCAAATCCTATAAGTTGTTTCTGTGCTGCATGCAATATGATAATCTGCCCATTTCTATTGAGCTCTCCTATATGCTGAATTTATATTTGGGAAGGGAATTGCAGCTTCTTTGGGATGGGTCTGATTCTAGGTTTTCTCTAAATTCCAAAAAATTAGAAAAAGTCAGAACCTCCTAATTTGAAAATTTACATGGAGGTCTTTGTGTAGATTGAGAAAGAACAAAGACAGTTGTACAGTTTATCATCTGGCAATTATTTGTTGAAAAAATTGCCAGTGTTTTCTATATCCATGGTCAGCATCTATCTTATGTAAAGAGGACATGTTTATCACACAGGCAAATGAGTCATCTGTCAATATAAAGGGTCATACCACAGTAGTAAAGGCATCAACCCCAACAGTTTGCAGAAAATCAGGTAGTTTTAACAAGTTCTTAGAAGTAATGAGTTCATTTCTTACTCTTTTGAGTAAGTCATAACCGGTGACATACAACTGCAGTACTTACAGCTTCAGTCAGTATCTGTAATGTCTTTTAGGTGTTGTGAAGCTTAAGGACTAAGGTCAAGAGATCCTATCTCACAACCCCACAGGAGTTACCTGCTCGCAGTGGTCCATGCTGACAGGCTTGCCATCACTGCGGACACAGCTCAGCAGGCGGGTCCTCACACCCTGGCCACAGGAAATGTTTTCACTCAGCTGGCATGTGCTCCATTCTAGAGGAAGAAGACCATAAACACTGAGTTTCAAAGGTTTAGGCTTGTGAGCCAACCATACCCAAGCTCTAATAATCTATATAAGTGGAAGGGAGAAGTCCATAGCTAATTTTACAACTTCCTCTGTCTTTTTTTTTTAAACAGTGCCTCATACAATTATGGTGTTAGAAGAAAACATGTAAACAGAACCAAAATACGTGGACTGTGTTAATTTAGTGTTTGTTTCCTAGAGGTAAAACGAAACAAGATGAAAATCAGAATGGTTATACTGACCATTTGGTAGGATAGGAGAAACACTAACCAGAAGAATAAAGAAAGACCAGCTTAAGAAAACTATTTGTTGTAGACAAATGAGGGAGGAAACAATCAAGCCATGGCACCAGTTCTATGCTTGTGCTCCAGCCCCAGCCCCATATCCCAAAACCTTAACTTTCAAAGTGGTAGAAGTAGGGAGTGAAATATTTTGATGGTGATTGTATCAAGGCAGTGGAAAGCTCAGAAATGGGATTACAGTATTTGTGAGAGACTCTAGGGAGCTTGTCAGGAGACATCCTGTGAAAGTACCATCTGTGGGAGAGTAAGTTTTATAGGATTGCCTATTGGTGTTTTAAACTGACCATGGCCATGTAAGGTAATTCACCCTGCCCCCGTAATTAATTTGACTTAAAACAACAAAGAAAATAAACTTTCCTTATAAGCGTGGGTATGAAAGATCCTTGACCACGTTAATAAAGACATCTTCAAAAATATTTCTATGGGTAAAGAAAATTTAGTCTTAAAATATATGCCTTTTCAGTATGACACATTTTTGTTGTATTTCTTAAGAATTGCTATAAAAAGCAAAGACTCAAAGAAAAAGCATGAATCTACCATGCTGTTATTCATCCATAAAAGAACTAGACAGTTGCATTGTGAAGAACCTTATCTGTTACATATGTGCATGAAACAGGGAAGTTTTGGCAAAGCATGTTGCTTGTGTAGGCATATTGTGGTATGTTCCTAAGTATTCACTCCAGGCTTAGGTCTTGCATTTGGTGACATTTTTGCATATCACCTGGTGGGGAGGTGGTAGGTAGCAGGTGAATGTAATAGCAACTTTCTTGGTTTGGGCAAAGCCCTCTATGATCAGACAAATGTAGTGGCTAAATAATTCATCTAATGCATTTCTTATTGTCTCTCTACCACTCTAATATTTATGACTGGTCAGGATTCCCATTTAAAAAAAATACCTCTGGGGAAAATATATTGTAGACTTAAGTAGTATATTCATATAATGAAAGGCATGGGAATATGCCATTTACTGCAGTATCTTTTAAAGCCTTGCTCTTCTTTTGAGATTATGGCCTTGGTGTATCTACAAGCTATGAATGGATATTTTTTCCATGAAAATCAGCTGGAACTAAGCTCTCAGTGTTTCATGTCCCACACATACATTGTCCTCTCCCTCCCCAGTGCCAGGAGAGGATGCATACATAAAGGTTAGTCAATGTTCAGGAAAATCAGTCATAGTGGGGTTCAACTCTACCTGTCAGATTGTACTGGAACTGGAAACAGTTTTCATTGAGGAGACAGGGCCGCACCTGTGTGTCTTCCCCACAAGTTCTAGAGTTCAGTGAGGGCCTCAGCAGATGCCGAGTTCTTCTCTGTGTTGCATGGGGGTCACATGACTGTGAAAGTCAAAAGCAGGCAGACAAGGACACACAGTGAATGATAAAATATACAGTTATATATGCACATGCAGCCACAGAACAGTTACAGAGAAGAAGCTGTAGGTGTAGCAATGAGGATGTGGCTACACCTGCAAATGATACAGCTTGTTGTTAGAAGAAAAGTTAATTCTGTGATGCAAGGTGGATTGTCTTCTATTTTCATCTCATCTGACAACCAATATATTTTCATCTTTCGATGAAATAAAAATGACTTCAGTGACTCTAGTTCAACAGAAATAATAACACAGAATATTAAAATGTGAAAATTATTTTCAAAAATCCCAGGATAAACAGCTACATATAAGAATAAAATTATAAAATTAATATGGATGAAGTAGAAACTCCTTTTTATTTGGGAGCTCTCTGACCCAAGAGGAAGAATCCCTATAAGTTTGTCCAAGTCCCTTAAACTAAATGGATAAATGCAAACTCCAAATATTTACTGAAAAATCATCTTCACTTGGGATCATATGTCCTCCCATAGGTTTGGGTCATGTGATAATGCGGAAGCCAGATAAGTCTATTTGCCACATCTCATACAACTGGTCTACCCACAGAAGCACTTCCAGCTCCTCCTTGGGGCCATCCTTCTTTCAAATGTTCTTCAAACCTTATTCTTCACCTTCCCCAGAAAACTTAATCCAGGTTTACTCTTCCCACAAGAAGTCCTCTACTGATGCTAAATTTTCCTCTTGCTTTTTGAGAAAATTTCCCTTATGTTCATGGGTCTGTCAATGGATTTAGTTCTAAACACATATGCGCACATGCTACATCTCTCTTTATATTGATATTTTTTTTCTTTATTGCCCCATTTCTTCTTTTCCTTTTCTTTTAAAAAATCACTAGGGCATGGTGGACAACAGCTTTTGCTTCTCTTATAACCCAGTGAAAACATGAAATAAACTATGTGAAGCAGTTTCCTAATAAATACATTCACAACATGCAATTCCAGGCCCTGAAAAATCTAAGAAGGTTTATAGACTCAAAGAATAAAAGGACTTGCATTGTGTCTACCAAATAGCCATTTCTATGTCTGAGATGTCATTTTATTTATTTTTTCTTCCTTTGGCCCTTTCAGGTGTCATACTAAAACTACAACTTGTATACTGAATCTGGACTAGTTCAAAATGATAGTGATGGATTACACTGAACTATGGGGGAAAATTCACATATTTTCTTCTAAAGTTGAGGTAACTGAAACATTTTTGCTGTCCATGTGATTTCACATTCAAATAATCTGTCAATATTTTAAATTTTACATTTAATTGTATTCAGATGATCAAGAAGAAACAATTAATCAATTATGTGCACACAAATCCCAAGTTAATGCTTACCAATAATTTATTTCTATTTTACCATGTAATGTGAACTAATGCACACACTGAGGGAAATAAGATCTTAACTGATTGGTCAATAAAAGAAAATAATAGAATCCTGGTAGACTTCTGAATTAGGGCTCTGATGCATTTGTTTCTTATAAAGTATTCAATCCCTGATTGAAATAAGTGACTATGTACCAGGATCCATGTATCTGCTTAGTCTAAACCATCAGCTAAAAGGGAAGACAAAACAGACACAATCAAATTCATCTACAGTGCTTCAGGTCGTCAGTAATCTGATTTCAACATTTTTCAGACTTTTGAATATTTGCACAGACTTTAGGAGTTGGTATTTCTACCTGAAAATATAAACTCTGAAACATCCTGAAGTCTAAAACCTGTAGTAGGTAAATTTGTAAAATAACATATTCTATACTTTTCTTCATCTAAATGCACAGTGGATAGTGACACGGTGTGATTTGTTGAGATTTTTAGTATTTCATCCATCAAATCTCATAGTGTGTACACTTGTTTAACATGGCTTTAAATTAGCCTATTTGGTTTAACTTCCTGTTCAGACAATCTAGTTATATTGAAATCAAACACTACAACTAATTCTTTTGTCAATGTCTTCTCCATAGAAACAATTGAAGAGAAACTCATGGGTGATTGTAATTTTTTAAAACAATTCAAACTTTTCTTATGAAAGAAAAAACTCTTATAAAACTCTTTTTATGGAAATTATCTTGATACTAATAAATGTGAGATTGTTGTTTCCTCTTATCTTTTTCTACTGGCTAGTTGTCAAAACTCAGTGGTCATGTTTTTAATCACTTCCTTTTCTCTGGTAGCTATTTCAAGACATTCAAAAACATTGATTTCACCCTAATATAGTGACAAGTGAAGATGAAGAAGGAGAAGGAGAAGGAGAAGGAGAAGGAGAAGGAGAAGGAGAAG
>JANHMN010000009.1:29985440-30016856 GCA_030674055.1 Rhabdomys pumilio | reverse complement strand
AAGAGGAAGAGAAAGAGGAAGAGAAAGAGGAAGAGAAAGAGGAAGAGAAAGAGGAAGAGGAGAATAAGAATAAGAATTAGTAGTGGTAGTAGTAGTCGAAGAAATCTCTTGTCCAGTGGTTTTCATTCTTCCTAATGCTGTGACCCCTTAATACAGTTCTTTAAGTTGTTGTGACCCAGGATCATAAAATTATTTTTGTTACTCCCTCATAACTGTAATTTTGCTACTGTTATGAATTGCAATATAATGAATTGTGATATACAGATGGTCTTATGTGACCCCTGTGAAAGGACTGTTTGACTCCCAAAGGTGTAGAGAGGCGAAAGTTGAGAATGGTTGCTCTAGGTCTTAATGGTTTCTTCATTGGCCCAAAACTCCCAGAAACAAAAATCTTCTTTAGACAGTATTTATATTATTTATATAAAGTCAGAGGGTCCATTTCTTAAATATGCAAAAATGATGTACAGACAGCTAACTCAGAGTCAATCTATGAATAATTTTCTTGAAAAGATTAAGACACACAGCTGAAGGTTCTTTTCTTTTTGATTTTGAGCCAAACAAAAACAACAGTTATATTTATTATAGTTATAACTGTAATAAAAATAGGTATAACTAATATGAAGCTATCTTTATTTCTTTTAAATTGAATCTTTTATTTATTTACATTTCAAATGCTATCCCCTTTTCTGGTTTCCCCTCCACAAATCCCCATCCTATCCCCCTTTTCCCTGCTTCTATGAGAGTGCTCCTCCACTCACCCACACACTCCCGCCTCACCACTCTAGCATTCTTGTACACTGGGCCATCAAGCCTTTACAGCACCAAGGGTCTTCCCTCCCATCAATGCTAAATAAGGCTATCCTCTGCTACATATGCAGCTGGAGCCATGGGTCCCTCCATGTGTACTCTTTGGGGTTTAGTCCCTGGGAGATCTGGGGGGCCTGATTGGTTGATATTGTTGTTCTTTTTATGGGATTGAAAAATCTTTCAGCTCTATCAGTTCTTCCTGTAACTCTTCCACTGGGGCCCCCTGCTCAGTCTGATGTTTGCCTGCTATCATCTGCATCTGTATTGTTCAGGCTCTGGCAGAACCTCTCAGTGGACAGCTATACCAGGCTTCTGTCAGTGAGCACTTCTTGGCATCAACAATAGTGTTTGATGTCTGCATATGGGATGGATGCTTGGTGGGGCAGTCTCTAGATGGTTTTTCTGAAGGCTATTTTCTGGGTAGTGTGTAATCAGCGTAACCACTACCCCTTGAAATCATGAACCCTTCACAAGAACTGACTTTCTTGCTTAATATCTTTGTAAAGCAGAATTTCCTAAAGTTCAAGCCTTCCTTGCCACCTTGTATCTTCATACTTTTTGTTCATTCCAGCAGCCATCCTTCTTACCTGGCTTTAATGCTTGCCCTCATCTCAAAGTAAAAATAAATATCCCCCCTGACAACTTCTACCCACTTTTTTAGAGTCCTCATCTAAAGATTATTTCTGCAACTGAATATATACTGAGTATGTGTGTATGTGTTTTTCCCATGGGCTATCTGGAAGGCCCATGTCTTAATATTTTGCTACTATGTCTGATGTGACAGATAGAAATAAGTGTCTGTTCTTTAGGAAGGCTGTTTATCTTGGGTGACCAGGGTAGGTTTTTATAAACTTCCATTAGTAAACAAACAATAAATCTTGGATAGCAGTCATTTTGCCTAATATGGATTTCCCCCAATGCTCTGTATATCCAACGAGAATATTCTCATTACTCTTACTCTTATATGTCTCAAACAATCTTGATGGAAACTATCATTAACTCAATAAACATATCAATAAATGCATTTAATGAGCTCATAGAATAAATAACAGATAATTTAAACCATCCAAAATAAATTCAGATAAAAGGCATTATTTCACATCACTGAACTACTGAAGATTACCATTTGGCAAAATCTATTATCGGACCAGGTATTTGAATTTGAATTACTCTGCTGATTTCTTGCTTGAAAATGAGCATGACTTCAAAGCCTAGTCTTGCCAGCCCCCATCAGATACAGGAAGCCAGTGTAGTCATTGGGTTTAAGTTTATCTGATAACTGGCAGGGGCCTGCTCCCTTGGTTGTCTGGTTCTCACAAGGTCAGTGGATGCATGCTCCTGAGCTTCATCTTTCTTATTTGGACAAATGTAGCAGAAAGTTCATGAGAGAATATTTTAATGCTTTATAAGGATTTTTAAAAGGAAATTAAACCCCACTTCAAAGGTTAAGAAAAATCTGGGCCTAAAGTATTTCTTCTTGTGCCTTTCATAAGATTCCAAAGAGGTAGTAACTTACATAAGAAGGGTTTTGTACATCAAAGACAACTGGGCAGGGAAGTCAGAAGCAATGGAGCATACTGACACATCTCCACAAGCCTAGACAGTGAGCCAGTGAGGGGCAGTGGTGGGATCTTAGAGGGTACCTGTGATATGTGAGAACTAGGCAAGAGAAAGCAGAACAGAAAAATTGAACATGAGATCAGAGCAACAACCACAAGAAAACAACTAAACTGAGACACAGAGGGTCTGCTCAAAGGAATAGGAACACAAAGAGGCAACGGGAGGCCCCTCAAGTCTCTGCTTCCTGCTTCTTTAACTCTTTGTATTGATACTTCAAAGCTCCTATCCTTCCAGAATGCTCTACAGCTCTTCACCACACCACGGAAGACAAATAGGTTGTTAGATCATCAAACTGAGAAAACTAGGAATAGTGGCTTCAAAGGATTAGGAGGGTTTGTCTGGAGCAGTTGGCGGGGAAGAGAAACCAGGAAATCTCTGGGTAGAAGATTTAGTTTTGGAGAGCCTCTTCCTAAAGTTCACACAAATAATTTTACAGAGCAAGAAACAAAGAAAGAAACCGAACTCAAATTACACATGAGAATGATGAATGTAATAACATCCCACAGGTAAGATGGTGAAGCAGAGAGGCACATGGGTAAACAGACGGGAAGTATACTTTCAAAAAGAACCAAGCTAGCTAGGAAATGACACAGGAACAAAAAGATGTAAACATGAATAAGAATTATAGGAACTCAGAAGCCGAGTAACTAGCTTCAGTGAACAATTCAAAATAAAAGGAAAAGTAATTTTCGGAAATGAGAAAGAAACACAAGATTAAAAGGTGTAACAAATCATGTCTTTATAGACATGGGAAAAAAGCTGGAAATTAAGCACTAAAAAGACACTGGAGAATTTGAGAAAAGCTGGTGAACAGAGAAATGAGGCAAACCAGACATCGCACATATAAGACTTCATAAGAAACCAAAGTGGAAGCACAGACTATAATGATAGAGAAAAAAATTTAAGGAAATGTAACAATCAAAACAAAAGAGATTTGAAACTGCCCACTCAAAAGAGCACACCAGAGTTGTCAACACAGAAACATATCTCATATAATTATTTAGCTTTGAATGGGAGAAAGATAAAAAAAAAAAAAAAACCTTTAAATATCTAGGAGAGGGTGCCAGATGGCTTATAGAGGAAACAAAATCACATTCCCATATTGTGGCAGGGAAACTTTATGTTAGGAAAGCATAGAAATATAATAAAGATTCACATTCAAAGGATCTGAGGATATATTACACAGCAAAGCTGACTTTGAATTACAAAAACTGAAGATGAGTTGTTAGTTACATACAAGTACTCAGGCTAAATTGCCGCCAGGAGTGTGTTCTTCAGGATCTATTGGAGACTAACCTTACCATGTCCAGTAATGTATAGATATGAAATGAGCCAACCTTTTATGGGGAACATCTGTAATGTCTGAGTGCTCTGAAAACATGTATACAATACCAATGCAGAAGAATAAATACAACATGTGCAAATTATGCTCAAAACTTGAAGTATCTATATTGGTGATCACATAGGTATTATTGTTATGAGATTTTTTTCCCCTGTGAATATGGAATAAAGGACCTAAACATCATATATGCCATGACTGTAATCACCCATTCTCCCTGGTAACTTGATTTATATCCTGGAAAACACGAGTTTCAGATATTAGAAAGAGTTAAGAGTGAACCTCCATGGTTCCACATGTAAGTGATAAACACCACCACAAGGCATCTTTATATTTCATCTTCAAAGTAAAGGAAACAATGAATGACATCTCAAAGTCCTGTCTCCTGAAGCAGTTTAGAAACAACAACACACTGATGCATGTGTCTCTAAATCCCTAGCTTTCTTTGCATGATGCTGAAGGTTATTTCCAACAAAACAAGGCAGGCATTTTTAGAGAAATAGCTGATTAAAAGTTTAACAGAAAAAAATATTTCCAGAGGAGCCTGAACACCCTGCTAGGTCACACCTATTCAAATGCTTACAGAACATATTTGAAAATACCACCAGAATGTAACTTTAGGATTGATGACAAATGGCATGAATACAAAGCATACGATTTATTTAAATCTATTTAAATTTATTTATTTATTTAAATAAGAGACCTTTGTGGTAAACCTGTTAAGAAAAGCATTTTCCTGAATTATCTACACAAAATGGGCCAGCAGGCGAGCAATAGCAGTTGCAGCATACATTCTCCTCATGGATGATTCCAGAAAGAAATGAGGTCTGATGATAGAATTGGAATGCTGTAATTTCATGTTTCGTGATTAAAGAGTATAGACATGATACACCAATGACAGTTGTCAAAAAACAAAACAAAACAGCAGCAGCAGCAGCAACAACAACAACAACATTTAAAAAAAAACAGTGGGATGCCAGTAGTATGTTTCTTGATGCATTATATATAGCTTCTGTAAAGAATGTTTATCAAAGACTGATAGAGGCTTTGCAAATTCCAAGTTACAGGGAATTCAAGGAGAGAGAGAAATATGCTTAACCTTACTGTGAAGATATGACTCCCAAAAGACAGACTGGAAATAGTGTATAGGACAAGTCGTTTATTTTCCTCACCTACTAAATTACCAAGAATGGAGAAATAAGAAACAAAAAAGAAGGAATGAAATAGGATGAGAAGCTATACTAAAAGAGATTTAAAGGTCTATCCAGAACAGACGACTATCTAATGCAGGCAAGCATAGGAGGTAGTTTAGAAACCTGGAACTCCACTTGGTTTGGGCTATGCATATACCCTTCTACAAACAGTGTATCCAGAAAGCTGCTAGCAAATTAGCACTCGACTTACCTGAAGTTGAATGCACAATGCACTCTAAACAATGGAATAAGTTTTCTCTTCTTTAATAACCATTGATCTTTGATAGTACTGACTTGAACTCTGGTTATAGGTAGGAGTGATGATCTGGCACAGAATGGTTTGGGGTACATGAGCAATAAGGCTTTTAAGTGGACTTGTACAGAGAATCCCTTGTTTTTTATTTTATGATTATGTAGACTTGGATGTGGATATTATTAAAATCAGATGCACTGCAAGAAGGAGTATGTGAATTAGAGGTTACATAGCTTAATATGTCACTCAAAGCCAAGGAAAGCATTCTCACATTATCCCTTAGCAATAATAATTGGTTACAAAAGTCCTTGAGTATCTTCAGCCATATTGTCTTGACTGCATAGTACCTCCGCTTTGCTTTTGTGTAAACTTTCATTGCTACTGTGTAGTTGATGAGTGTTTACTTTAATTCCCTGAATAGAATACCAAGAACCTAGAAACACTCATCCCAGATTACAACTACTTGTAACATAATCTATACTGTTTATAGATATGAAAAAATTACCTAGAAATTAGGATTTGTTTTACTTTTGTGGAGAAGAGGAGGTTCCAATGACAAGAGGGAGCTGGGAAGGTTTTCCAGGGCACTGGGAAGGTTCATTCATGGAAGATTTAACTGTACATTGGTTATATGTCACTTTGTATTTGCTATAATTTACAATTTTAAAAACTTAAGTTAAGTCTCTTACTGTTTTTAGAATAACAAGATTGCTTCCATTGTGAGATTTGATGGATTCCCATCAACAGTTCTTTTCAAAGTGCCTTGTTTCCCACAGAGTTAATAGATGTCAAGAAAGAAAGGAACAACAAGACATCCCCTAAATGCATTCAGAGCTCATTGAACTCAGTGTGCTGAAAGATTTTTATCACAGAACTGAACTTTTGGGCACAGTCTGCTATTACAAACTGAAATCCGTCCTGTCCTTTTTTCCCCAGTAAATGGACTAGACTACATATCTCAGCTTTCCTTGTAGAAGAATGTGACCAAGGAAATGACTGAGTTTTGACACTAGCAGGCCAGGAGAGCATATGTGACAGCCCTACTCTCCTGAACTGTCCACATCTACAGGTCATCGTCCCTGTCCTTCCTACCCTTCAGTGACACCAGAATGGCCCCAGAAGCTAGGCTTGAAGTGGCAGATTCATCATCTTGCCTGAGGCTCCGTGGAACCAACAATGTGTTTTCCAAGCCTGGAAATCCACCTGGGACTATTTATATTCCTAAGGATTTTCTACAGTTTAAGGTAATTTATTTTTTTTATTATTACAAATTATCTGTATTCACTACACTGTACAGTGGATTCTCCACAACTCAAAATTTAAATATTTTAGTTTTTATGTAACATCTTGTGTGTTACAGAATCAAAAGACGCAAAGGAATACTAAAACCCTTCTATATTGTAAACTTGCTAATTTTTCATCTATGAGTTCCTTGGACTACTCAAAAAAGCTCTCTATTTGTTTTAAACAAATAACATCAATAATAAACTAAATAGAAAGCACAACAACAATGAATAAAATATTATTGCACAGATTTTTCAAATTCTGTGTTTTTAAAAGACTACGACTTGTTTTACCAAAACTGTTTTTACAATTACATTTTAAAGAAATGTATTAGGAATTTTTATAAAAAAATAAAGAGCAATTTTATCTTTCCTTCAAAACTTATTAAATTAGATTTAGAAGAAGATAAAATTATTTTACTGATGTTTTGTGTATTGAAAGGTAAGATACAATAGAAAAAACTGATATATCAGTCAAAGAAGATGTTAAATCTAAAAATTCCGGACACAAAACATCCAGGAAATCTTGGATACCATGAAAAGACCTAACCTAAGAATAACAGAATTGAAGAAGGTGAAGAGTCCCAGCTCCAATATCTATGAAATATTCTCAACATAATCATAGAAGCATACTTTCCAAACCTAAATAAAGAGATGCCTATAAACAAACAAGAAGCTTATAGAACACCAATTAGACTAGACCAGAAAAGGGAACACTCCTGCCACATAATAATCGAAACACAAAATCTACAGAACAAAGAAAGAATATTAAAAGTGGCAAGGGAAAAAGCTAGATAACATACAAATATATATATATATATATATATATATATATATATATATATATATATATACATACATATATATATCGGAATTATACCCAACTTCTCAAGGGAGACTCTAAATGCTAGAAAAACCTGGACATATATCTTGTAACCACTCAAAAAACACAGGTAACAACCTAGACTACTATACCATCAGAACTCTCAATTACCATAGATAGAGAAAACAAGATATTTCAAGACAAATCTAAATTTAAACAATATCTATCCACAAATCCAGCCCTATAAAAAGTATTAGAAGAAAAACTCCAACCCAAGGAGGATAACAATATCCAAAAACCATGGGAAACAAGTAATTTCCCAACAACAAAGACAAGGAATGCACACACACACACACACACACACACACACACACTCCACCACCACCACCACCACCACTATCAAAATAACAGAAAATAACAATCACTGGTCATTAATATCTCTCAACATGAATGGACTCAATTCCCAATAAAAAGATACAGGCTAACAGAATGAATGTGAAAACAGGATCCACTATTGTGCTGAATACAAGAAACACATCTCAGCAATAAAAATATAAATTACCTCTAAGTAAAGGTCTGGAAAAAGTTTTCCAAGCAAATGGTCCCAAGAAGCAAGTTGGAGTAGCCATTCTAATATCTAATATAAATAGACTTTCAACCAAGAGTAATCAGAAAAGACAGGGAAGAACATGTCATACTCATCCAATGAGAAATCTATCAAGATGATATCTCAATTCTGAACATCTATGCACCAAACATAAGGTCACCAAATTTGTAAAAGAAACACTGCTAAAACTTAAATTGCAAATTGAAACTCATACAATAATAGTGGGAGACTTCAACACCCTACTCTCACCAATTGATAGGTTATCAAGACAAAAACTAAGCAAAGAAATAATGACTAAGACACATTATTAATCAAATGGACCTAACAGACATCTATAGAATATTTCTACCAAATACAAAATAGTATTCATTCTTCTCAGCACCTCATGAGTCCTTCTCTAAAATTGACCATATAGTCAGTCACAAAGCAAACATCAATAAATACAAGAAAATTGACATAAACCCCTGTATCTCTCAGACCACAATGGATTAAAGCTGGACTTCAACAACAACAACAACAACAACAACAACAGAAATCTCCAAAAGCACCTACACTCAATGGAAATTGACCAACTCTCTACTCAATGGTCTCTGTGTAAGGGAAAAATAAAGAAAGAAATTAAAGACTTTCTAGAATTCAGTGAAAATGAAGGCAAAACATTGCCAAATTCATGGTACAAAATGAACGCAGTACTAAGAACAAAGTTCACACCACTAAATGCTTCCATAGAGAAATTAGAAAGTTCTCATATCAGCAGTTTAGAAGGACACCTGGAAGCTCTAGAAAAAGAAAAGAAGCAAGCACTTCAAAGAGGAGTAGAAGCCAGGAAATAAAATAAGGCATAAAATCAATAAATTAGAAATAAAGAAAACATAGCTTTTACTATATTTAGGTATGGGCCTTGAATTCCTGATCTTTCAAGATTTTTATCATGAAGGGGAGATGAATTTTGTCAAATGTTTTCTCAGTATCTAATGAGATGATCATGTGGATTTTTTCCCTTTGAGGTTGTTTATACAGTGTATTACATTGATGGATTTCCATATATTGAACCATCCCTGCATCCCTGGGATGAAGCCTAACTGATCATGGTGAATGATCGTTTTGATGTGTTCTTGGATTTGGTTTGCAAGAATGTTATTGAGTATTTTTGCATCAATATTTATAAGGAAAATTGGTTTGAAGTTCTTTTTTTTTGTTGTGTTTTTGTGTGGCTTAGGTATAAGTGTAATTGTGGCTTCATAGAATGAATTGGGTAGTTGTTCCTTCTGTTTCTATTTTTGTGGTCCTGGGCCTTTTTTTTTTTTTTTTTTTTTTTTTTTTTTTTTTTTTTTTTTTTTTTTGAGGCACTCAGAGGCATGAGTTTTTCTCTTAGCACTGCTTTCATTGTGTCCCATAAGTTTTGGTATGTTGTACCTTTATTTTCATTAAATTTTAAAAAGTCTTTAATTTCTTCCTTGACCAAGTTATCATTAAGTAGAGCATTGTTTAGCTTCCATGTATATGTAGACTTTCTGTTGTTTTAGTTATTATCAAAGACCCGCCTTAGTCTGTGGTGATCTGAAACGTTGCAAGGGATTATTTTAATCTTGTTGTATCTGTTGAGGCCTGTTTTATGACTGATTATATGGTCAATTTTAGAGAAGGTAGAATGAGGTGCTGAGAAGAAGGTATATTCTTTTGTTTTACGATGAAATGTTCTATAGATATCTGTTAAATTTATTTGGTTCATAACTTCTATTAGTTTCACTGTGTCTCTGTTTAGTTTCTGTTTCCATGATCTGCCCATTGCTGAGAGTGGTGTGCTCAAGTTTCTCACTATAATTGTATGAGGTGCAGTCTATGCTTTGAGCTTTAGTAAAGTTTCTTTTATGAATGTAGGTGCCCTTGCATTTGGACCATAGATGTTCAGAATTGAGAGTTCATCTTGGTAGATTTTTCCTTTGATGAGTATGAAGTGTCCTTCCTTATATTTTTTGATAACTTTTGGTTGAAAGTCAATTTTATTCAATATTAGAATGGCCACTCCAGCTTGTTTCTTGGGACCATTTGCTTAGAAAACTTTTTCCCAGCCTTTTACTCTGAAGTAGTGTCTATCTTTGTCACTGAGGTGTGTTTCTTGTATGTAGCAAAATTCTGGGTCCTGTTTACATATCCATGCTGCTAGTCTATGTCTTTTTATTGAGGAATTGAGTCCACTGATGTTAAGAGGTAATAAAAGCAATACACAACAAACCAGTAGCCAGCATCAAAATAAATGGAAAGACACTTGAAGCAATCCCATTAAAATCAGCGACTAGACAAGGCTGTACACTCACTCTCTCCCTACCTAATCAATATAGTTCTTGAAATCCTAGCCAGAGCAATTATGCAACAAAAGGAGGTCAAAGGGATATAAATTGGAAAGAAGTCAAAATTTCACTATTTAGAGATGATATGATAGTATACTTAAGTGACTCCAAAACTTTCACCAGAGAACTCCTAAACCTGATTAAAAAAAAAAAACTTAGCAAAGTGGCTGTATAAAAAATTAATTCAAACAAATCGGTAGCCTTCCTCTACTCAAAGAATAAAAAGGCTGAGAAAGAAATTACGAAAATGACACCTTTCACAATAGTCACAAATAATAAAAAAGTACCTTGGTGTGACTCTAACCAAGTAAGTGAAAGATCTGTATGACAAGAACTTCAAGTCTCTGAAGAAAGAAATTGAAGAAGATCTCAGAAGATGGAAAGCTCTCTCATGCTCATAGATTGGAAGGGTTAATATAATCAAAATGGCCATCTTGCTGAAAGCAATTTATAGAGTCAATGCAATCCCCATCAAAAGTACAACTCAGTTCTTCATAGAGATTGAAAGAGCAATTCTCAAATTCATTTGGAATAACAAAAAATCTTGGATAGCCAAAATTATTCTCAACAATAAAAGAACTTCTGGGAGAATCACTTGACCTCAAGTTGTACAACAGAGGAATAATGATTAAAAACTCCATGGCATTGGTACAGAGACATGCAGAAAGGTCAATAAAATAAAATTGAAGACCCAGAAATGAACCCACACACCTATAGTCACTTGATCTTTGACAAAAGAGCTAAAACCATCCAGCGGACAAAAGAAGGCATTTTCAACAATTGGTGCTGGTTCAACTGGAGGTCAGCATGTAGAAGAATGCAAATTGATCCATTCTGATCTCCTTGTACAAAGCTCAAATCCAAGTGGATCAAAGACCTCCACATAAAACCAGATACATTGAACCTAAAAGAAGAGAAATTGGGGAAGAGCCTTGAATACCTAGACACAGGGGAAAAGTTCCTGAACAGAACATCAATGGCTTATGCTCTAAGATCAAGAATTGACAAATTGGACCTCATAAAATTGCAAAGCTTCTGTAAGGCAAAGGAGACTGTTAATAGGAAAAAATGGCAACCAACAGATTGGGAAAAGATCTTTCCGAATCCTACATAAGATAGAGGGCTAATATCTAAAGTATACAAAGAACTCAAGCAATTAGACTCCAGGCAATCAAATAATCCTATTAAAAATGGCTTACAGAGTTAAACAAAGAATTCTCAACTGAGGACACTAGAATGGTTGAAAAGTACCTAAAGAAGTGTTTAACATCCTTAGTCATTAGGGAAATGCAAATCAAAGCAACCCTAAGATTACACCTCACACCAGTCAGAATGGCTAAGATCAAAAACTCTGGTAATAGCAGATGCTGGTGAGGATGTGGAGAAAGAGGAACATTCCTTCATTGTTGTAAGCTGGTACAATCACTCTGGAAATCAGTCTGGTGGTTCCTCAGAAAATTGGACATAGTATTTCCTGAGGACCCAACTATACTACTCCTAGGTATATACCCACAAGATGCTCCAACATATAACAAGGACACATGCTCCACTATGTTTGCATCAGCCTTATTTATAATAAGCAGAAGCTGGAAAAAACCCAGATGTCCTTCAACAGAGAAATGGATATAGAAAATGTGGAACATTTACACAATGGAATACTACTCAGCTATTAAAACAATGACTTTATGAAACTCTTAGGCAAATGAATGGAACTAGAAAATATTATATTGAGTGAGGTAACCCAATCACCAAAGAACACATATGGTGTATGCTCACTGATAAGTGGATATTAGCCCCAAAGCTCCTAGTACCCAAGATACAACTCTTAGACCACATGAAGCTCAAGAAGAAGGAAGTCCAGAGTAGGGATGCTTTGGTCCTTCTTAGAAAAAGAAGCAACATACTCATGGAAGCAAATATGGAGAGAAAGTGTGGAGCAGAGACTAAAGGAGGGGCTGTTGGGAAACTGTCCTACCTGGGATTCATCCCATGTGTAGTCACCAAATGTAGATACTATTGTGAATGCCAAGAAGTGCATGCTGATAGGAGCCTGATATAGCTGTCTCCTGAGAGGTTTTGCCAGAGCCTGACATATATAGAGGCAGATGCTTGCAGCCAACCATTGAACTGATCATGGCATCTGCAATGGAGGGGTCAGAGAGAAAACTGAAGGGGCTAAAGGGGTTTGCGGCCCCATGGGGAGAATGATAATATCAACCAACCAGAGCTCCCAGGGTCTAAATAGTCAGCCTGGAAACACACATGGAAAGACCCATGGCTCCAACAGTATATGTTGCAGAGGATGGCCTTGTTGGGCATAGGTGGGAGAGGAGGCTCTTGGTCCTGTGAAGACTGTATGCCCCAGTGTGGGGGAATGTGAGAGCATGGAGGCAGGAGTGGGTATGTGGGTGGGGGCACACCCTCATAGAAGCAGGAGGAGAGGGGATGGGTTAGGGGACTTCTGGGGAAGGACTGGGAAAGGAAATAACATCTGAAATGTAAATAAATAAAATATCTAATAAAAAGATAGGATATAGCATAGAAAATATGTCATGTATTTAAAAAATAATTATTTCATGTAACTTTTATTTCTGATATTTATACTGAGTTATAAAACAAAAGTGCACTCTTTAAGTAAGCTATGGTCAAAGTATTTACAAGTCATCAATCTAATTAATCATATTTATTAAAAGAGTCCTCTTGAAGCCTATGGCCATTGCTTCCAAACTGTTTTCTTACATCCATACTTTTTCCTGTTTATTTTGTAAGAACCATTTTCTCTCCACAGTATTTCCCTGCAGAGTAAGAACTGTTTTCTTCTTTCTAATACCAGGATTAATTTCACGATAAAGCAACTATTGGATTAAGCTTGTACCTAGGAAACACATTTATTTTCAATTACATTGGATCAAAACTATAAACGCAATCCCCACATGATTCCTTAGGCATGTTCCTTCCCATAAGAAATGTATGTAATTGGTGCTTGTACCACTGTAAACTGGACTTAACTAGATGGAAGATGGAAAGGGGTTTTTGCTAATTCTTCCTGTTTATGTATAGAAGGTCCTCACACAGGATTGCTTGCTTTTATGATATTTAGCCTCTCCTATGGTGTAAAAGTGGTCTGAATTCAGTAGAAACTGTACTTAGTGTTTGAGTTTGGATCTTTTCTTCAGGTGGAATACTCTCTGGTGATGCCAGGCAGGGTTGTGGTCTACAGATTCAACCTGCTCTACAGTTACATTGAGAGTCAAGTACCCTACAGTAAATGGTGTAACAAAGTTATGGTTTTTCATAGGTAAATTTTCTACCCCTTTTCCAGAAGTGGACAATGGGCACTGAACCCAGGTCCTGATGTGTGCTATGTGAGTTCTTTACAGCTGAGTTATACCTTAAGTTCCTAAAAGAGTTATGATTTATCATACTTTTAATTTATATTACTCCATGGTAAATCCAGGATCAACTGTGTTCCTATTTTACAGAATATGAAGTAGAGTTAAAACTTAAACTTCAGACAAGATATGGTACATTCTGGGTAGTATAAACATGGAAACTTCCTACTGTAAAAGCTTCCTAAAAATTTACACAGATAAAGAGGGTTTATATGGTGCTATCATATAATAGAAAGGTAATATCTTAACTAAACATCACTTGCTAGCAATAAAATCCCCAGTACCAGGAACTGATGCTCTCATTTTGAGTTGTGGCCAAAGAGTTTCCTTAATTTCTCCAAACACTTTTGTCAGTGATCTTGGTTGTTATTCAGAACTTGACAAATACTTTTGGCTTTCCAGAACTTGGTTGTAAGACCTTCTTATTAGAGATACCATACATTTGAATCATATACACACCATGGAAAATTAGTCTAGAACTCATGGAAATGTCATCCCTACTAGCTAGCTTTCAAAATACTGGAAGATGCTGTGCATACTACCAGACGAAAAAGTACTCGTCAGTCTTACCTAGCTATGAGACCTATTAGATATAAGGATCGAGAGAATAGGTCTTGGGTTCAGATTCCATCTTAGGAAATCTGTCCTCAGGTTGAACTCTCTAGCACCAGATTCCAGATTACTCCCCAACAAACTTGTGCCTCCAGGTTACAAGCCTGCCCCTGGCAGAAAATATGACTGAGCAAGTCATGATGAGCAAGTCAGTAAGCAGCACCCCTCTATGGCTTCTATGTCAGCTTCTGACTCCAGGTTCCAGCCATTCCTGAGTTACTGGTTCTGGTGTTCTTGAATGGTGAACTACTGTTTACTACTCTAATTGGCAGTATAAACTAGAGAGAATGGAACCTAAAAATGAGGTGCAAAGTCTCATGCAATCAATAAAATTATTCAAAACATTGGACTATTTATACTGTGAGGGTTAAAAAGTCTGATCACAAGGATAAGTCACACAGGCAAGCAAGCTTCATGTGGCAGATCAACAGCACATGGCAAAAACCTGGTTTTCTATGGAGGCATAAGAACAAATAATAATAGGCAGTTGTAATGACTAATCCAGAATAAACTCACTGGTACATGATATACCTGAGAGGGGTGTGAAAACACATTCCAAAAACAATTTTGTTTTTGAAGAAACTGAAGTCACAAGATTCTTGTCTTGTATTCTTGGAGTTTTCTCAGAAGCACTCAGTATTCCCCTTATCTGACTTCATTCTTAGACTGTGTTCTAGGAGACTATGATGTAAAAGTATAAGCCAAACAAACCATTGTCTACCTAACTTGGTTTTGGCCATGGTGTTTCATCACAACAATAGAAACACTAAGTAGGACAAAGTCTATGGTATGCTCCATGAGACAGAGCCCCAAATTGGCACTGTTAATGGGACTAAGACCCTATAGCCACATAGGTCTTAGGCTCTGGGGAAAATGTTAATACTATAATTCTGTTAAGTGCATATACTATTCAAACCACTCCTAGTGATTTATGGCTATACTAGTAAATCAATATATTTCGAACCCTCTTCAGAGAAGTTTCCTCTTTCAGTAGATGACAATTACGATAAAGATCTTAAACCAGCATTCATAGAGTAAAAAACTATGAGGTACTCAAGCTGAAATGGGAAGATTGTAACTTAAAGGAAACTGTTTTTCAGACACACATCAGTTCCTGTCTCTTGGTTCCTGCCTCGAGTTTCTGCCTTGAAGGCCATTAGTGATGCAGTGTGGCCTGGAGTTGCACGATGAAATAAACTGTTTTCTCTCTGAGTTAGTTTTGCTAAGTTCTCATTGGCTGCAGAAAGCAAATGAGAGCACCTGTGGCACTTTGTATAAATATTGGTAATACAGGAATGGGAAGAGACAATAATGACAAGAGCATACTTAGGTACCAACCCAAGATCAAGCAAAATCACTATGGATCAGGAGAGAGAACCTAGGGATAACAGAGGAAAGCCTGCTGCTACTTTTGTGAAGTCCACAGTTCATAAAAGATGCTCACACCTAGGGACCTGGCTTGTCAGATTTAGAGAGTTAATTGGAAGGAGGAATGCCAGATACATGTCTCAGCATAATGGGACTGACAAAAGCAGGGCAGGAGCTATGATCTAATCAAGATGATATAATGTTCCATAGAAGGCTTTCTTGGCCTGCTGCTAAGAGAGAGTTGGGAAAATGCATAAATATCAGTTGAGTTTTGCTTAGCTAAGGTCTTTGAGTGAGGATTTTATAATGGCTAGGGACATCCCCATATAATCTTTCTGGCCAGTATTTTAGGACACCGAGGAGTGGGAACAGCATGTATTTGAAGCCAATCATAAACTCTGGAACTCACAAGTGATGGATGGCATATCCAATCACAGAGTTTTAGGCAGTCAGCTGTTTGTATTACAGTTGTTGCTTAGGGATAAAGAAAACAAAACAACTCTGCTATGATCCAAAATATTGGCCCGAATTCTTCAAAATGTCAGAGACTTTTTTTTTTTTTTTTTTTTTTTTTGAAAGAAAGAAAGAGTGAAGAGATTAAAGAGATGCTGTCACTAAATGCTGGACAGTAGATGCTCTCAGAGTGTGGATCTTATACTCAGAAGATTACAGATACTGTGCAGTTATTATAGAGGGAAATGGGGACCTGGAAGCCTGGCCCCACAGATCAGCTACAGATAGAACATCACTCTTACAGGCTTCGCAATTCTTCACAATTGGTGCCTACCTTAGAGAATATTCTATCACTCAGGAATGTGTGCTGCATACAAATATTAAAGGATAAGAGGGATGTTGGCTGCAACATACACTCAAGTGATTCCGAAGTGAAAACATTATACTTATGTACACCCATGTGGGCAGAGGATATGGAAGGGGACGCATGTGTAGTAAATGTAAATATTTGTGTTGCAATCTTGTGTCAATTTATATATGAAATATTCCTTTTCCAGTGACAGTGAAACAAGTGTCTACAGCACAGAACCCCATGTTTGAGAGACAGTGATGGATGAGGATGGAGCACAGACAAGTCATTATCTGTTTTCTATCTGGAAGGTTCTCAGGTAGTGACTGCTATTTCAATTGAGACTAACAAAACCCTTTATCTCAATCCTAGTCATCCTTCCTGTGTTCCTTTTCCTCCTCCTTGTCCTCATCCTCTTCTTATTCCTCGTCCTCCTCCTTCTCCTTTCTCCTCCTCCTCCGACTGTGTGACAGTTTCTTTTCCTTCACTCTAAGTCTCAACCTTCCAAAGACAGACAGAAAGTCTGTCACAATAAAAAATGCAAAATGTCAATTCTTCTGCCTGTGAGTGCTGTCTGGAATCCAAAACCTTGGCAGAGTATAAGACGGCTGGATCTTTCTCCTGATACCACAAATGTATAAAGTGGGGGCTTCCCTGTACCATTTTATTTTAATGTCTGTGCCTCTTTGCTTCCCATGCCTTGCCATATGCTAAAAGTTCCAGAGGAAAAAAATCTAGATTGTGTAACCTTGGGCTTCTCCACCTGCGCCTGGCTTATTATTTGATAATAAATGCCCAAGTCTTAAGCTTTGGCTTGTTCCTGCTAGCATATAACTCAATTAGCCCATTTAAACTATTGTAAGTTTTGCCACATGTCTGGTTACCTGTCCCCAGCTTCATATGTCTGCCTCTTCAGAGTCCGGGTAGCAAATCTCCTGCCTCTGACTATTTCCCAAAGTTCCAATCACTCTAGTGGAACTCCTACCTTCTACTTCCTGCCTTTTGCTAATAAGCTATCAGCTTTTAATTGACAGGTGATGCTTCCACACGGCACACAAACGACTGTTGCTACAAAATGAGTCTCCTTTACTTGGTCTCTTCAATGAGAAAGGAACTCTTCCTCTCAGACAACTCTCATCTTTGGTTGGCAAGAGGCACCAGATCTGCTCATGAAAGGTTTATTCAGCTGAACAGACGGTCTAGCATCACTAAGGTTCTACACAAGCCCAGACCTGTTGGGTTTGTTCTGGTTACTATACTGATACAGGCTCTCATTCATCCCACTGTGTCTTTTCCACCTGTATTTTCTACCTCTTCACTATTCATCTCTACCTTGCCTAATTCACTCATCTCTCAGGTTTTCTTCCCAATGATGAAGAGTCATTGATCCTCACAGAAATTAGGACAGTTATAGATCAACATATGCTCTCTCAGAATGCTTTTGTTTTCTTCTTTAACACCTACTCTGTGAACATGGATTAGAATTTTCTGCATTCCTCACTGGATCTTAGTTTCCTAAGGTATAGGCTCAGTGTCTCTACATGGTAGATGCTGGTGAAGAGTTGATTGGCAGCACCCTTCACTTATATTTGTACATGTGCACTAGGTGCCACCTATCTATCCTGGCACCGTCTTAGAGTCTTAGAAGATGTCTGACCTACTGAAGTTATGGTGGTGTCATGCCTAAATGTCCACATGGGAATCGAAGAGGAAGGAAGAGTGTGAAGTGCATGTGGCTTGTCTCTGAATCTCAAACACTTCAGATGACTGTTTACTCAGCTATGCTATGGAATTAACACACACTTTTCAACACAGAAATGAGCAATGGGAAAATAGAAACGGTTCTTTTATTTAAGACACCCTAAATAGGAAAACCATATTGGAAGTGGAATGATGTTCTCTACAGAAACAATTCTTATAAGGTAATATTAAGGGAAAAGAAAAACACAGCAAGAGTGTTCATAAGCATTTTCAGAATCATCTTCCACTTAAGTAATTTTAAAAATGGCCAGAAGTGATGTCTCATTCCTGCAAATGTAACACATGAGAGGCCCAGGCAGGAGAATGCCACAAGTTCCAGAGTATGTCTTCATTTGCCTGGGCTATGTTATGACAGCTTGTCTCAAAGAACAAACAAACAAATATAAACAAAAGTACTCAAAGACAAATACACAGAACTAAGGAATACTAAGTTACGATCAATTTAATATAGCCAATTATAGTATCCTTTAAGAAAATGTAATTACCTTAAAATTATTCAGCTCTGTTTTTCAGTGTAACAAGCTGAAAAGGATGTAAAGATTTGGTGATGAAATCTATACAAAAAGAATGAAAGATCAAGATGCCCGTTATCAGCCATCAGTCCTAGAACTTTCTGTGCAGGTTCACTGTCAGCTGGGAGGTGTGTCCACATTCCTTCCCACATTAACCAACTTTGGGGATTAAAATGATAGGAGAAGGAAGTGTAGGTTGCATAGGATGGAGAATGACCTTCATGTGCTCTCACTACATGGTTAAAATTCAAAGCGAAAGCCTGGCCTTTTCTTCTTGGGCATGAAGCAGACATTTGAGATGAAATAGAAACTGCCGGGAAAGTGGATTACAGACCACACACTCAGGATCAAAACTAGCAACACAATGTAGCTTGGCACTAGATGTTTGATAATAGCCACCATAATTATGAAATATGATTGCTGGTAAAGACAGATACCACAGAGTTTGGAAAGAAATTGTCATATAGAAAATTTTAAATTTGTGTATTTTTGGTGCTGGAGAGATGTGTTGAAAGTTAAGAGCACTTGTCTTCTTGCGTAGGACTCAGAGAAGATCTAGCTAGGTTTAGTTCTTAGCATCTATAGCGTTACTATAACAGTCTATATATAACAGTCTATAACTCCAATTCCAGGGCATCAGATACCCCATCCTGCCTTTTTGGGCACTGCATATGACTCACAGATGTATATGTAAAAAACACATACAAACATACATACATACATACATACATATATACATTACATACATACGAACTAAAAATACATAAAAAATTATTTAAATAACTGTATTTTTACTATTTTATAAACTTGTTTAGAATTTTGTATGTGTTTATAGAAAACTATGAACAAGTAGCAATAATTATCCTATTATTGAGTTTGATTTCTTAGCTTTGTTTTGCAATCTGTAATGATGAATTTTGTTGTGCTCTTTTTAAGGCTGGGTTGTGTTATATAGTTAGGGCTAACCTAGAGTCAATATATTACTAGGCTACCCTGAAGCATGCTATCCTGTCAAATCTTATGAATGGTGCTGCTTCTTGGCAGTTTGCCTGCTGCACGCCTTTTCCTAACTGAGCCACAACGGCAGAACTACTGCGCAGACTCACTGCCACGAGAATCAGGCTGTTTGAGGTGCACCAATGAGGCATGCCCACGAGGCAGGTGCTGATTGGGACAGGCAGGGGTATAAAAGGACGGCCGTTAGGGAGCTGGAAAAGGAAGGCCTCCAGAGAGGAGATTGTAAAGGATCCTGAATAAACTGTGTTGAGAAGAACTCCCACTTGTTTTGTTCCTGTCTGCCGGCCAGAGAGAGAACTGACATAAAATTAAATAAATAAATAATTAAAAACATCTAAACCTGTAGAGTGATGCCAGCAGAAGCAGGATCAAGGGGTGTGGGAAGTGCCTGGAAGCCCCCTGCTCATTACAAGCCTTCTCTTCTTCCTGTACATGTAGCCTAGAAATGTCACTGAAGAACATTGGAATGGTTTTCTCTCAAGAGGATTAGAACAAGTGTTCTCTAAAGCTAGAAGCTCCACAATCAGACAACTATACTTAGGAAGGAGCAGCCCACTACAGGGTTGAAAACCAAAACCCAGCTAACAGGTGTGAACTTTGGAACAGTTGCATAGAAGGGAGACTTTGCATCAGATCATAATAGATTACTACATTTACCAACAGGTGAATGCAAAGGAACACAGATGCATGCTATTGAATTAGGCTTAATTTCAAATATTGGATCTACACCAATTCGATTTGTTATTTTACTTTGGTTTCATTCCCTTTATGTACCAATGAAGAAAGGAGGTAAATTTGCTTTGGGTTGGGCATTGAATGGAATAATATATGCACCCCCGGACAGAACAGGAGACATGGCTTTTGATTTAAAAGATGTACTGAAACTCATCACTGGGATTCATCCAAAACTGAATAATCATTTTGCCACTGATGAATTCTTACACCTAGTGAAATGGATGAAAATTGGGTAGCAAAATGTGCCCATACTGATTTCTGAAAAATAAGTGGTGTGTGTGTGTGTGTGTGTGTGTGTGTGTGTGTGTCTGTCTGTCTTCCTGTCTGTCTGTCTGTCTTCCTGTCTGTCTGTCTGTCTGTCTGTCTGTCTGTCTGTCTGTCTGTCTCTGTGTGGGGGGAGGTGACATAGCAATGTATGTATGTGGATGAGAGGAAGGCAAAGAAAGAGGCCAAAGGAGAGAGAACAGTTAGAGGAGAATACAAAGACCAATCAGGAAGCTGAGAGCATTGGGAGATTGTCACTCTTTGTTGTCAAAGCCTGGTGGAAACTTCTGGGTGCTTGGCTTGGCAGAGAAAAGGAAAACAAATGCTTGGAGGTTGAGGCAGCCACGTGCACTCAGAGTACGCCATATGCTTTTTGGCTTTGGCTGAGCCTTTCTTGTTATACACTGAATTATGTAGCTTTTATTAAGAAAGTACTGCTTTATAGAAACATTCAAAAAATTTTTTTCTTTAGCTAGATACTTGTCAATATTCTATGAAGAGAGGGAGTGGGAAGGAACAGGAGAGCATTCTGTAAGGTTTTCTTTAGAGGGTTACAAATCACAGTGTTATGAGTTAGACAGATATTTACAAGCTTGGCCCAGACAGAGCAGAGTAATCTATAAATGCTATTCAAGTGATTTACAGAAGGACTGTTCTAGAACTTTCACAGTGTCTGGAAATGTATTTAATTTATTCTCAGGGCTGCACATTTGCATTATTCACAACAAGCCATTTACAGGGAAATGTGCTGCCCTTAAACTAAAGTGTCTCTAGTGGGTTTGGAACAGTTGTAACTGTCTAATAAATGCTTCCATCCCCACTTACTGTACAAGCCAACGCAAATGTTCACCAGCAGTTCTACAATCACTCCAGTCTATGGGCTGAGAGAAGGGTCTGAGGCACATGGCTAAAGACTGCGTCCTAAATGACAAGGAACCTGTGTGGTGGAGAACCCATCTTCTCTGCTGGGACTTTGCAGAAGCATGAAGAGGGAGCTGTGCTTTATTCCAGATCTTGTTCTGGAATAAACAAGATTTTTCAGCTAGAGCTTGCATGACCTGACTCAAACTTTTGGGGCTCTCCTAACAAGTTGGATATTCTGAAAAAGCTGACACAGTAGTACCACTGAACAAATGTGAATTCTGCTGGCACTCAGGATAAAAAAAAATCAAGTTCTTGACTTTGGTGCATTGTTATGAAACTATTCATCTGTGCTCATCAGGACGTATAGGGTCCTAGGAATGAGAGCAAGCAGTTTTTAGAAAGGACTGGAGAAGAGACTGGTCCCACACACAGGCTTGAGTCTTGATTATCTGGTCTTCATCTGGTTGTACTTTTTGGGATGTTAGGAGACGGAAGCTCACTAGAGGAAGTAAATCACTGAACACAGGCTTTGAGGATTTCAACACCAGTCCCACTTCCTGTCTACTCTCTGATTCCTGTCTAGGCATCACCTTTTGCTGCTGTGACTCCCCTGACACTCTGGATTGAATCACCTCAGAACTGTGAGTCTCATGAAATCCTTCATCCTTTGGGTGATAAAATAACTGACACATTCACAGACGGAGAGTAAGTGGATGAGAGAGAACAGAAGATGGGGAGGAATCTTCAAGCTGAAGCACAAGACTTTGTGCTCCATTGTCTACACATCTCAGGAACCCTTTGAGTGGGAAGCACTAAGAAACTGTGCTTTGAACTTGTGTTCCTCCTGCCTGAGCTGGGGCCGTAGCCATATGCTGCCAGACTGGGCTATGATTCTAGTGGTTCATATTTTAACAGTAAACAGTGTAAGCTCAATTAGATTAAATTAGAAGCAACAAAACTGTGAGTCCTTTGCAATCTTCCTCTAGGATACTGTGTAGAGCACATTTTTTTTTCTACCCATTTGGACAACTGTGTTTTCCCAAAGTGAATCATATGTGAGATCAGACATTTTATTATCTGCTTGTCCTTTGTCATGGGAGGTTCTAGGTGCTGGCTATATGTTCTCTGTCTCTTGGACATTGGTTACCTTTTTCATATTTATATTTATATTTATATTTATATTATTTATATTATTATGCAATGACTTCAGGGCTCTAAATGCTAATTCTTGGTATCACATCCTTGCTAACTGCACAGCAGACTCTGTTGTGAAGAAAAGCCTGAGTTGCTTTGCTTATTGAAATTTTTTGATTTGGAGATTCTGACATCTAGCTCAGTCAGTGCCTCCCCTCTGGCCTGATGGACATATGAACCAAGAAGTCCTAACTCAGTTATATAGGACTTTGACAATATAGGGGGAATCTTATGATTTTTAATTTCATTATAACATGAGTTGTACTAAACAGTCCATTTCTATATTCAATTTAGTTATCTGTGGATACAATCATTTTTTATTACAATATTGTACCAGCATGCTATTTCCCATGAGTAAGGAACCTGGGAATGTTATTTTTAAGTCAAATATCACAAAGTATCATAAATATCATAAAATATAATATTTCTGAAATATTAATGAATTAACAGTCATCATGTCCTAGTATCCTGTTATTTACAGCAAAGCATTTAGCAACTCCAACTGATAGGTAGTTATTTTGTTTCATTGCCTCATGAGAAATCCTTGAAAGTAACTTGAAAGTATACAGTCACAGAAGAGAAATAGTGCTGACCAATTCACTTTCATTAGACCCCAGTAATCAGAATATTGAAGAATAAAGAAGGATAGTGAAGAAAAGGGGGAGATGGAGGAGAGATGAAAGAAAAAAAATAAGCCAGGATTAGTGGGCCACTGCTACAATTATAGCATTCAAGAAATTGAAATACAATACCCTGACTAGGAGGCTAGCCTGGTTAACATACAAAATTCTAGGTTAGCCTGGGCTACAAAGTGAAATTCTATCAAAAATAAAAGACAAAGTAACAAAAAATAAAATATTCAGATATTCACATTAGGGACTCCTAGCACCACTCTTGCATTAATTCAATTTGTGCACTGGTTAATTTGATTGAAGTCATTTTACTTCAGTGTATGATAAGCCATAGATATAATTGCTTGATATTTGATCAGAGTATGCTTAACCATGATTATAACATTTTCAATTCAGGAGCAATCTAAATGAAGTGTAATTGAAAACTTTTAATAGAAATTTTTACAAAGCTCACTGATGATTTTAAAACACATGCAACATCTTTATACTGACAACATGAAAATAATTCCTTAATCTGTCATTCAAGGTCTTTGTTATCTGCTCCAATATGAATGATTCCAGTGGCTTATTAAGAGCTGCACCCTTCACTGGTGAGGCAATCACAGCCTGCCTCTGGGGTTGTTCTGTGCTGATTTCCTATGTGTTCTCTATTCTTGTAAGGTAACAGCTTTTTGTCAGGCATCTTTTAGTATCTCTAATGTATTTGACCATTTTCTAAAACTTAGCCAATTTATAGAGACCGTTGAACACCATTTTCTTTATAACTCAGCAACCTGTTGAGCCTCCTCTCTGATCCTTTACATGATTTGTTTTTTCTTCATTAAGATACCAATTATTTAACAATGAGTAATTAATTTAATAAATATCTAAAATATTCCCCAAACAGCTCAAGTAACTAAAAATTAGGTCATTTTCTGTTCAAAAGATAATTTAGTGTTTCCAAACTTAAGGTTCAGCATAGGAAATGAAGAATTATACTTCTGAGATGGATAGTTGAAGAAGTTTGAACTTAAACAGAAGTTGACCAAGGGTTGTATAAACAAAACAGCCAAATTTCAGAAAATTAGGAATAATTTTTTGTGTATGTCTTCCCATGGGAAAACATTTACCTCTTGGTGCCTAGGATGGCTGCCTAGTTGCCCACATGCCAAAAATATGATGCACATTGAGCATTCTGTGGGAAGACACAAGGAGAATCGAGAGACTTTAAAAGATGGAGGGAAATACAATGAAGAAGAATTATTTCCATGTGTTTTGTAACTACAGACAGAAAACATCGAAATTGAACGGTGAACTAGAAGTACAGCAAAGAGAAAGTTTGACTTTAAAGGCCATGTACATGTTAGCGTTGTGAAATATCACAAAGGAATGAGTCCATATGAAAGACTGGAAAGATGTTCCCACAGAATAATTTTTGCATTAGTAAGTCTTGCACAATGGTGATATATAAGGCTAGTGCTTTAAAATTAATTGAATGCCTGTACAATATGAGAAAACAATGAGAAAATGAAAATAGCAATACAATTTTACCCTTGGCAATATTAAAAACATGTGAACATAGTAATAAATTAAGAGATACATGGCCTCTGTAGTGAAAGCTACAAAGTACTGCTAAGAGACTCCAGCAATAGCATTCTACAACGTGCACTATTTATAAAATAGTAGTCTTGTCAACATTGATCTATAGACTCCATGAACTATCCATTAAAACTCAACAAATTTATTGTAAGACATTAAGACTTCTACTCTAAAATTTCTGTGAAATGCAGATAAATATATATAATAGCTATGATAGACTTGAAGACTTAAAAAAGTAACCAGATAATTCCTACCATTGGCTTTTGAGAAACTCTAAATCCCCAGTGATTAAAGCAGTGTCATATTAGTGTGTGTATGGATGAGTAATCAATCAATGGATTAGGAACAGTACATTTGTATGTATTCAGTTGATGGTCCCTGAAGGCAACATTGTAATTGGAGGATCCTGTCAAATGGTGCCAGAGAAAATGGCTATTTGAGAATATGGAGTAATGAGCCTATAAAAGATATGCTTGGAGCCTTGCCAGAGCCTTTGGATGCTTCCAGAGTTCTGAGCATCTTTTGTGCATTTCTGCCTGACTTGTTGCTGTTAACCTGTGCCCAAGTCTGTCCAGTGATTACCACAGGAACTAATCCTATCCTTCAGAGTAGATTTAAAAGTACTTACTAGATTTACCAGCCACATAGGTGCGGCCATGACTAGTCTAGTGCTATAGGAGACAGAGCTGACTTTCTTCCTAGAAGGTGGAATTCTGTGGTGTAATGATGGATCTGAGATTCTGTCAGGATCATAGTCTGTCTAGGACTCATCTGAAACTTTGATTTCATTTTATTTTCTCCTAATTTACCTCTGTCTGTGTTTCTTCTGGGCATTGCAAACATTTCCTATATAAACAATTCACAGTGTATTGTTAGCTCAAGATACCTTGGAAGAACTTCACCAGTACAAATGAATATACACACATAAAAATATACAGAGAGAGAGAGATGTACATATGCATACATGCACACACACACACACACACACACACACACACACACACACACACACTGCAAACACACACTGAACACAAATGAGTACATGACCTGAAGCACAGATTTAAATGTGTAAGCTAATCCCACAAACCTTAAAGAAACGTGGAAGGATATTTTCATGGCCTCAGGTTAGGAAAATACTTCTTCAGACAAAGTTTATATTCAGGATAAAGTGAAACAGAACATTTGGCATCAATAAAACTAGTATTGTCTAACAAAACAAAACATAATGTTGAAAGTAAGAAAAGCTAAAACCTGGAAAATTTTAACAATACCTAAAGCATTCATACCAACAATGTGTGCAAAATTTCTTTAACCAACAAAACATTGAGTTATTAAAAATAAAATAAATTACTTCATAATCACATTTAAAGTAAATTATTTAATGCTGCTTGAAGAGTTCTAATAATAAACGTGTACCATTCCTTTGGCAAGGCTATCCCACTCACTAAATATGGGCTAATGAGAAATGACTGCACAGCTTTTGAGTCTTTATAGTACACTCACTGTGACCACTGTAGCCATACCCCCGAGCTAAAGATGACACAGATGTCCTTTAATGAGAAACACATAAAGAAATGCTGCTATGTTCCCCACTCAGACACCAAAAGGACAATCTATTGACTTTCCAACAACAATCATAAATCTCATAAACACTGTTAAACCAAAGACCTGAAAAATAAATAACTGTGTGATTCCTTAAATGTAAACACCTAAATACAATGTTAACTAATAAAATCAACAGAAAAGACTGCATAATGTTACAGGAAGTTCAAAGCAAGCAAATTTCATGGGTGTAGAAGTAAGAATAATGGCTAAGTGTGGATGAGAAACTGTGTGTGGAAACTGTAAAGTCACATAAAAGATGCTGGAGTGAGCAGAAATTGGCTTATATTTTTAAGTGTTTGATAGCTAATAAGATAAATACAAAGTGAAAAAACTCAAAAGCTTAAAATTTCCTAGGATTAAAATCACGACTTGTTTATAAAACCATACACCTTAGCATATTTAGTAACAGAAAAATGAATCTGAATAAAGACACATCCTGTAGTGTGAGCTGTGATTTCAAAATTAAAGTCATGGTCGTGAAATATACAAAAGTGTTTGAATGTGGAATTTGTCACAGCTAAGTAGACATATATCCAAGGCATTTTCCAGCTTTCTTAGAGTGGATGTTCATAAATGCAATATACATGATAATGAATATCTCATTGAAGTGAAAAATGGAGAATAGATGAGTATTTTCTAAACATATTGGCAAATATGAATTATTATGTAAAACAGAAGGTGAAAATATAACCATCTATGTCCCTACACATAGGTTACATTCATAAAGGTATGAAGTTTGGGGTAGAAGGGAAATGATGTACATTGTGACTTTAATTTATAATTCATGATTTTATTCCTAACTCAAAGTCTATCACATTTATATGCAGAGAACTATGTGCATAGAATTTATATTCTATACTTTTATGGAAATGAAGATAACCATTACTGTGTTAAATCAGTTGAGAATACAATATGGATTCCTTAGAAGAAAGTCAGAGAAAAAAATAAAAAGAAATATGGTGAAAAAACAGAAAAACACATGAACAGGAAGAAAAGTGACACCATTTATCAGATGAGTCTAAGGGAAAATTCTGATGTAAAAACTATCATCAGAGCATTGCAGGGGCCAGAGGTGGTGAACTTCATTGTGTTAAATAGCATGGCACCAAAATATAGGGGTGGCCTGTCCTAATAGCAGGAAGAGTGTGATGGAAACATAAATATAATGGTGTTCTCTCATATTCAGCAGGCATCTATAGCTTCTCAGTTTCTAATGGCTCAAATAATGACTCAGGTATATTGAAAAATATAACAAATGGGAGTTGAAAATTTCAATATAAATGAACCCTCACAAAACCAATAATTTTGGCCAGAAACTGTGCAACTTTATCAAAATTGAATCAAGCAGCAATCTTTTATAGAAACACACATACACAATACCCTCATCTATCTATCTATCTATCTATCTATCTATCTATCTATCTATCTATCTATCTATCTATGTCAACATCTATATCTATATACTAAAAAGTAAACAAATATTAAATCAATGCTTAAGCAATTAGAAACTTTAAAAACTGGCCTCAACTGTAAAACTGTCCAGGAAAGGATACTTGTGTCTTAGAGAGCTTCGTTACAGTAGTGACAGTTATAGCACCAAGTACATCCAATTACAGGTCAGGATCAGACCTGACTTGTCCAGCTGTGGCTGCCATGCTCAAATGCTGTCACAGGTAAATTTAAACCTTCAAAGCTCTTCATCACTATACTATACTATGAAGGCATTTACAAAGCACCATATTCTAGTTAGGAAATGTTTACATTGAAACCTTAGGAAAATAGGATGAATATAAGAAAGAGCTTAACATGTTAGAAAACAAGAATCTAAATATTAGATTGATTGAAGATTAAATCACTAAAACAAACTCCGGATAAAACTGCAGGAGTATGAGACATACAGAGAAAAAATCTTGTGAGACTAAAGGAAAGCTAATGCCTCTACACACAGAAAGACAGCATTCAAGAGGATTTAAATATGGATCAGAAATAACTCTGCATAGTAAGCTCAGAGGGAGACTCTAGTCTTGTCTAGACTAATCAGCCTGAGAGCAATTGAGGAAGTGACCCCCATCTTCAGTCACAGCGTTTGGATCTCCCATGAAGCATTGCATTCTGTGAGCTCCACTTACTGCCTCAAGCATGTGAAAATGCAGTTTATTATAATAGCACCAAGGTGCCAGATTTATAACATCAATGCCCAAGAGGAGAAATTAAATCAAGTCACTTACAGAAATACACCACAAAAGTGTACCATTTCAATTACACAATGCATATACTAAAATAAGTTTCAGAAAACCAAGTGTTCTATTATAATGCAATGTGCTTTTGATGAAGGGACCATCTTTTAAAACCACTGCTATAAAAAAACCTTGTGGAATGGCATAAAATACATCATAAATACTCATTGCAGTTCATGCTAAGTACTCATTCAGGAAAATATAAATTCCATGCCTGCTGTTGTCCGGGGATATAGAAAGATAGGTAGGTAGGTAGGTAGGTAGGTGGATGGATGGATGGATGGATGGATAGATGGATGATAGATGATGGGTAGATGGATGAATAGATAGATGGATGAATAGATGGATGAATAGATAGATGGATGGATAGACGGAGAGATGGAGAGATATTAGCATATAGAGGTAGAGGAGATAAGGAGAGAGAAAGAGAGAGGGGGAGGGAAAGAAAGAGAAATGTGAGAATATATACCTCATCTGTATTTCAAGTTAATAATATTGAGAATTAAAAAGATCAGACTGTATTAAAGAAAATAACAGTTATATTAAATTTTAAAACAAAAGTTGCTATCAAATGTTTTTATTGAGTTCTTGTTTTTCTGCACCAATGCATGAAGTGAGTTAGATGCAGTGAGAACACTCTTCCCATGTGGCTCTGGAAACCGACCTAGTTCGAAAGTTATATTAAACCTCAGTGCATTAGGACAAAAATACACCTCCTCCAACCCTATACCTGTTGTCTTTGGCTGAGTACCAATGTCAATTTAGAAGAACCCTGAATTCACAGCTGAGATGATAGAAAAATCACCACTATTCTCCCCTAGTTTTGAGTCAAAGAAAAATATTGGCCATCCTGAGGATCTTTGGTCATTATACATGTACTCCAGAGACCTACATCTCTTGTTTAAAAAGGTTAGAAGAGGCCAAGAAAGCGCTCAGAGCATTTGCCAATGGGACAAAGTGCTTCCCAAAGAGCAGCTTGCAGAAGTGCTCCTACATGCCATTCATCTATAATGAAACCTCAAGGCTCACAGACTTCCCTCAAATCACGCCAGAGCACAGGGAATATAAAAGAAATGGATCCATTCTCAGAAAATAGGGACCCATTTCTCTGTGTCTTCTAAGCAGAGCCTACTTGAAGGAGCAGTTCTCTGCACTTGCTTGCAGTGGAGGATGAGACGCTTATGCAAGGTCAGAGAAAGAGGGGAGGAATAGAAAGGAGGTACATTATGCACAGAATTATGTCACTGATAAAATTCCAATTCCATCACACTTATGCCCAGTGCAGTTTCTTTTCAAACTTTCCCCTCTGACATTCATTGGAGGTCATCTTGGTGACAATTCTCAGATGTTAGTCTTTGATCATGAGTCTTGTGAACTAGTCTTCAGTGAGCATCTGGTTCCCTCTGGCTGAGGGAAGGAGATGTCTGTATAACTACCTGCATCTAACCCTGCTCTGGTACCCAGTTAGAGGAAGATCAATTAAAGTTCACTCAGGTTTGCTAAGCATAAGCCACATTTCTCAAGGAATTTTTCAGTCTTGCTTCTGCAGAAAATGATTCAGGTTGATAATCATCAGCAAGACCTTTACTTTCTCATGTCAATATTTATTTCTTAAGAGATTCCTTTGGCAAACCTCCAAGAGCATCCATAAATAGAAAATCTGTATCACCCTATGGAAAACTTCTGCAGATATTTGTAGTATAAATAAATCACCACCTGAATAGTTTCAAATATATAAGATAGATGAATAAAGAAATTCATAACCCTGTTTGAGAGGTATGGAATTCTGAGACTATCCCAGAGGGATATTGGATCAGGGAAAAGAAGAAAATTGAATTATCTAAAAGGGAAAATGTGCAATAAATAAAGGAAAAGTATATACATATGTATTTGTTGAACTATATGAAATTAAAATGCATATATTTGTTATACACGTATAAAAGACCTTTCTCCCCATCAAATAAACATCTCCTGACAACAGATGGAGGCCATTACAGAAAACCACACCTGGTCAAAATGCTCTGTACAAGTGACCATGTGTTGGTGCTGAACCCAGCTGATACACCTATCACACAGCTCTTGAACCTGAGGGTCAGAGACAATGATGGATGAGGAAGTGAAAAGATTTTCAAGAACCAGAGGAACAAGAAGTTTTCTGTGAGATTTGGTGTCCTAGAAATCCCAGAGAAACTCTATCCGTGAAGTCGCTTTGGTTTGGCTGCCAATATAAGACACGAAGACAGATGACACCAGCAGACATGCTAATGTGGAAGGAGAAATCTTGTGGGGTCTCAACCTTAGAAAAAGGACTACAGCTAACTAAGGAATAATGACAGAAAACAATGTATCTTATCCAGGGAACAGCACACAAACTTCTTATCCTACACTATTTAGTTCCAAGTGGCTAGTCCTAGAATCATATGCAAATAGGTAAGATTTATATATATATACAATTAGAAAGTTATATATCAACATGTAGAGACCATGATTTTGAGAGTAATCTCTGGGGTGTGTGTGAGTGTGTGTGTGTGTGTGTGTGTGTGTGTGTGTGTGTGTGTGTGTGTGTG
>JANHMN010000009.1:29843643-29985430 GCA_030674055.1 Rhabdomys pumilio | reverse complement strand
GTGTGTGTGTGTGTGTGTGTGTGTGTGTGTGTGTGTGTGTGTGTGTGAAGGATTGGAGTGGAGAGGGAAAAGGAGAAAATGTTATGTTTAATTTCACAAAATAAAAAAAATTTTTAAAAAGGAAACTGTAGAAAGGCAAAGGGATGATACTGAAATGCTTTTCAAGGGTCAACACTACAGGGAAAACTATTCTGTGAACAAGTGTGATCATGTAAGCATCCTTTTCAAATTAAAGCATTGTAGAAAGGAGAGCCAGTTGGAATAAAGACTAAATGATATACATGTGTCATGGGAACCAAACATCTCCCAAGCATAAAAAATAGTAAAACTTACGAGCCCTCATTTCTTTCCGATTCTGCCTGGGACTGATTTGGTTTTTTGTTAGTCTCTAGCTCTCCTCCTGCAACCGTTTACTCATGCCTCCGCGGCCATTTCTAACGTGATGCTTTGTTCTCCTAATTGCTTTGCAATGAGCAAGGTGGTCAGTATCCAAGTCATTAACTCCTCAGTGCCTCATTTTGGGGGGACTTGGATTAAATAAAACAATAGTCATATTTCAGAAAAGAACTGTCTTTTTATTTGCATAAGATTGAATAGGAACTTATTTGTGTGTAGGAAGAGATGTTTACTACAGAGCTTAAAATTGTCCCACTGCAGGTTTCTGGTTTCCCACCCATGTTGCAGTAAACACAGAGGGTAGACGAAAGGCTTCTGTTCCTCCTCCTTTTCTACCAACTCTATATTAGAAACACCCTTACCTTATACATGCCATTTCCAGTCTAAATACCTTCTCACAATAGCTGTCATGGTCGCCATGCCCTAACAAGGACCCTGTAACCCAGACATTAAATAACCATGCCAGCATCATACTTGAAGACATATAGAGATCATTTATATATTTGTAGAATGGAAAAAGAAAGAAGAATAAGGAATTTGTCCTATTATTGTATGTCACGCTGCTGTCAATTAAGGAGAATTTAGTGAATAAACCTGTTAAATCAACACATGGTACAGGAGATAATTATGAAATAATGGTTTCCTCTTCCTCAGGAAATATGCATCAAAATGCTAATTAAGCTTTAGGCACAATGATCCAGCTTCCTGTCTTTGCAATGCTCATCTCCATCGCCAGCACTGATTAGCTCTGAGGATGCTGGGACATTATGCAAGGATCTGACAACTTGATACAACTGTGCAATATACTTAGATATAAGAGAACTAATCAGCTATGAGTCCTGATTATCATTCTTACTCAAAGTCTCTGTTTATAGTGAGATTAGCATGCTGGATGAGAGAAGACGTGGTCCCAATGGTCAGGGCACCAACAAGGATCTGACATCCTAATGCTGTTGTTTTGAAACAGTAACACACACACACACACACACACACACACACACACACACACACATATATATCACAGTGATGGTCCCAAGGAGTTGCTCAAAGTTATCATTGCTAGTATCAAGGCTATTATTCCTATCATTATATAACACAACAGACACTTCTAAAGGAGCAGCGTTCTCATTTCACACTGATAAGCAAGCAATTTTCTATATCATCTCGAAGACACATGAAAGGAGGTTAAAGTATTTTCTCCATCTCTACATTCTAAATCCCCACAAACCAGAACGATTACACTTGGAAAATCTTAGAAACAATAGCTGTTTCAAGGAAACAAATGGAGAGCCATGACAGAACAACTTCAGAACTATTCCTGCAACAGAGGATTTAGCCTTCTCGACAAATGGTTTGACCTGAGAGCAAGATTTTCATAGCAAATCACTAAGAATTTACTGGTATCTTCCATGAGTAAGTCAGAACACACGAGGAAGGTCATGACCTCTACATTTACGTAAATGTCCTCAGGCTGCTCATTTTTCCACATGTAGATTAATAAAGCCAGTGTTAATGTCCACCTTAATATGGGAACATATGTATCTAGTCATGGAAATGTTATGCAGAAAGTGAAGACACTTTCCTCTTAAAATAAACAGTACATTTTAAAGAAAGAAAAGCGTTCAGCCCAACTACATGTCAAGTCTCTCAAAATTAAGTGAGTTAATGATACAAGCCCCAAACCTCTGGCTTCCTCAGACAGAAAAACTTCTTGTTGGCTCAGCACTTGTTAAATGGAGAACTTTGTTCTAGCTCCCAGCTGAGCAGTCACCTAACAGAAAGTAATACTTAAGTAGGCAGGTTAGCAAAGTGACTAAAGTGACAATCCTTTCTTGTGCCTGCCTCAAAATAAGTGGCCTCAAATCTTAATCTTCAGTATATTTACATTGTTCACAAATAGATAATGCTGAGTTGACAAAGAGAAACATTACAGTGCTTTACTCTTGAGATATCTTAGCATTGCACAGCCTTTGGAACCACTGAGCAAATAAAAAACCACACATGTCAAAACTCACTTGAAGGTTACAGTCATTACTAAGGAAATAATAACTAGTAAGTTGAAATGTGAGTCATTAAGTCATGTCGTAGACGCTCTACATCATAACATCAAGGTTTCTACGCGCTCCACACGTCATCAGCAGAGCATTTGTAAAAGTTTAATTTCATGCATCCAAGTTTTCTCTTCACAATATTTGGAAGTCATTCTTGTATTTTCTCTACTGATCTTCAAGCAGAAATACGAGTTTAAAATATCAAGATTTACTGTCTGGAAATACCATTTTAATCATACTATTTAATATTTTTCACATGGCTGTTATGTTTTCATTTTACTTAAAAAAGGAAAAATGAGGCAAAATTCATTTTTTGATAACATAGGCCTTAATGTTTTGTCTGCTATGGAAGAAGCTGAGGCATCAGAAGGAGAATATGTCATCTTTAGGAAATGAGCAAAAGGCAAATACAGAGTCATCAATAGAGGCAGCATTGCACAGTGGGGTTGAATGCTTAGGAGGAAATTGATACTTCTAGGAGGAAAATGGAGCAGAACCAAGACGTTATAATGAGAGTAATTTGGTGCTAAAGAAGGCCCCTTAAAATGGTGCACAGTCGACTCACAGTGTGATCATTACAGGCTATTTTCCTTGTTCACAGTCTCTACATAAATACCTTGGAAGAGGCAATGCTATTTTAAATCGTGCATACTCATTTGTAATTTTTCATTTGGTTTTCTTTCCCTTCAAGTTATGAGAGGGTTCTTGGGAAATATTCTTTTCCCATGTCACTAGAAAAGAGCCTTGAAGAGCCATGGTATAATTTATAGAGAACAACAGAGAAGGAAACCCTGGAAAATTTGAATATCAGCAAAAGAAATTACCTGTGGGCATTTGCTCCATGTTCCCCACTCAGACATGACACACTCACTGGGACACAGAAGAGAACAGGTCTGGGTTTCTGGGGGAGCATCATCTTGGTTACACAGGCTCTTGTTCACTGCCCCTCCTTCTCTGTCAGCAGTACTCACACACCTGTTAGACAGTGGTAGCAATAAAGACAGATACATTTAAATTAGTAAACCAGAGGAACAATAAACAAACCAACAACTCAATATTTACCATTCAGTGGTCTTTCTTGAGTGATAACTCAATAAGGAATCCTTGATAGAACAAGTAAAATAATTCAGAAATATTATGGGTAATTGCTGTCTTGTGTAGTACCCATCCAGCAGAGATCTCAGGTATACCCAGTTTAGCACCAAGTGGATATTCCTTCAATTTTCATAAATTTTGAAAGTTCCTTTTTTCAAACACTGAATAGATGGCATTGTTTAAGCCAGAATTTTCATACTTTCTGTGGGTCTTGGAAACCTCTCCCAAAGTTTCCCAAGCACCCCCATATTTACTCCACATATTGCAGGAGACAGGAAAATAATCAATCATCATTACAAGCATTTGAGTTTCACATAGCTATGTGGGATGCAGCTTCCACAATCAAAGGGAAGTATGCAAGTTGCTATAGCCCACAGAAGCCTATACATTATACCTGCGTGATCAACCAAGCATCAACATCAACTTGGAGAAAAAACACATATAGTGAGATCTGTCATTGTGCTCTGGTTACACATGTATCACTCAAAATGGTTTAAACAAAATACATGGATGAAATCAAGATTTCGCAGAAATGTCAGAGACTTATAAATCACTTCTCATTTCTGGTTGGAAAGTATTTTAAAAATGGTTGAGTGTTTCTGCCCCTCTCTATAATCTGGCATTTAAATAGAAATGTACACAACTCACACCAAACCAACAACAAACTGGAAATACTTATAGTGGCAGTATTCATATACAACCAAGCTAGAAATAGCTCAACTGTTCAATACCGCGTAACAGTTGTACCCACTGTTCCAAATTTCATTGAGTCCAATAAGCATGACAATTCATAGACTATTGGACACAAAAGAGTTTATGTGGCACAGATATGCTATACTCTACAATATACTCTATACTCTATAGTTTATATTCTACAATTATTCTTTCATATACATGTAAACATGTGAAGCAATACTAATGTGTGGAGTCAGATTAGGGGTTACTTTTAAAAGAATAGTTAGTGACTAATAGGGGCATAAGTAATACTAGAAATAATTTTGTTTCTGACTTTGAGTTTGGTTATAGAAGCACTCTGGCATTCTGAAAACTTACCCAGTCATATTTCCATGGCGTGTCCACTTACATATACTTGTATTTCAGAAATTGATTTATAATTTACCTGACTCCAAAAATTAAAAAAGTGAGGTATCTGTCAGATTCTTTTGCTAGATGTCAGAAATTACTTTTGTCAATACTTAATGATTTAGTCAATTTTTTTTTTTTTTTTTGGAATCAAGGTCTATGGTACTTCAGGGTGGCCTTTGAACTTTTAATGCTTTACCTCCAAAATGCTAAATATTATGAGCGTGACCTGTACTTACTTAATAATTTTGAGGGCTTACTGTGGTACCTGCCTTTACTGGTTATTGAGGGACAAAACAAGAAGATTAGACAGCCGCTGTGTTTATGAGTGTTTTGTTCTTTTTAAATTTTTTATTGGATATTTTATTTATTTACAATACAGATGTCATCTCCTTTCCCCATTTCCCCTCCCTAAAACCCCCTATGCCATCCCCCCTCCTCCTTTATGCTTTTATACCATTTTGATTATATGCCTGTATTAAGGTTTCTAGGTTGAGGGTCTAGCAATACAATAGATGCAAATAGTCACGGAACAAGCAAGACAATAAGCACAAATACTCAAAGAAAAAGCAAGGCATTAAACCCAATTACGTGTACACTCCTGTGATCACTGTTTCTAAGGGCTTATCAGGATGATCTGAGTCTATTTCCCTGTCCTAGCCCAAGGTCATTTTCATGTCTGAAGCCTACTTCCTTGGTCTAGTCTAAAATTTAGAATCCTGTCTGAAATTACTTCTTTGTAAGGAGGTGTTTGCTGGTCTAGTACTTTCAGATATCAGAGTACTCATTGCATTTTAAGAGTAATGTCATAAAGCACTGTGATGATTCCAGCCCTAATCATGCTATTGTTCACCATAAGAATTCTTTAAACATATTCAAATAGAAAATGAAAACACAACTAACTTCTGGAGATGATGTTGAAATTCAACACGCTATACAATTGAAGTCATAAAAATCTAACCATATTATATAGGAGGGTAGCAAAGCCTGATGGGTAGACAGGAAGAATAAAGTCTCCAGTGGAGGGGCATGTAATATCATCTCTAGGTTTCCATTTCTTCAGACTTAGAACTCAGTAATGGGTCCATAGAATGGCTTCACAGTTTTTCCTGGGACAAACTAAAAAAGCTTGGAAGTACTTTCTGTATTGATTGCCCAAACTGAGCGCATGTTCTTTTCTTTCACTGAGAAAGAGAAATAAGACTTCTGGCTGGCTAGTGAGAGCCAGTGGACATAGGCATTGATTTCTCTTCACTTCCAATACCACCAAAGTAGTAAGGAACAAAGGCATTTGCTACCAAAACATAACCAATGGTGATGATAAGAATAATTTTCTGTTGTAGTCACATCTTCCTCTTCTCTCCTCTTCATTCTTATGGACCCTGGTGAACAAACTGTGTTCATAATAACAGGGTATGGGAAGATATATCTTCCAACTACTGGGATTATGGTACCAGATCTTTGTGACAAATTAGATGCCTCATGGGCTAGTAAGCCTTCAAGTGACAATAATGAAAGTAACTACATTTATGTTAGAGAACATCTCACAGATAATTCTAGAGTTTGTAGTACAATGTATTTGGGGATGGGTTGTTGGGGTGAAGATGGGGTAAAACACTAGAGAGTTATGGAAAATGTGTGTAAGAGGTGTCTAGATGGCCAAATATCCTCCTGCAGTGCACACAATCCAGTGATTACTCCTCTCTTCTCCCTGTAAGTAACTGAAGGTTTAATATCTGAAGAAGGTTCCTAAATGCCCTTGGATTAGAGAACTCTCAGCACAATGAAGGACCTTATACAGCAACAGAAATTTCAGTAGATGTCTACCTACTGAAAATAACATCACCACTAACTTAGTAGCCTAATCAATGGAAAGACATTGCCTTACAACTGCATAGCATAGATATCCAACATAGGTTTCCTGGAGCCTGAGTGCAGATGCCAGGGGTAGACAGAGATGCAATCCTAGGGACACATCTTTTGCTTTTCAGGTTTCAGAGGCCACTCTTGCTCCCTTTACCATTTTAAAGTCCTTTGTGAACAAACTGTGCCCACCCAGACAGCTTAGAACCGTTGTTTCACTGCAAAGTCTTTACTTCATTCCTACCCGACAACTCTCTTTTTCCTAAAACACACATCAGAATCTAGGAATTAGAATGCAGACACCTTTGGGGGCCACCATTCTCTTTTCCACACTAGAATTCTTTCAGTGAGCTCTGAAATACTGGCTATTAGAATTATCTATTTCATTCATGATGGAAGAAGCATTTCTATAGATTCTGAGCAGTCCACAAGAAAAAACTTAAAAAGACTGCAATTGAAGGTGTTCCCAGATGACATGCAGTAATCCTTTATATCCCCTGTCATCAATTTCCTTGCCCATCTACCCTTCAGCAATCACTCACATCACTCAAACACTGCAAAATTGCTTCTAGGCATTTTCTCTATTTGCTGTCAACACTTCCTGCCCCTTGCTTCCCATCACTATTACATCTTGAACCACTTTGGTCATGTTTCCATTGTCATTGCAGATAGCTCTCTTATCAGAGTCATTCAGAGACTCCCCACAGCCAAGTTCAGCAGTCAGGGCTTATTTTGGGCAACTCAGTGGTATTTGAGACAATTGATTACCGCACCTTTCTTAAAAACTCTCTTGGGTGCCTTCTTATTTTCTTTGTTTTCTTCTTATCCCCCTGGATATTTCTCAGTCTCATTTTTAGAAACATTCTCTTTTAATCTTACTAACTTATAAATGTTGGAGTTACACAGGGCTCAAAATATTATAAACATATACCAAATTTATAAGCTAATGGCAGGGAAATTTATAACCTTAATCTCTCCACTGAATAATAGCCTATAATAGCTCAGTTTGAAAGTTAATATCATATCTCAGATTTAGTGTTTTTGAAAGCTATCTTGTTTTCCTGTCAAGCCTGATAGTCACAGTTCCACACTCAACAAATGGTGCCACCATTTTTTCTGTTGACCAGCCAATTCACACTCACCTCCATATTTCTTTCTTTCTTATTCTATTATCATTTAATTATCATATCCTATGTCCTGTAGTTTTGAAATTTACCCTAAATTTGACATTCTCATTATCTTCAATTTGTTAAACCAAATTTAACTTGACAACCTATGTCATCTGGAATTCTGCAATGACCTCAAACCTACATCTTTGTATTGAAATTTCTCTACCCTTCAGAATCTTTTCTGTACCACCCCAGTGTAGCTTCTTTTGGACAAATATAGTTAGGACCACCCCTCCATCCCAATCCTTCCATAGCCTTATGGCTCTATGCTGCAGTTAGAATAATATTCTACCATTGCCTTCTTTGAGAACACAACATGGTTTTTACACCAACATCAGCCATGTAGGACATCTGGTTATTCTCCCATCCAGTCAGGGAGCATCTGTCATATACTACTTGCCCTGGGGGTTCTTCTTCATATCCAGGTTGTTTTCTCATTTTACTCAGGTTTTTGAATTCTGTCTTGCTGACCAGACTCTCTAAAACAGGACCCCTGCAACTCCAAATCCACTTAGGTTTTATTCTTGGCATTTGAAACAAAGCCATCTCATTATATATTAACTTATGTGTTTATATTGTGTCAGTTTTACTTTTTGCTGAGGAAACAGATATTGCTTGTTCACCATTTTATTTCTTATACCTAAAACCATATGTGGGACATAGGAAGCAAATAATCATAAATATAGGTTGAACTGAAAAATTTTATAGTCATGAATGAACCTTGAATTGGTATTCTAGCACTGAGATTGTAAGAAAGTGAAGAGAATACTTCATTTGGTATAGCTACATTTTGTTAAGATCAATGATTGTTTATAGTCCGAGGTGCTTGGAAGATTTGCTTCATATATTTGCATGAGACATTAATAGTGAACATGTAATGGTCAGCTAGGACTACTATAGCAAACAGAAAAACATCATGAGAAGGTAGCACAGGCCATACAGATGTATTGTCTCCTAGTTCTACAATGTAGATAAATATCTGATAACAAACTGTTGGCAGGTTGCTTCTTTCCCTCTGTGTCTGTCATCTTTCCTCTGTTATGTATCTATGTCCTTATCTCCCTTTCCAAACCTTATTTTGCATAATAGAGGTCTCATGTCACTCAGGATATCCTCAAATGTCTGTTTCTTCTGCTTCTACCTCCCAAATACACCATCATGTCCAGCCTCTCAAACTCAGCTTCTCATACAGACAAAATTCAGAGCACTAGAGCAGACACACTGCTTCTCTTCTCTCTAACCACCGGATTCCATTTATCCCTCTCATTCCATGATCTCATTATCACCATTTCAGTTTGAGGAGCTAGAGGTTAGAACTTTGACAGATGAGTTGTGCAGTTAACAAGCCACATAGCAATATCTGTTAGTTGTAGTTTTTATGGTATTGGGATGTGTATGCATGAGCTGAGAGGTCTGTTTGCAAGGAGCTTTAGGTACCTGTATTTTGCTCCATCAAAATGCCACCACTCTGTCAGGAGAAATTTGAGCTCAAAAAGCTTTCTATCTTCCCTGAAATTACCTTTTAAAATTGCAAAGAGGAACAGGAAGAAAGTATAGAAGGATGCCTCAACTTCCTATGTAAACCTGCTTGGCACAATTGTGTGAGACTACAATACAAGGCACAGATTTTGACAAAGAAATGGTTAAAGGCCAAAGTCTGCTAGAACCTGATCCAAAGAGCCTGTGGAATAGAGCAACAGTGGACAGCAGGAAAAGGAAGTTGAATTCTCAGCTAGTGTTCTGCTTGGGCTACTGAGAGGCATCTTTATACTTTGGCTGCCAGCTGATGCTTTCACCATTGCTTTCTGAGGTTTTTGAAGCATCAGAGCTGCTAAAGTGGTTATTATGGGGTGAATTGCTGAATGATGATGCTTCTTGAAGGCCAACACAAGTAAATGGGACATACCATAGCAACAGGCTTCCTGCTAACAGTTACCATGACAGACAGCTATCTAACTCAGGCACTGTCTACTCTTTCGTAGTAGGGTTTTCCACATCTGAAAAATGAATGTTCAGTACTATTCAGGTGGGTAATTGACAACACTAATCTTTCTTTTTATTTTGCATACTGCTAACAGTGCATCAGAATTCTAGCTTTTGCTTGTCCAAATGATAACATATATGGTTATTATGCTTTGTTGGGAAGGCATCATTCTTTGGTTACAAGTTATTTCTAAATGTACCAATTTGGCAATCTCCTGCATAAAGTTTTTTTTTTTTTGGTTCTAGTACTTAATGTATAAGACAAAAATTTTTTTGTTAAGCTTCCTCAGAGTCACCCAGCATCTACGATTATTTTATAGAAATGCTTTTTAGGTTAAGATGTATAACTACTATTTGTAGATCTCATTGAATTTTAGTGTCTGGGGCTAATGATGGAGTGCTTAAATTTGTGATGGCATCCCCAAATAGATTAAGAGCCATCAAGTATACCAACCACAGTGTTAAAATGAGAAGTGGCAAGGCAGTTAGAACCTCCTGATTTGTTAGCAGTAGTAGGCTGGGAGTCAGTGAAGGACAGTGGTTTTTTTCCATAAAGAGGACTGACTCCAGTATAATTAGGAAATAGTAAAGATGTGGGTAGTAGATTGCAGAGACCATTTCACTGTTTACATAGTAGGAGGGCTACACTCACTTGCCTGGATTTGGGAAGGTGTGCATAGAGGACATAGATATCATCTTGTACCTGGATAATAAAGTTGGTGTTTTTATGAAGAGCACAAATGTTCCACCCCTTCCAAGTCACACACCTGATTCTTCTGGATTGTGTTCCTCTTCCACAGCGTGGGGATCTCAGCTCATTGTTGATCTTGCATGGAGACCAGTGTTCTACAACCCAGGAATATTGATCACACTCACTGTAACATGGGACTGCCTCATGAACCTGTCAAGAAGAGGAAAGAAAAAAAGATAAGGTGGAGCTATCCAAGTCATAGAAAATCCTTTAGTAATGCTCTCTGAACAGAACCTGAGAAATGACACTGTGGCCCATTAGCCAAATTACAACACCCAAAAGGAAGACATATTTGACTTCTCTGAATTGAGTGAGCTGCCTGAAGAAGCATAGAGGGAAATCAAGTAAAGTCAGATACTATGCTGTCACAGACAAGAACAAAGGAGAGTCATTCTCCTGCCAGGAGCAGGAATTCCATTATTATTCTGTTTCCTCAAGAAGCTTGCTCATATATATTAGGCACAGGCTCTCAATTAGAGGGTATATTGTATTCCCAGATGTACTTTAACATGTCAATTGTAACAAACACATGTAAGGCAAGTTTATTCTTGAATATGAGGGGTTTTTAGAATGCATAAAAAAGTTTTATTATTTATACTAGAAATGTTCTTCTTCTTCTTTTTTGCCTCCAAATGATCAGGACTAACAGGTAATTAGTCAGCCTCCTGAGCACTGCATTGTGACTTCACACGAATGCAGCTATTTTAGGATGGTTTCAAAGCATAGCTAAAATGTACACACATACACACACTATATAAAACAAACAATTACTCATTTAATATAGTTACTGAGGATATTTATAATTTTTATAATAAAAATAAAGCAACAAGGATATTGAACTCTCCTACTTTCTGCTAAGCATTTGCATACAGGAAGGCTTTCCCAAATGCATGGCTGTATATCACAGACGTCTGAGGTCTCTTTGAGGCCACATTGAACACTCATTGCTTCTCATCACAAACGCAGACTTCTCTTACTGTAAGAGGCATAAGGAAAATAAAACCCTCTAGTTCACAGGGAAGACTCTGGCACAGACAGAGTGCAAAGGAGGCACTTGGCCTCTTATGAAAGATGTAATAAAGCTTTTCTTCTTAAACAAGAATTAAATATCTGTCTCTTTCCCAACTTCCTTGGAGACTGGGCAGAACCACCCAAAAAGAAACACTGCCTATAAGTTCCTATTAAATGCAAAGAAAAGCACAGTGTAATGGGATAATCAGAGGAAGATTGGAGCTCTGCCAGTGTGCTCACAGAAACCACACATGAGGAAGTGATTGGGGACACCAATTCTTAGGCATCACAATGCCAGGAACTATTTTTAACCATGGTATTCTATTTAGTCCCGGCGCATAGAGCTCACCAGGAAAAAAGAACATAAGGTGAGGAATATGTAAGGACAAAAATCAAAGGAGAAAGGAAGACAGTGGAAATGGGTATGGGGAATTAAGTAATGAAAAAACAATAGATAGCTTCATGCTGCAGATGCTGACAAGGATGGAATGGCAGGGTCGGAAGCCTTTCTACAATAGAAATGTCTGCTCCTATTCTCACAGGAGAGTAGAGAAAGGAGGAGAATATCTCCAAAATAAAAGGCAAGATTCTATCGATAGATACTCAGCTAACAACTAGGAAAATGAGGGTCTCACTGAATTTACATGTTATCTGTCTGCTGTCTTTAATGCATACCAATATGTATTTTTATAAATACTTTAATATGGGACACGGGGAAGCATCCCTGTTTAACTCCTTCAAATAACTAAGATATAGATCAAAACTTCACTATAAAAGCGATTTCCCTGTATCTCATGAACAAACTGAACAGAATATTGGTGGAAAATCCTTTGGGGGGACGTACCCGGCTTTCTTAAGCTGTCAATACTGAGAAGAGCTTACACTTCTACACCTTGCTCCCTCCTAGGTAAAGCTCCAAGATCAGATGAGAAATGAAAAATGTTCAGATGCACATACCTGCCTTATCATGCATTGGCTTGCTGTCTTTATTTCTTATTCTCTAGTGATCTGAGAAGTGAGCCACAAATGACAAACTTCTGTGAGGCACAGAGAAGGCCTGTGTAGGAAGATGCTGAGCCATCTTCTTGGTTGTGAAACCCAGGATGTCTTCAAAGACAGTCTCTGGACCCATGGAGTTACCTGCCGTTTTCACTTCCCCATATGTACATTCTCTTTTTGTTTATTTTTAGCACTTAAAGTTAAACCCACAGCTTTGTCTAGGCTAAGCAAGTACTCTCCTGGTAAGCTACGTTCCTACACCATGGTCTCTAGTTTAAACCTGTTCATGATGGTCATTCTAGCTGATGAGTGTCTACCTTTCCCTTTAAGCCTAGAAAATTCAACACTTTCATTGTTATGTGCTCCCAAGATCCATATACATCAGCCCAGCATCGTGGCTAGGGCTGCAGTGTGTTTGCCTGGGGAACAAACACACAGAAAAGGTATGACCTGACCCCTATATGTGTTGAGAATCTTCCCAGTATCTTAATTTCTTTCACCTTAGTTCTATTAACAATCTGTATAATTTAGACCTTAAATAATACTGAGAGAATATGCTAAAAACAAAACCCTTCAACTTTTATTCTACATAATACTTACTTTTGATCATAATAAAGCCAGACCTATGAAGAGAGAGAGAGAGAGAGAGAGAGAGAGAGAGAGAGAGAGAGAGAGAGACTGACTTGTCAACTAACTTTTAGCAGGAAAAGGCTGTTTTGGAGGTCTTATTTCATAAAATTTAGGAGATCTTAATGAGTATTAGATAGCCTGAAATAGATTTTTGAAGGTTCCCAACTTGCAAAATGGCTTTCATTTAATTTTCCCAGTGCAGCACACTCTATGGTACCATGAGTATTTTACAAAGGACAATAAAATGCCACACAAAGGAAATAGCTGCCTTTTTCTGAAGATCTGGCATGAGGAAGAGCCATGAGTCCTGTCTCATAAAATGCCTGTTGTTCATCAGGTCAGGACTCTTCATTTGCCCTCTCAGCTGAGGTTCAAAACCACCCAGGATAGGCAAGAATGCAACAGGATAGTCAAGGATAAAGATTAACTCCATAGGTTCTGATTTCTCCCTGCCATCTTTTCGCTCTGGCTACTGTGTATTGCTATTTGCTGATTTTATTATTATAGCTTTATAATGAAATGTGTTACCGTGTGGACTTTATCAGGAAATCATATGAAAATGTTCTGCAGTGGAGAAATGAGCCGTGGGAAAGTTAAATGAAAATCAGTTCTAAATGGCACAAATTAGGGGAAAATAACAGCTTTTAATAGGGCCATAGATGCTAACTACATTGCTGAAAACTCTAAATCCTCAGAGAGAGGCAGCAGTTCATTCTCCGAGAAATGAGTCCTGTTTATTACGTCTTCACTGGGGATCTGGGCTTTTATAATTTGCCAGTTCCAGATTCATATCATAAACCCATTCACTAAGTCTGCCTTTTAATATTCATGAAATAAACCTGCACATTCTGCAGTGAATCAGTTTAATTAAGTGGTGCTTACAGAGACCTCCTTTCCAGCTAGACAAACTTCCTTCCATAAGCTTGGAAGTGGGGTCTCAGTGGGATCCAGGCTTGTCTTTATTGTTTATCACAGCCTAAGATTTCAAGGGCCTCACATAAATAATCACATGGCAAAAACAATTAATAAATGTAGAGGAAGTAAGAGAGAAAAGGATGGATGGGGAATGGGGAAAGTAAGGATGGAGAAAGAAAGGAATCAGAACCTCTGATTTGTTGCAGTAAAACTTGCAGCAAAGCTGTCGAGGCCTCCAGCTTCAACACTGGCTATTTAGCAGATTTTAAATCTGTTCAAAGGCCAATTTGGGACCACAGATCTTGACAAGTTGGAGCCAGGCTCTATTTTACTGCAATGAGATACAACAGTCCCTAGGGGGTACTGAGAGCCTTAGCACAATGTGCTTCCTGCTGCCCCTAAGCGTTGTGAACACTTTATATAAGATGTATGCCTTTCCCTCTGATGAAGCCACAGTTTTCAGTCCCTAATTTTAAGAACTTCTATCCTTTCTCTGTTCATATTGGTCAGTCTCTTCTCCATGGCTCCCATTTTCTCTCTGGATGGGTTCCATCTCTCAGCTTGCCAAGAGGATCCTTTTACAAGTTAATTAATAACTCTCACTCATTTCTTGACTTTGAAGTGCCACATTACTCCAAAACAAAGCTTTCATCAATCTGGTTTGTATGTGACTGTGTGCATTGTAATATACGAGATGGTGAAGCTCCAACTGAAGGCAGCCCATGTTATGTACAACTGTGCCATCATGATCCTATATGTGAGATATTCTTCCCCAACTCTTCATCATCAGAATCACATGAGTTTGGCAAGGTTTGCAAGATCCTTTTAAATAGCTAAAAACCCGGAGCATGAGTGTGGCTATTTGAATTTTTACTCTGGAGATATCTGTTCCCCATAGGCATCAGCTGCTCAGTTTGTTACAGCTGATCACCAGCCACCAAAAGATGACTTGTGTTAATGACATTCTTGTTGCTATAACCAAATATCTGGTAGCCAGCAATGTCAGGGAAGAAAATTCCGGTGCATAATTTGAAGTTACAGTCAATCCTGGCAGGGAAGACGATGGTTTGAGGCTTTAGAAGCATGAGTTGCAATTGGTTAAATCATGTCATCAGTCAGAAAGCAGAGATCAGAGCAGAGTCATGAAATGCTACAAAATCTCAAGGCTCACCATCCTGTTAATCATTTTCTCCAGAAAGGCTCTACACACTAAAGGCTCTACAGCAGTGGTTCTCGATGTTTTGGGGTTGTGTGTCAAACAATCTTTTTACAGGGATGCCCAAGACCATTGGCAAACACAGATAGTTACATAATGATTCATAACAGTATTAAAATTATAATTATGAAGTAGCAACAACAATAATTTTATGGTTGGGGTTACCATGAAGAATCACAACACTAGAAACACTTAGAACCACTGCTCTGCAGTGTCCCAAAACACCAGCACCAATGAAGGGTCAAATGTTTAAACTGTGAGCCTGTAGGGGACATTTCACCCTGAAAGTTTCAGAATACTGCCTGTTTCTTAGTGGTGCAGATGATGTTGGTAGTCAGAGTTCTAAATTTTCAGGCTACAGAGTCAACCAATCAGATACCACAAGTACTCAAAATGAAATATTGTATCTGTAAGATTTTTTTCCATTATCATTATCTTCCTGAATAATGACACAACTATTTCTATATTCTTTATATTGTTTTACTTGTGATAAGTAATATAGAATTGACTTAAAATATACCTGAGAAAATGTATTAGCCAATATGCTAATGCTATGCTATTTGCATAATGTACTTGAGTGTGTATAGTCTTTAGTTTCTGCAGACAGTCCTCGGAGTAGCCCCTTGAGGATACTGAGGGGTAGTTATAGTTTAAAACTCCTATGAAAGGAAAACCATAAAATAAGTGTTTGAAGGTGTCTATCAGATAATGCCCATTTCTTTATATAGAAAATTGCATAAGTAATTTATTCTTAATCTTTGGGTATGAAGGCTCCTTTGACAATTTCAAAAAGGAAGGATTTTTTTTTTAAAATAACAGTTTCTGAAACTGAAGCAAGAACAGACACATGGCTTTAGAGTGGTTGGAGCTATTTTAATTAAAAAGGTGGATTGAAGAGAAAAATCCATAAATGTTTTCAAGCTGGTATCTATGGGCAAATTATCCTGTTTATAATTGTGTGCTGGGTTCCTCATGGGTGAATCTGGAGTCGGTTTTCTCTGTAGATTATTTCTAGATCAGGTGAACAGTACTCAGAACTGTTGGCAATCATCAGTTTAGTTCAAATGCTGACAAGAGGCCAGGTCCCCCCTCTGCTTCCCAGGCATGTTTTCATTCTAGATTCTCTATCTGAGTGGCTACTGTAGAGGCATCCTCAGAATGCCATCACGCTGGGCTGGTTAGTAGTTACCATTAAAATAATCCGCACAGTGCTGAATGAACATTATTTACAGAAGCTATTGATGAGCACATTATTGAACAATTAGATTTTTATTTAAAAAAAAAAAGTAGTTGGTCTTCCCAGTTTCTAGCTGGACTTTGCAGCATCTGAGGAGGGATTTACACACCAAACTTTTCTACAGCTTCAATGAACAATGTAATCTGAGCCATGTTAGTTAGTGTCATCTCTTGTCAAAAGATGTGATACTGTTTTCATTAATAAAAATTTTAATTTAACTTGAGAGCCCGGTGGCATTTGAATTAGCTTATCACTTATTAGGAATTTTCCAAACATGGGCCATGATCAGAAGGTCCTCATGGAACAAGCTGGGCAGACAATGCCTATGGGAATCAGACATCTCCAGAGCAGAACCCTCAGGGAGCCACGTCCATACTCCAGCTCAGACATTTGCTTCTATGAGCTCTAGCTATTTTTAGCTATATGTAAGGATCACACCAACCTCGTTGAACTCAAAGAGACAGGGAACCTCCACCTCTTCGTGTAAATAAGAGATTGAATATGAAGAAGCCAATACATTAAATTTGCAATACTGCTTAGATTTTAGTAGAAGGCATTCTGCACGGAATAGCCTTTTCCCCCTGAAAGTAATAATGAAGGATTTGTCCCCTGGAGCAGCATTCAATGCCATTTTTCTTCCTGGAGATGTACAGTCTTCTTTTTGGCCTAAATTAATGACTTAAAAAAAAAAAAACAGGGTTTCATTATGTAGCCCTGGCTGACCTAGAATTCACAAAGGTCTGTTTGCCTCTGTGTTTGGAGCACTGTGACTAAAGACCTGGCTGCATTAGTCATCTCTTAAATACTGAGCATTCAATATCAAGGCAGACACCTTCACTCAGGGAAACTGTGTTGCTTTCACTTGAATGTAGTTGTCCTACTTACTCTGAGGGCATCCAGGGATTCAGAACCCAAAGTCTTATATCATAAGCTTGAGAGTAGAAATTTGGTGTGATTATTGGTTTTTGAGTGGAGTTTCTAAGAAGTCATTAGATTAGGTCATTAGTTGGAAACTCTCCTTACTGAAACTATGGTGGCCTCATAAGGATCAGGGGAGAACACACAAGCACAGAAAGGCATGCATTACATGCATGGAGTTGATTCAGCCCTAGGGACCATACAAGAATGGAATGTGCTATTTGGGTTCCCAGTCCTAAAAACTGTGGTTAAAATACCTCCCCACTCCAGGTATTTATTACAGAAGGGAAAATCTGACTGTAACATAAGTGATTAACATAGATCTACTTTCCTCTCATAGTGACAGAAATGAGACTGAAGCATCCTTCGCTGCATGACTATGTATCCATTGCTTTCATGCACCCTGCCTTGTTCAGGGATGTCACACAGCATCATGTTACCATGTTTAATAAAGAGGGGTTGCAAGGCTCTCACCTAAAGGCCCACAATTACCTGTGATGACACAGTTTAGTTTATTCACAATGACAAATCACTAGATGTGATTTAATTTAAAAACTTTATATACCTCAAGTATCCCTAATATGATATCCAGAATATGAAACGTTCCAAAATCTGCATTTTTGAGCACTTACATAATATCACAAGTCAAGCATTTCATGCCTTACCTCATGAGATGGGTTGCAATTAGAACACAGGTACACTAAAAAATCTGTAGGAATTAGTTTCAGCTTATGTGTAGAAGCATAAATGATTTTTGTGTGTGGACTTAGCTCCCATCCCCAAGGCATCCTATAATGTAGATACAACATTCCAAATTCACAATAAATTCCCGCAACCTCTCTCAAGTGTTCTAGATGAGGATATTCCACCCATAACATTATATCTTCACTCGTAGCTGATTTATGATTGTTACTGTGTGATATTTAAGTCAATGTGAAAATAAATCATGGTCTTAAAGTGAAATGCGCCATAAAGAACAGTCAGTCAGCAGCATAAATTATTGGGTTTATTTCAGCCCTATAAACTGTGTGGTAGTCTACAAGGACAACAGTTACATGCATGTATGCACTCACCATATCTGGTGTGACTTACCAAGCAGAGAAAGCATACCAACCAAGGCAATGTATGGAAGTCCAAGTAAAAAGCCTGACTGGGCCCCGCAGCCCTAAACAGAAAAATCTCGATGCATTCAACATGAGGAGGAATCCTTCTCTCAGGTCTGAATGCCTTTGTCAGTTTTCTCTGAGATGCTTCTTACTGACATGTTCTGTGTGTTATGAAATCATGAGAGAATATGGAAATTGTTCACAGAGTGCAGGAATTCCAGCCACAGTGGCCATTCCAATTTTCATAAAAAAGATTGCAGTTCTCTGTCAAACTCAAGTGAACAGCAGCAACACCTTGGCAGCAATGATTGATATTTCCAGAAAATACTGGATGAGGCAAATTCCTCTTACTTCAGAAAAGGAATAGAAAAGAGATCACAAACATAGCGGACATGAAATGAATCAATCACCGGAGGACAGGTGCTTGGTTCCACTTGCACCAGTTGTCTACAGTAATCAAAGAGATGTGAGCAAAAACTGGACAGTGGGACCCAAGGATGGGGCTGCAGAGATGGAACATCGCCAATCAAGTGGTACAAAATTTCTGTTACACAAGGCCAGTTCTAGAGACCTTCCATATGGCATCATGTCTGTAGATGGCAAGCCTGTGGTGTAAGCGGACATCTTTAAAAGAGTATATTTCATATTTAGTCCTCTTATTACAATAAAATTGCTTAAAATTGAAAAGAGGATTTTTTTTCCTCAGAGAAGAGTAGAGAACAGGGAATATTGTGTGTAATCTAGTGAAGAACAGAGAGATGGGAGGCAGGTAGGTATATGGACAGATGCTAGAGAGGTGATAGGAGATGATAAAAAGGTGATGGATAGAAATGACAGATGGTAGATGGAAGATGGATAATAACGAGACTATTGATAGATGATGGGTAGAAATGATAGATATGTGAGAGAATGTAGATAGAAAAAGGCAGGTCGACAAACAGACAGATATACATATTTAGATAGTAAGCCTGTGTGCTCGAGTATCATAGCCAAAAATCCAGGTTTCTCTGTGATAATAGAAAAGAAACTGGGAGCTGGAGAGAGGTCATTGACTAAGAGCCCACACCGCCCTCACAGAGGGTGAGAGTTGGTTTCCAACTCAAGACTACTTGAAGCTCTGTCTTCAACACCCAGTTATCACCTCAGCGGGTACCTGCAATCCTATGTCCACACAGCACATACTCATACATATAATTTAAACACACACACACACACACACACACACACACACACACACACACACACACTAAAAGGAGACTGCCTTTGTAGATGTCACAGGCTACTCATTTTCCTCATAACTCAAAGGAATAAGATAGGGCTAAATACTCATTCTCAGGATCAATGATCTAATGGTAAGTTAATCATAAAAATATTTGATGGTATTTGCTGTTTATCAAGAAATGTAGAATGTGCTTGACCTCAAGCTTGCGGCTTTTCATGTTATAGGAAATGAAAGCTTTGAGGTGGGAAAGCTCTCTTCATGTGCTTTACACAGAAAGAGGGAACATCGCAAGTTATTTCCAGTGGCTCAGAGCTTCACACTTTTCCTGTTTTTGTTTCTAGGATACATATCCCCACCTACTTGTTCCATGTGAGCAAGACACCTAGGGCAAACACCCAGGAAAACAAAATGATTTGTATCATAAAAAAGTGTTTGAATAAGGAAAATATGTAACCCATGGTACTCGTTGCAGGAAGCCCTGTAAGTGTGTGGTTAGAGTATCAAATGCAAACACATAAGAATTAACAGCCTACATTGAACTGATGTGGACAAGCGGGGTGTTAATTAATCAAGCAAACAAACAGAAATCTAAAGGTAATTCTCATGAATGGTTTACAGATGCCATGATGCATAAAGGACACTAGTAATGTGGCGAGAAAATTGGAGAACAATGAAGTAGGATTTCATAAGACTTCAGATTGTCATAGCAGGAAGTAAAGGCGAGGCAGACTAAGCCATCCTGAATGTGAAGATGAGGTGAGTGGGAAGGCCAAAGAGGAAGGAAACTGGTGCATTCTCTGCATAAGATCACAGCCAAGGTTAATGAGCGTCTGAGCATCCTAACCACTGTCTTCCGCACTGATCTCAAGAAGAGGGAGAAGATATTACAAGATAAGGGGGTGAAAATGACAGGCAATCAAACCAGCTGTGAGACTTTTTAGGATCATTTAAGTTTAGTGTAGTCTAGGATGGAGGGGCGTGTTGACGTTTTTGTTTTACAACCCACAGTGGGAGAGAAAGGAAAGTCAAGTGCTTGCTAAGTGCCCTGGATTCTGGGGGAGTATCCATTCCTCATGTGAAGGGGAGCAGAAAGTGTAAGCTGCCTGTCAAGCAAAGTACCTCGGAGCAGCACCTTTCCTTTTCCCTTTTATGTTGGCTTTCCTGGGAGTGAGACCTGAAAGCTACCCGGCCTTCTGATGATTTGTTCTGAATGACTACTGTCATCCCCAGAAACAAAACTAAAACTCAGTCTGACTTGAGTTCCAGGAGTAAGTCCAAAAGGAAAGCCCACAATTAGCAGGAACCACCTTTTCACACTGCCCCACCCCCCAAAGTCTCAGGCTCAATGCCACAGCCAGTTATTCACCAGGGCAAGCATCCGAACATCCTAACCACTGTCAAACCTTCCCCACTATGAAAACCACCTGAGTTCTTCAGCATAGTTCATCCACAGACTGTCAGTAAACAAGAAGGAAAATAAGAAGAAACTATGTATCCTTTATTCTGCCTAGAAAAAGTAAGTTTTAAAGAAGTAAAAACATTTCCAGTCTCTACACTGTTGCAAACTTGCCCAATGTCAAAATAAAGCTGTAGTCCTCATAGTGAGAGATAAAAGATGCGATTACTACAGGATCCCAGATAGTGAGCCGATTACTGTGATCTTGTAGTTTTGGGAAAATATCTAAAGATTAAAACAGTAATAAAACACCCTTTAAAAGATCGTTACATAGAAGACACCTGCTAACAATATCTACATGTGGCTGTGTAAACACGCACACATACAGGATAGCAAATCATAACAACAACAACAACATGTGGTCTTCCTGCTCTGCCATAGAAAAGTGGGCTGAGATGTTCTTTGAGCGCACAGCCTCCTAATAGGTTAGAGGTTAAGGCTAGGTACAGCACAGAACGGCTTTAAATAATATGAGTCTGTAGTATATGTCCTTCCACAGTGAACTTGATCTGTCTAGGATGAAGGTAAAGCAGAAGGTAGAGGCAGAAGCTGAGGTTTATAACCATGGAACACACAGCCCGACCTCTGAAGAGAGAGCAGCAGGATTAATTGAGTAATGGAATCCCCGCCATTCACTTGCAAACTGATAAATTGGGATCTTGCCTCTGATTTCCACCTTAATTCCACCAGTCCAACACATGTATTAAGGACTAATTGAAAGCTGCAGTTTTATGGAATAAAGAGCATTTCGTTCTAAACATTCCTCCTCCAAGGCAGCCAGTAATGGAGAGAAAGGTAGAAACAGCCTTCTGCCTCATAATATAATAAAAGCAGAATATATTGCCTTGCAGAGAGCGATTGTCTAAAGCCAGCCTTACCTGCCCTTTATCCTAGTAAATGTACGCGGTTGAGAAGAAGAAAAATAGCTGATAATCCTGCCTCAGCAATGCTCAGTAAGTGGAACTATTAGTATAAGCAGCAAAGTCATGTGGGCTTTAAAATGTGCTTCAGAATGGCTGAGTTACCCATTTATGCAAAGAGGGCAGGCTTCCATAAGTCTGGCTTTGATAAAGAGTTAAAATGTAAAATTCAGTGCCAGATGATGACTAAAACCTAAAAATGCTGTAAGTCACATTTTTGAAAACAAAAGTACAAACTTTGACCCACTAAGTAAGAAGAGAATAAAGCAGACAGAATTGTGTGAGTTCTGGTCTGTGCTCTAGAGCAGCATGCTGACATATACATGGACTCACACACACACACACACACACACACACACACACACACACACACGGAGGGAGTAAAGCCTTGCCGAAATGCTGCCAGGAAACTTTACTGAGGTCACACCCTCTGACATCAATGTCCCTAGAAGCTAAAACTTCTGTCATTTTCACTAATTGTGTAAGAATTGTCAAATTTGGTCCAATTTCATGTCTAATTGCTTTTGTAATGTGATTCCACTTTAGGATGGCTCTAGAAAGCTGAAATCCAAGTGAATCCACAACCTTTAAGACTTCTTCCATTTATATGAATCCAAAAATCATCCACCTACCTCTGATGTATCTGAGTATTGCTGATAGAAACCGAAAATCATTACTCTACTTTCCTATCCCAATTAGCAATGTCCTAGGCTAATTAAGAAAACAAACCAATGTTTCTGCAAACTCCCATTTAATCTTATTTTCATTCAGTTCCAGTTCACTGTTCAAAGTTCACTGTGCACAACTAAAGGCAGACCCTGCTGGCATGGGGTGGCTGGCTCACAGAACATAGGCACCAGTGTCTTAATACATTACTTAGGTTGCACATAGTGTGTGGTGTAAGCTGGACTCACAAAAGTTTCATGTCAATGCATGTGGGCTAAGTTCTAGAAAGCATAGGATTTGTTGTTCTAGACCCAGTCTGCCACACATATGGGACAGGGGTGTCTGTTGAAATATATTCTGCCTTAGCAGGGAACACACTGCTTCTAATTGATGAAGTGACATTTTCAGGGCAGTTTCAGGGATGGGAAACATCAGGCTGTTTGTTCATATTGGATTCCTGTCCTTCACTGTAGAATTCCTTGGTTGACTCCTATTAAATAGATAATGCAGTCTTCTCTGGGGGTGGCTTCATCTGAGAAAAGGGTAAAGTGAGCTTTTACACCTTGTGAAAGATGGTGCGTGGTGGCACCACAAGCAAACCCGTCCGAAAGAAGCCGCGGGGAAAGGGCTTTGTTTCAGGTTCCTCCATTGATTTTTTTCAGGCCACCCACTTTGGGATCCCTTGGAGCCTAGATTTTTCTCCTCATAACCTGGCATTAATAGTTATCATTTTCAGAGACATGTAGCAATGACACACGTGCTTGAGAAACCAAAAGAATTCACCGTATTAAGTAACATTTGTTTTGAGTGTTATTATGACGCGAAGGCAAAGTAATTCTGAAGCTACAAATCAGCTCCGTTTTTGGCATCAAAAATGCACCTGAACTCCCAAGTTGTCCAATCTAATAAGCTTTAAATACTTGCTAACACTGCACCCTTAAAGCCTGGGAGAAGCAAGGGAAAGGAATTAAATGCATGCCTTAAAGTTTTATGCTTTTACACCCTCCAAGCTCTGATAAACTGCTGAGGGCAGGAGATGCCCAGAGAGTAACTGCTGAGCCAGCACCCACCCCCAAATAGCTTCACTGTCTCTCATAAAGAGACAAGAAGGATTTTACAATGGCATGGTCATGTCAACTCTTGGTACTTCTCTTGCTTCTGGCATGCTTCTCCCTAAAAAGAAAAAGTCTTCAATGCTGAAAGACTTAATTGAAATCATACCATTCACTACTAAGGGGTGACATACTCTGTCTATCCTGGGCAAACAATATAGAAGAGGGACACAAAGAAAAGAGTGTATGGACCACAGAGTGACTCATGATTGACGTTAAATACGTGATGGCCACAGTTACCGATTGTAATTTTTATTTTTTTTAAAGTTTTTTTTTAATTTTCTGTGTACAAGTGTTTTGTCTGAACGTATGTATATGTGCCACATGCATGCCACGGAGGCCAGAAGAGGATACTGGACTTCTGGAACTGGAGTTGTAGATGGCTGTAAACTACCATGTGAGTGTTGGGATCCAAACCCAGCGTCTCTATAAGATTAACATATGCTCATCATTAACCACCAAGCAATATTTCCAGCCTGGAGACTATATTTCTTTCTCAGTTGAGCTAGACCTTCATGATTAGTCCCACATTAACTCAGCAGATACTTCCTGATATCTGCCCATCCCCACCTCTTCCATCCCCAAACTGCTAATTAAGATCTGCCCTATGTAGTTGCCTGGCTCTGCACATTTCATATAAACGAATCAAATGAATATGGAGAATTTATACATTATCATTTTCATATAATACATTTATCATTCTTGTAATGTCAACATAGTCTACATTATTTCTTATGATTGAATAAAACCCAATTATATGGGTACATTATATTACATCTATGTTCCTTCATCACCTACTAGGCATAAAGGGATCATTTCTACCTTTAGTTTCCTATGACCAGGCATCTGTGAACACTCACATGGGCAGTTTTTTCGTGCATATGTGGCATCAAATCTTCCGGTTACAAACCTAGGAGTGGGTGGCCTGCCAAGATTACATGGAGATGATATGTACTTTTTAGAGAAACTGCAAACAAGTACAAAAATATCTGGAACACTGAACCAGCAATGCATCACGATCACAGTGAGTTCACACACTTACCGACTACTTTAGTGCAAAGCCCTATTCATTTTAGTTTTCATTTGGATTCCATGTGCTTTCTGGTAATTAGTATGTTTCCTCCAAGGACTTTTTTTGGAGAATGGCATGGTCAAATGTCCATTTATTATCTAGGCCTATCTGTTCTATTTAACAGTTTGTTATATACTCACAGGAATAGGTCCTTACCAAATGCATGATTTGAAAGTACACCTCCCCCCTCCCCCGCCCCAATTTGTTGCTTTCCTTCACATCAGGCTCTTTTTGTTTTGGGATTTTTGAAATCTTTATTCACACATATTCTGCCTGTGGGAAGAGCTAGGTAATTATGGCCATATTGCCCACAAAGCCTTTTTTACAGACCACATTCTCTCTGTGTTACTGTCTATTTTACACAGGACAGTATGAATTATATTAAAACACTAGTTTTTTTTTTTTTTTTTTTTTACAAAATTTTGTAAAGTATTGCTCAGTTTGGGGGTTATTTTCAAATGTGACATGTTAAAGTACAAAATAAATAACCATGAGATAGTCTGGTGGGGTAAAAATTGATTATTCAGAAGGAAATATGTCGTGAACACAGAGAATATCCATCTATGCTCTTAAACCTAAAAAATGACTTTAAGAACATTGTGAAACTTTTTGAGTTGTGAAGCTAAAATAATCCATGAAGTCCTTTGTATCATGCAGTATAAAACACAGTTCTCCATGTAAAGGGGCATTATTTGGAAACAAAAATTACTTAAATAGGATTAGAAGTATTTATTTTGATCAACTGATCAACAATCTTGGAAGTTAGACTTAAGAACATGAAATACACCTTTAATTTTATCAAAATCATCTTTTGATTAAATTGGTTCTACATTCCCAGAGTATGAAATGGGGGTCAATCACAAGAATTGCAATGATTTTTATAGACCATATAACTCAAATTGGCAAATTGAGCATTCTAGTTGGAATCTGAGTGAACCAGAAAGTAATATACCACAAAATTCTTGGATCTGAAACTGCACGTGGCTGCCAATCAGCAGAAGACACAATATTCTAGAACTGAGTATCTTACCACATCTTAGTACATAAGGTCAAACTACCAACTTATCTTGATTCTCATTTTTAATCCTTGTAAAGCTCTGAATATTAGGGGAATCTGTAGTCTCTAGTGATTTATATACTCACTTTAGTCACACTTAGTTCCCAGCCCCTAAGGCATCATAAACATCTTTCCAGTCTACCATGCTTCTAGTCTCTAAAAGCATTACTGATGTTTTTATTCATTATATGACCAACAGTATTTCAAACAAGAATTGGGATGGACGGAAATAGCATGTGGATTTATTTAAACTATAAAAGTAAAGAACTTGAGATTTATCTGAGATATTGATAGAATCTTGAAAGCAGATTAATGGTTGTAAAAATTATGGAATGAATGAGAGAGCAAGAGAGAGACAAGACAGATGGAAAGCCCATGAATTTTATGAGTGCTGTAGCTGGGGGTTTGGCACTAGAAGTAGTGAGAATTGCTGTGCAGAATTCTTAAACACTGGAGCTATCCTGACAGTGTATCTAGAATTCTTAAGACATTTGAAACTACAGAGCAGATCCCATAGCAGGAAGTTTTAGGAGACTGGTACATTGTGTGTTGTGAAAGCTCCGAGCACTGTTTTCTCCCCAATATAAATAAGGCAAGCAGGACAAATTCAAGCAGATATAAGTCATCTGGGGGCTTTCAGAAACACCCATTCTGCCTCAATAAAGAAACTCATTTGATAGCAATGTTTACAAAAAAAAAAAAAAAAAAAAAAAAAAAACACCTCAGTCCTCTAGGGGATGATTTTTCCCCCTTCTATGTGTGAACTATGTTTTGATCAGGATTTACAAAGAGAAAAAAAAAACCTGCTGACTTGTGAAGGAAAAACTATCAAAGTTTTTTTCACTAAATGACAACAGTAAAGATGAGAAGAGACAGCAGCACCAACCTGAGCCTTTGTAGGATCCGTGTTAGCAGTGCATGACGGACAAAAGGGAAAGAAAATTATAGACGTATTAGTTGAGCTGCTATTACAACACAGAATTGAAAAAAAAAGTAAAAAGTTCTTTTCCCTGGTCACTGACTACTGATGGCTACACTTGATTTGCAATTTGAATCTTCGCTCTCAGTCTATAAGTGAAGCACTCAAGTGGAGACCAAATGTGTGTGTGACTCAGGGACGCATAGACCTGTGTGATGTTCTCAACCTGATTCCTAAGATCAGGGACCCAGGAATTGAAATGAAACTCTGCAGCTGAACTCAGACTCCTTAAGGGAAGGAGCATGTTGTCACAATTAAGCAATTAGCACAATGCACAGGAATTGCTATTTTTGCACATTTGCACACCACACTGAGCAGACTGAATTAGAAGACAGATTCCACCACACTTGTTCATACTAGTCTTTCCTACTTTTACCAAAGCTTACATTTTGAATTTACTTCAGTGCTATTTAAATTTCTGTCATATCTAAGACTGGACTGTATGTTCCCCGAGAGCATGTCCAGAAGTATTCTTATTTCTGGCACTATAGTATTAATACTTAACTCACATTTGCTATACAGCCCATATTTCCAAATTGGCAGAGAGATGAATGAATTCATGAATACAGTCTCCAGAAAATAAATTGTAAGTGCTTTAATATAGCTGAAAAATTATAACCCCAATCTAAAGCCCATTTTTATTTTAGTTCAATGTTTGCTCGTTTATATAATAGATTACAATCTTAATTAACAGAATAGTATTTATCAGGGAGCTAAGATGAGTAGTAGGTCAACTAAATACCCATGTATCTGGTATCTTGAAGTTTCTAATTACTTTTGAATCCACCCATCCTCATTTCAATTCATAAGTAATGGTAGCTTATACACAGAAATCACTATACAACAAACTCAGCAGGTGGCTACATTTGCTCTCAGTATTACAGAAATATCACTAAAATGATTAATTTTAGAGTTATGAATTATATCAGCTAATCAAAAGAAGAATATCATTGGCTTTATATAGAATTATAAACCATTAAAATGCTTAATGATGAGAAGCTCAGAAACATCCTTGACGGAGATGGCTGCTTCATAATCTATGCAGGCATAATTAACTCAGTGCTCAGCAATCAATGAGCCCTGAACAGTATTCACACAATTGCTTTTCTGTACATCAGTGCCCCATCCACGCAGAGGGCTATGTGCTGACTGACCATTGCTCCCAGATCTTGCCAGTGGCTGTCCATTGATTGGAATTTAGACTGTTGGCTATGGAGACTTGGAACCACGTCTAGGTTCATTCCTGCCTCTGAGTGGGTCTCCAATGATTTTGTGTCTATGAGACTCAGAGTTAGTAGAGCTTTTAGAATGGAGTTGTGTGGTGACAGGAACTATTTGATTTTAGTTCATTGCATCAATGTTTAAGCTATGTACAAGGCAAACACCAAATTCATTATTATCTTATACATGATTGATACTAAGTGGGTGAAGGGTTTTCTCATTGAAAAACAATGAGTGACTTCATCATGGTGCTCTATTTATATGAGATGACAAATAAAAAGTAATCAAAAGTTACTTTTGACATTTATCAGGGTACTTTGAAACAGCCTTTCAAAATCACTAACAATCACCTTACACATGAGAATTTGAGTGCACTGGGAGAAACCTCCCAAGACATAGCAGACAGTATCACAGGTTTGGATTTGTGTGCACAAATTTTGTCTCCAGAGACTAAGTTTTGAGGTCAGAATCAGTAGCTTATCTTATGCCTTTGGGGGAAATATATATATATATATATATAATTTTTCTGTCTTTTATAAATGTTTTAGTATCACTGAAAATGTAAACTTCCTGGACACAGTAAATTTTCTACTGCTGTTGAGCAGAATTCTTTTAAGATTCTCTAGTTGCTTTTACCTCTCTCTATAGCCTTTATTTTTCTCTTTAGCTTCATTCAAATTTCTTCTATTTCCACTGTAAAATACTTCTTCTGTGTTAAAACTGATGTGTCAAAATTGTTTAAATCTCTCACTGGGCCAACTCTATCTCCATATATTTAAATATTATTCTCTCTTGAAAGATAATTTCACATTTCACTATTCTTGCAATAAATTTCCTCAAATCTGTGTTTCCATAACCCCCAAGACATAGCAGACAGTATCATAGGTTTGGGTTTGTGTGCACAAATTTTGTCTCCAGAGACTAAGTTTTGAGGTCAGAGTCAGTAGCTTATCTTATGCCATTATCCATGGACACTGACCTCACTTCCTCAGCTCTCAACTTGGATGCACATCAGCAACTCTGCAGACTGCCTCTAGACTTTAATCTCACATTGGTGTTACATTATTGGCTCATCTTGTGTTGAGGGCTGCAGTTTCTTGACCTGAGCAGCTATGTGTGCCTTTGCTTCTCTAGCCTTCACCTGGCTATTGTGGGACTTCCGAGCTAATCAAACAATTCTTTTATTTTTTGTTCTATTGATTTTATTCCTCTGGAGTCCATTCTCTTAAGTCTTAGGTTATGATCCTACATGGGGGTCATATAATTAAATATGAAGGCTACAAAAATGAGATAACAGTGGATGGTTTCTTAATATACGATGACTAGAATTAACTTATAGTGAAATGGATGATCACTCTGTGGTGTTTCTGTTGGTTTTCCCACGTTGTCCCAGGTGATGTCACTCTGGCCTTGGTGCAGACCCCAGTATACAAGCACCCATCATTGTTCATGCCACCCTACTATGCAGCACTCACAAATGCTGGCTCACCTCAGATTCGAGATGATTGTTATGAGTTGCAGTGCTCTTACTGTGCACAAAAAGTTCTCTGCTCTCATAGAAACACAGCAATTTAACTATGGACATGAAGACTTTTGATACTTTCTTCCATCATTCCTTAGCATGTAACACATCAGGAAAACTTTGGGTTGTATTCTACCGCAACACTAGAACGTTTCTTTTAAAAATTGCTATTTGTGCTGCTGACTTGAATTTCATTAGAAATCATTAAACAAATTTGTCTGGAGATTAGAATAGAATTTCTAACCATCTGAGAGTTAGCCTTAAACGTCCTGTTGCATACTTTGTACTGTGTACATTTATGAAGCTCAGTTATCAGCATTGATGATTATACAAACTATAGATCTACCCCGAAAAAGTTGAAGATACCAGTGTTACATCCCGCAGTATCAAATACTTGGCTATGATTTAATTCTCATATATAAAAAATAGCACAACTATTTCATTGATACGTGAATTGACAACTGGTAGCATATACACCAATTGCCTCAAGGCGAGTATCTTTCTGGTTTATCAGTGACGTTTAGATTCTGTGCTACTTCTCATATATTCAGGCTCATGTAAACATTGGTATGGGAAAGGTCATGAGTGGGAACGTTTCAGAAGCTCATCTTTGAGAGTTGTAACTACTCGGCTAGTTCTCTACTCCCTCTCACTTCCCAATTCTTTCTCTGCTCCAGGACAATGCTGATGGGTCCCAGCCTGTGAGTTGCTTCCCTCTGTCCTCAGGACACCACAGCACATTTCTCCATGGCTTGTACTCTCTTTATCTTAAAGAACTATTTCTTGATTGTTCTATCGTGCAACTCAAATTTAATTTATTCATATTCTCCTTATTCATCTGCTAATACGTCAGCATTTATGCATTCACATATATAAATGCCCCTTCATGTGTATTTCTTAGTGAACTGTTTCCTTCATTAGAATATAAACTTCACTAGAATTTTGATTTCCCTGAGAAAGCAGTTTCTAAAATATATTCTATAATTGTTTATTTAATAAGTAATTACCTCTTTGTATAGTCATAACCTGCTATATCTTGACTAACTACTATGAGGATTAATAACTACAGACTGAGGTGATATGGTGAGAAGACACATCGAGGCTCTATTATATTGCATGGATCATTACACAGAGAAATAGGGATAGGAACTTGCAATTCATTTTCATAAAACTGGATTTGTTCATTATGTGAAATGAAATATCATTTATAGCTAAGGCAAACTATAATTGAGGTGCCTCACGAGGACATATGAACATATCCTGTTCTTCAGGACTAGAACAGCACACATCTTCTCTGCAGGGCCACAGATAATGAAATTTCAGCCTAGCATATGAACAAAAATGAATGGAACCATTGTATACCTGCACCACAAATCTCAAAGCTCTGACTCTAAATAAAATGCTAAGCATATGTGAAATTCTGTCCTTGTAAAAATAACAGAGAATGATAAAAAATTGAATAAATAGATCATTAAGTAGGACTTCAACAGACAAATCATATTATATCCCTAGGAAAATATATAAATTGAATATGTCTATTTATTCTTGTGACATTTTATATCTTTATGATTAAATGAGTCATCACAAGTAATAGCCATAACTATTTTAACATGAGATCATTTGCGTAGTTTACTATAGGTTTGGTCTTAGAGCTTTCGGGTATGAGTCCTAATTTAGAACTTTATAGATAGGAATTACATGTTTACTCCTCAGATAAGTCTATGTGTATGTTTCTATAATTTTAATATGCGGTGCATAAAACATAATTTAAGTGTTTATTATACATTTAGTGCATGGATTTATGCATACATGAGAAATTACATTCATTTTCCAGCAAAGCAAAAGAAAGCAGAGAAACATAGCTACAGCACCAAATCCTTTCCTGCGTTGCCTGCATTCTATGGCTTCCTCAGAATCAGATGAGGAAGAAGATGGACTGACGGGGAAGCTTAGCTGTGATGTTCTAAATGCAGCTCCTAGCTGGTCATTAAATGCTCTCCCATGTTCACAGAAACATGAGAGGGATAGCAATATATTACTTGGCAGCCACCAGCAACACTAAAAATAGCTGCCCTACTCTTCGAACTCTGGTTCTCATTAATCCTCTTAAACCCTCCATAAATAGAAAAGGAGACATGAAAAGAGGCGACTATTTGATTTTGATGGCACAGAGATAAGCAGTGAAGGAATAAACTCAGAACATAGGCAGGAGGAGAAATAGAAGGCTTAGAAAAATAATCAGTGTTTCAAACACTGCGGAACATCAAAGTTAGAACTTGAAAGTTTGTACATGTGTGTGCTTGTATATGTAATATGTGTGTGTATGTGTGTGTGTGTGGTATGTGCACACACAAATGGGCATCATTAATCTACTTACTTTTCTTTCAGATTTTAGATAAAGAAAAGCAATATTGGAGAGAGAAAGCATTCAAGATGTCACTGCTAAATTGCTAAATTGTCTAGTCAATCTTTACTGTGTTTCCACGTAATAAGAGAGGCAATCTACCAAGCAGGCAAACAAACAACACTGTCAAAAGCAAATGGCTGATTCCTAGAGTTCTTTAATCATATGCAACTTACAGAAATTTCACCCTAGAGAGACCAACAGCACAGGATTGGCCTCCTAGGATATGACCCTGTGGAAACAGTTATAATAATTTGCAGAGAAAGAGAGATTACTTCTTTCTTTACAAACGAGCTACATATAGAACTCTTACCATTTGCGGCTTTGGAACAGACAGTGGACCAGGTCTCTATAAGAGCAGAAGTTATCACAGAAACAGGAAAACAGTGAAGCAAGAGCGATGACAATAAATCCTCAAATTGGTTTGCTACTTGTGCTGTATATTAGGGTGGATTTAGGAACACACTCCTGGCTTCAAGATGACCAGTAAGAATGGAGTTACTGGGTTCAGGTAAGTTTAGACTTAATTAACACATGGAGATGGAGGTGCCTTCTATGAAACTATAGAGGAGAACCAACTTAACCAGGGTTTGAGGAACAGAACTTGATTACATCTATTTCCATGGGAGAAGATTCCAGAAGGATTCTATGAAGAACTGGAGCATTCTTAGGTGTTCCAACAGGTATATGTTGCATATTGCTCCATACCTGTTATTTGTGCTTTCATTTGCATATGGTCACACCAACATATACATGGTATTATATGACTACATAAATTTAGAAGCTGCAGATTAAAGAAAACAGAGAATATTACCAATATGGGCTTAATTTGTTTGATGCGGTAGTCTCCAGTTACATTCATTTTTGTGCAAATCACGTGAGTTTATTCTTTGTGGCTGACAAAAATCCCCTTGGGAATATCAGCCACACTTTCCTTGTCCATTCTTCTGTTGATGCATCTAGGTGAGTTCTAAAATTTAGCTATTGTGACTAGTCCTGAAGTAAACAGGGCTGCATAAGGACCTATGTGATGTGTTGGTTTATAGTTCTTGAGGAAATGCCCAGGGATGGTAAAGCTGGGTCATATGGTATACCTATTTCCAGTTCTTATCAATCCTCCTTATTGATTTTCATAGACATTGGACATAGCTTGTCTTTCCAACCAGCAGTGTACAAGAGTTACTTGAAGTAGAACATTCCTAACACATTTTAAGACTGGTGGAATAAAGCAGGAGTGATTAATTCTGAAGAAATTAATTTACCAATAGTGAATTAACTGGACTTAAAGAAAGATGTGTGGTTGAAAATAAAGGAAATATACTATGTCTTCTTAATACATTAGTAGCTGTATTACTGAGAAAATATTACTTTAATATAGCTATCTGAATTATCTAGTTTTATATATGAATATCATTGTCAATTTATGTATTATAAAATGTCTATTGTATATGCATATATAAAGGTATAGATGTAGATTTGTGATTTTATATGAATCCACAATTCATGTGAAATTTATATATACCTTGAGATTTTTATCTGAATACTCATTCATTATCTACTTTATAAATATATTTTTCAATTACATAATTCTAATACTAATTATTAAAAGAACAATTGGGATCATAAAATAGACAAAGACAAAATGAGAAAGAAAACCAGAAGAAAAAATAAAGAAGAAGACCAATTGCATTCTATATTTGAAACTAACTCTGAAGGACACAAACATGTTTTGTCTCTATTCCTTAACCAAACAGCTTAATAGTTTATAGCAAATCATTTAATTTCTTACACTCTCTAATGAGGATGCCTTATCTTGAAGATCTTAAGTTTTCCCCAAGGGCTGTGATTCCATGAAATTAAACCTAAATTAAATGTGTTTCATAGGAATTGTAAAGTAAGTTATAAAGCTCATAGAAACAAAGTAATCTAGAATCATTTTCTCTTTGATCTAAAAGGTTTTCATTTCCCATAATTAGACTATCTCTACTTTCTTCAACAATCAGTGTTATATGAGGTGGGAGAATTTCTCTTTTCAGTCCTGAAGCAGTAATAGCTTCCTGTAGTTATGAAAACATTCATTATTGACATTTGATGTGCTGGACCAGCAGGATACATGTCAGTATCCACTGATACCCCCAAATGCAGATTCAGGATTATTCTAAGATGACTACTAGTGTTTCTTATTCATTTATCAATGTGTTCTCACTGTAGCACTAAACTGTTACAAACAACTTAAAATACCAAGAATTAGTGTAAGACACAGGCTGTGGCACAACACACCTGGACATTCACAGGAGAAAACAGTGCTCCAGGCACTGCAATTAACTACAGATGTGAAAAATTCCATGCAGACATAATTATGCCTAAAAATACCTAATGCAGGTGTAACTGGTCAGTTGCATTCTCCCAAGGGCACCATTGGTTAATTGTACCAATTATTAGATAATTATAGGTATAATCATGTGAATTTCCGCATAATTTTATTTGCTTCCAAAAGTCTAGTGCTGAAAATAAGATATAACTATAAGCTTTCATAAAACTTCCATCGAGAGTGCGACTTTCTGAGTGTCAAGTACTGAAGAACTCCATCTCAAACTGATTGTTCTGTCCTTGGGCATCTGCTTCTGAACTGCCACTACTTCAGATTTGCTCTCTGAACAACACAGGGATGAGGGAAGGCATCTTTCTTTATCAGGGTACTATCTTGAGTCCAGTATTAAGCCTTCTTGCCATAACTGACTGCAGAAGGCATCCAAAGATGAGACAGCTTTGCAGGTTTCATGAGTGCAATCAAGGTGAACAATGGTCACCCAAGTACTGTATTTTATAGGAAAGCAGGACATGTACCTATTGGGTATGGCAGTGCTTAAAGCAAGAATGCTTAACCTTCTTATAGAATGTTCTTGCTCATTGTGGTCTTGTCTTATTATCATGCAATTAATGGGTTTGTAATCATCATAAAGACATTAACAATGTCTGAAATGGCTTACGTTGCTTGAAAACCTATGTCAAATATTGCTCATTCTGATAATTGACAGCTGATTTAAGTTTGGTTTACTATGTGCAATTACATATCAAATTTCAAGGATTAATAATACCTGCAGTACCCCCATATAACAATTTCAGTAACTCAGCTCTTGCCACATCCCTTGTGGGAGCAATTCCAGGCACTTATTATTGTTATGGCAATAGGCTCTGCCTCTGTTCCATATGCTTTACTTTGTCTTTTCCTGACTCTATTTGCCATTCCGCTTCCTGGTATACTTCATACACAAGTATCCTGGTACTATGTAAATCACTACTAGAACCCTATAGTCCAACAGAATTCCCTGTAAATCCTAGGTGTAGCTTATGGAGTAGTACTGGGAAACAAGAGATCATGAGGATATGAGCTCTCCTAACTTAGTGAGATTGGTTCTTGCTTAAAACACACATGGGTAATATTTAGTCTCTTGCTCATCTGCCTTTTACCCTCTGAACATAAGTGTTTCCTCCCTTGGAGGATGCAATTCTCAGTAGACAAGTGAGTCTGTTACATCTTGACTTTGAAGTCTCACAAACTTCAAACAATACATTAAAAATCTTATGCAGTCTGTACCATTTTGTCATAGAAACGCACCATAGACTAAGACATTCTCCTTATTGCTGACTCTTTGGAACTTCCCATTTTGCACATAAATGTCCATCTATGATGAGTCATCTTTCCATCTTGGTAAATAAGAAGCAACATAGTGGCAAAACAGTGTCATTATTTAAGGAAGACAAGTGTCCAGACTGCCTTGGAGCTTGCTCTTCCCTAAGTGTCTCATAGCAAGAAAGTATCATCACACAACCTCTTAGTCCTATATATATTATGCTTAAGCTACAGAGGCTACTATACTGAAAAACACGGTGTCCTGACAGGATACACAGCCATGCACAACAGTATGTCATCAAGTTTCAATGATCATTGAACAGATCAGATTTCAGCATCTTGAGTTAAAAGAAAGGGCTGCAAACTCATGGAATGTGTAATCGTGTGCAACTTAGTAGGGCTGGTGTTGTGGCTCAACTGTGCATTTGCAGAGAAAGTATAGTCCCTAGGTTTGGTTCCACCATCACCACATAATAATCTCTGGTCAACTTTATGAGTTTCGCTCTCACGCTCTCGCTCTCGCTTTTTCCCTTTCTCAGATCTCCAGTTTCCCCTCCTCCCTCTCTCCTTCCTCCCTCCCTCTCTTCTTCTTTCCCTTCTGTCTCTAAACACATGACTTGGAAACGTAAAGAAGTCAGTTTTAACTAAGTAAAATCACGGCTTTCATCCTTATTTCAACATGGACTCTTTGGGGAGGTAGCATTCAGTTAATAATCTTGCTAGTATCTATAGATCTGTTGAATATGCTCCAGGAGTCAGCTCTCAGAAGCTCAAGTGTAGACATAAGTCACTTCTTCTGTGTTCACTTCTGTTGTGTCATTTGAGCTTCTCTGCTTGATACTCAGTCAATTATTAGCTACTACCGAGCTTTGACAAGACAGACACATTTCCATTGAGGAAGCATCACTAAGGCCTTAGCAGGAGACTGAGTGTTTTCTGCAGACATGTACCACTTTGATTCTCACTATCCCAAAGATAATATAGAACATGGTATGTTAGTAATGGGAATCACATCAATTTAGATCTCCTGATTTTTTAAAATCACATTGCTCTCTCAAAAAGTTTTAACTTCTAACTTGAATGTCGATTTTCTGATTTCTGTTGGCCTTTCAAAACACAGGAGCAGTGTGGATACCTCCTTTTGTATTTCTTTTGTTGTTGTTGTTTAAATTATTTTAAATTATTAATTAATTAATTAATTAATTAATTAATTTTACATCCCAATCACAGTTTCCTCTTTTTCCATTGTCTCCCTATTCCATTTCTCTTCAGAAAATGAGAAGCCTCCCAGAGATATCAGCCAGCCTTGGCATATCAAGTTGCAGTAAGAAGAGTCACCTCCTTTCCATCTGAGGCTAGATAAGGCAACCTAGTAGAAAGAAGGGGTTTCAAAAACAGGCAACATGTTCAGAGACAGCCTGTGACCCCACTGTTAGGAGTCCCACATGAAGATTAAACTATACAACTGTAACATAATGTGCAAAGCATCTAACCATGCATACTCCCTGGTTCACAGTTCAATCTCTGTGATCTCTTATGGACCACAGGTAGTTGATTTTATGTTTTTTGTTTTATTTCGTTTTTCATTTTTTGTTTGTTTGTTTGTTTTTGTGGTGTCCTTGACTCCTCTGGCTCCAACAGTTTTTCCTCCCTTTTCCATGGGATTCCTCAAGCTCTGCCTAATGTTTGGCTGTGGGTCTTTGTAACTGTGTCCATTAATTTCTGGTGAAGCCTTTCTGATGCAATTATGTTAGGCTCCATTTTGTTGTACTCCCTTGTGTTTCTTAGGCAAAATGTAGGATTCCTGAACTTTCTACACTTGCTTGCTTCTGATGCTTGTTTGTTGTCCTCATCAAGGTGCCACTATTAATTCAGTGTCTTTATGGGTCTCCCTAAACATCTCTGTGTGTAGGGTCAACATTAGCACCCAGCATGCACAAGACTCCTGATTTTTAACAAATTTTAGGCAAAGGAGCTGATTCCCTAACTCTACTGAAAATGCCATTCTTGCTATCTGTTGTGTTCCCAGTGCCTGTCTCAATGATTAGTCTGTGGTTTCTTCATTAAATTTATTCAATTGCCATCTATAAAGCATTTAATTAAGTGACAGTGACCACACATGGGTTGCTAATAGTCTAGTGGAGGAGAACAGGAAGGAGACACTTACGTCAAACAATTGCTAAAACTGAAAACTGCTTTGGAGAAGAGTTATCTTTGTGGACAGTGGGGAAATCCTGAAGGATTTAGTTTAGCTGCTATGACTCATGAGAAATAGACTTTGTTGAATGATGATTTCTTTTCAAATAAAAACAATTGAGTATATGTAAATGCGACATCTAAAGAGAATTTTGAGATCTGTGTGCTTAAGGAATTTGAAGGACACTTGGTGTGGCTCATGTAGATAACAAAAGGGTGAATCTGGGAAGTGGTGGACAGCAAATGGTTTGTTTTTCATGACACTCGGGAGGAGCTTTTCCCTTCATGTTTGGATAACAGCATGTGGTTCAGAAGCTTCTCATGTAGGAGGCTGGAGATTTGTTCTGTGAACATCTCTGGAGATTCCAATACAAGTTTTCCTCAGATAAAATCGTGAGAAAGCTTATCAGTATGCAGTAGGAGGCTGGAGGTGACAATTGTATAGGAAATGTGGGGACAGATTCTGGAGAGAGTGTCTAGCCACTGTGGGAAGAGGACATTAACAATAGGTGTATCAGTCTTAATGAAGATGATGACCAGTTTGTAATTCTCCTTAGCCACTTCTAATTGTACACAATAGAGCATTGCACCTGTGCCAGTCTGTAAGAAAAGGCATTGAAATACATGTTCCAGTCTCAATAATATAGTTGCCATCATTATTACACAATGTATCATGTGACTTGGACCTCATAGAAACCTTTTAGGTAGTTCATCACTATTTCTATTTAACGGATGAGGAAATGAGAGCTTGGAGAGCCAAAATAGCATTCAGCATTACACAATACACACACAAGAGTATGGGATAAAACTGAGGTGTCTCTGACTTTTCTTCCTATACAAGGCTACTTTGCAAATAGTTGTGATATAACTCCCAAGGAGGGGTGGAGCAACAAGAAAGGAAATGCAACATACAGTAATTTGTTTCCAATAGAACTGAACAAGAATTTGATTTTCTTGAAGTGAGAAGTACAGGTAACCCAACTAATGTGTGTCAAGATGCTTCTGCACAGGACAGAAACTGAAGCCTAAGAGGTTTAAGCAAAATCACTACTTATCGATTCTCATGGCTGAAAATTCTACAACAGACTTTAGGGATCAATCGTTCAGGGAACCATAGAATAACTCCATATCACTGGTGCTACTGGTAAGATGGCTTCATCCTGCAAGGCTCAGAACCAAAGTTTAGGGAGCTTTCCTTTTTCTAAGCAATTCCTGCTCATTGCTCTTCTAGTTGGTTCAGGATCCATCTCAGAAGCTCTCATTGACATTTAGGAGTCTAATGTTTGTCCTGGACCCAGCCTAAGGTCAACACCACTCAAATGCATCAGAATATATGCAATAAGCACATAACATTTTGTTGGGATTAGAAAGGAAGGCTTTCATGTGACCTTAGTGACTAATACCCACAATGTTTAGTCAAAACAGAGTAGAATAACTCACCTTGGCTTTATCTGACTGTGACAGACTCAAAGAAACATACTGGTTAATCAGGTGATTTTTTTTCCTAAATTTCTTCATTTCTTTAAGGCATTCCATCACAAAAATTATAATTATTTTAGCAAGAAGTGTAATTTTGATGGTTTCTAAACAGATACAAGCAAAAACATACTAACCCTACAACAAGTATTTTTCAAATATGAATCAAATCCATCCAAATAAAGTTATTCTGCAAACTGATGGAATTCTGTCTTTTGTTTTCAAAACAACTCAGTATTCAATCAAATTCAAGCCCATTCTTGAGCTTTAAACTAATTTGTTTGTACATATAGCCACAGTCATTCTTCAGCTCAGACATTTGGGTTCCTTTAATCCTTTAATCAATATTTTTTCTAGCTATTCATTTCTTTTTTCTCTCTCAAGATCATTCATTTCTTTGAGGAAAGTGGCAGAGCTGACTGACTCATCTCTCTGCTTGGTGGCTTACTACAATGCTGATTAGTGTTCAAATTTCACTTACAATATGCTTTCAAATATTACTGTCTAGTGATCTTTTATCTTATGTCTGCTTAGATGTGGTTTCTTTAAATCTCATTAGAACAATAAGATAAATTAATTATGCTATAAACCCCCTACTTCCTCTACTATTCACTGGAAGCTCATTAAAGTCACCGTCACGGGTTCACCTTCTCAGCTCCCACCAGTTTCTTCAAATACTAATGAGGAGACATAAGATAATCAATACTGCTATAACTAAATGTTACTTGTTGAAAGTGGCCTTTGTTTACTCTTCCCAATAAATTGGCAAGGACTAGAATATACTCTTTAGCCAAGTATCCTATTTAAATTCAAGAGGCAGAGAGAAAGTGGTAGGGCATGTGACTCTCTCCCTATCTCTGTGTAAAAATGTAGGAAACCCAGAGGAAGGAGAAATGTCGGAGAAACTAGTAGAGTGATTGATAGGATAGAAGGGACTGTCTGGGTGAACTATCTCCAGATGAAGTCATCTTAGGTAAACAAAGAGAACAGGTCAGTGATGAGGCCCTTATAGACTAGGCAGAGAAAGGCCAACTGGTATACCAGCTATGGCACAGACTTCAAGAAGCCAGCTTTTCTTCGACTCACCAGGAATATATGATTGTATTTGGAACTAGAAAAGTGAGAGTAATTTGTTTACATAGGCACTTCCTTATCTAGCCTCTCTGACTCATTAAATACTTATAAATATGTGACGTCACCAGGAGCTTTCCTCTCTGGCTTTCTTCCTACTACACTGTGACTATATTATTTTCATTTTGAGGCATGGCACATTATAAAATATTAGTATTAATGATATTTATACAAATTAAATTGCACCATTATGTTTGCAAAATGTGGCCCACATCTATCAACGCATAAATTACAGATGCAAAACACTACTTAAACTGCATAATGACAGTACATTCTAAAATGTATCCCTGAGCGCTAGTTAAGAATTCTAAGGGAAGAGAGAAGAATTATCTACAGCTAGGAAATGGATACATAAAAATAAATAATTCTTGGAAAAAAGGTTTACACAATCACATATATGTCTCAAAGACATGTTAATGAGCTGTCTCTCAAAGTGGAGAGACTTTTGTAAGTACCCAGGAGCTGGAAGCTCCCACATCAGCTACTCTCTGTAGCAATGGTTTTCCCCTAGAATGTGAACAGTGAGAATAAACAGGGATGTTTGATGTCAGGACAAGTGCTGGAATGTATGCATGAAGTTTGCCTTCTGTTTTCTCTGGAGCAAGCCATGTGTTTGCCCTGTGACACATAGCTCATAAGAACATAGCAGTCATGAGTGATTGGCTCTCACCAGTATTCTTGGCTCTTTTGATCTCCTAATCAAACACCAAATATTTATTTCATACGAAGTACCAAGGCTATTGCCAGGCATGTAGAAAAGTCTATTCCATGCAAGGCAACCTATGAAGAAAAAGATACCCAACAAAACTGCCAGAAACCATGAGGACATGAGCTCTTATTGTCACTGAGCCAGATAAAGCACATGAAAAATAAAGAACAGGGTGAAATCTACCACCCAAGTGACTACAAATTCAGACAGTGATAGTCTTTCAAACACTGAACATCTGGCTTGTAGCCATCAATCAGAAAGTTCTCAACAGATGGGATTGACCCTTCTACATTTATGGAATGTCACTCCTAGTAGGAAGTGTAGCCTCACATAAGAATGATGTCATTCTGGAAGGTTCACTTCATATTATTTTCCTGATATTTTGAACACACACACACACACACACACACACACACACACACACACATATATGTGTGTGTGTGTGTGTGTGTGTGTGTGTGTGTGTATATATATACATGTATATGTGTATGTACATGATGTATATGATATATATGATGTATGTGATGTATATGATGCATATTATTGTATATGTATCTGTATCTGTATATGTATACACACATATATATATAGCATGTGTATTCTTATAATATATATGCTATACAAATGTAAACTCTCTATAAATATACAAAGATAGGTCTGTATGTGCATATATTCTTTTTCTGCATAGCCAATACTTGCAAAACAGATTCTGAACAACTTAAATGTTGGGATCACTTCTTGGTAATGTTCAGTATGTGACACTTAAATATATAATAATCTTTTGAGGAACATAAATAAAGATGCAGCTATCATGATAAGAACTGCCGCTGCTTCATAGAAGACTATGTGGGGAAGTGACCAGGCAGCTTTTGCACTGAAACAGTTTGAATTCCAAATAGAAGTGAATGTGAAAAAAAGAAACATGAACAATGAGCTGTAACAAACGGAGGCCTCATGGTTGGCTAGCCAAGCTGTGGTTTCTAGTGACCCACAGTGTGAAGGTGAGGCTGGAGCTCATACAAACAGCTTCTTCATGGGTTGGGAGCAGCAGAGTCTCCACGAGCCAGCTGGGGACACTCCAGAGACGTCCTGAATATCCTGTTAGTACCTCAAGGCACTTCTCTAAAATTAGATTTTGGTGCCAAATCTTTTGACATTTTGATTGGATAGAAAAGTTACAGCATCAGGCATTCAATGACTGCCAACACTCAAGGTTCAGTGTAGAAAACACACAGACACTTTCACTTATGGACTGTAGATGGAGCTGGCTGGAATACAGAATTGATGAACACAGTACTTCAATGGAGCAAACCATTAAAAAGTAACTTCACATAAAATGTAATTCCTTCCATGTACCTTTTAAACTATGAGTCATGTGTTGAAAATATATTTGTTCAGAATGTGGCACAGGATTAGTTTTGAACAATAAATTCAACTGTACAGTTATATAAGAATTGTTTAAAAATGATGGTTCCTGAATTGCCTCATACCTATAGTTTTCTTTAATTTTCTTTTATGCAAATGAGTGTTTGTCCTGCATATATGTCCATGCACCCTTTGTGTGCCTGGTGTCTGTTGAGGCCAGAAGAGGTCATTGTATTCCCAGGAAATAGAGGCACACATAATTGTAAGCTATCAGACTGGTGTTGGACTAGAACTTGGTTCCTCTAGAAGAATATCAAGCACTATTAACCTTTGACCTATTTCTCTATTGATATTTTTATTTAAAACAAACACAAGCAAACAAACCTGTAGCACAGCTTGAAGTGAGGGCTAGTAATACCTCCAGAAGTTATTTTATTGTTCAGTATCATTTTAGCTATCCTGGATTTTCTATTTTTCTGTATGAAACTGATTATTGTTCTTTCAAGGTCTATGAAGAATTGTGTTGGAATTTTGATGGGGATTGCATTGAATCTTACCAAGATTACTTTGGTAAGATGGTCAATTTTACTATGATAATCCTACTGGAATCCATGAGCAAAAGAGATCTTTGCCTCTGGTATATTCCTCAATTTCTTTCTTAAGAGACTTGACGTTCTTGTCATACAGGTCTTTCACTTTGTTGGCTAGAATTACACCAAGGTATTTTATGTTATTTGTGGCTATTGTGATGGGTGCTGGTGCTGTTTCCCTAACTTCTTTTTCAGCCCATCACTTGTATAGAGGATTTCTTTGAGTTAATTTGTATCTAGCCACTTTGCTAAAGGTATTACTTCCTTGTAGGAGTCCTTTAGTAAACTTTTGGAGGTCACTTATGTTTACTATTATATCATCTGGTAATCGTGGTACTTTGATGTCTTCCTTTCCAATTTGTTTCCCCTTGATCTCCTTTAGTTGTCATATTGCTCTAGCTAGCAAATAAAGTACTATATTAAAGAGATATGGGAATAGTGGAACACTGTGGGGAAGGAAACTCAGGGGGATCCAGCGGAAGCAAGGTCCCACAAGGGCCTGCGGAGGTATCCCGCCTCACTTCCCACACCGCAGGAAGGACGGGCGGAAGGTCCCACATGCAAGCAGCTGCTGCAGCTGAGCAGAGAAGAGTCCAGGGTTCCAAAGTTCCAAAAGTTGGCAGTCTGGTGGCAGGCGCAGGAAGGCCCAGGCAACGCATGGAGTTTTCCAAAGCTTTTATTGTTCATGGCATGGTGAATAGATGTAGATGGTTTGCCAGGTTCCCCTGACTTTTTATAGGGAGGGGGAAAAGAGGAGGGGATAGCTTAATTAGCTACCTCCCCCGGCCTTTAGGTAACTCATTAATATTTTAATCTCTGGAGGTGGAGACCTGCTAATCATGCCCTCTACCTGTGTGCTACATGACCAAAGGGCACAGGTTAAATGAAGTTACCTCATCCAGGGCCCAACAGAACACCTTGTATTGTTTCTGATTTTAGTGGAAATGCTTTAAGTTTCTCTCCATTTAGTTTGATGTTGGCTATTGGCTTGCTGTTTATTGCATTTATTGTGCTTAGCTATGCAAATAGTATCCCTGTTCTCTCCAAGATTTTTATCATGAAGGGGTGTTGGATTTTGTCAAATTCATTTTCAGCGTCTAGTGAGATAATCAGATTTTTTTTTGTTTTCTTTCAGTTAATTCATATGGTGGATTACATTTTGGTATCGGTATAGAAACAGACATGTAGATCAATGGAATCAAATCAAAAATACCTAAATAAACTCAGAGCAAGAAGAACACTCTTCCACTACTCATGAGAGTGCAAACTTGTACAAACACTCTGAAAATGAATTCAGTAGTTATTTAGAAGACTGAAAATAGTTATACCTCAAGACCTAGCTCTCCCACCTCTGGGCATATACCCAAAAGATGCTTCACCAAATCACAAAGACACTTGCTCAACTATGTTCACCACTACTTTTTTTAAATAATAGCCAGAACTGAAGAATGAATACAGAAAGTGTGGTATATCTACACAATGGAATAGTACTCAGCCATTAAAAATTAGAACATTACGAGTTTTGCAGGCAAATAGATGAAACTAAAAAATATCCCAAGTGAGGTAACCCAGACTCAAAAGTGACAATGACAATTCCATTACAGGAACCTAGCATAACTGTCCTAGCATAACCAAGCATAACCATAACCCAGCAGCCAATGGAAAGAGATGCAGAGACCCATACCCAAATATTAGATAAAACTTGGGGACTCTTATAGAAGAGTTGGGAGAAGGAGTGAATGACCTGAAGAGGACAGTGACTCCACAGGGAGACCAACAGCATCAACTCACCTGGACCACTGAGGGAGTCTTAGAGACTCAATCACCAATCGAAGACCAAGCACAGTCTGGACCTAGGTCCCCTAAGTAACAGATGAACAGCTTGGTCTTCATGAGGGTCCCCCAACAACTGGAGCAAGGGTGGTCCCTGAGCCTGTTGCCTGCTTGCCTGAGGATCCTGTGCCCCTAAAGGGACCATCTTTTCTGGCCTCAGTGAGAGAGGATATGCCTAGTCCTGTAGCAACTGGATGTGCAGGGGTAGGGGAGATGCTTGTAGTCAGGGTCACACCCAGAAGGGGGCTTCCCCTTCATAAAAGAGAAGGGTAAGGTCTATTGGGAGTAGACTTGTATGAGGGGGTACTCCTGGGAATATGGAGTAAAAAAACAAAACTAGCCATCAAAGTTGAAGATGATATAGCCTGTTCCATCAATTATTCAGTGCCATTCTTATTTCATGTGAATTCACAGAAACAGCCAGAAATATCTCAGTAAACGGGTATTAGGTCCAATTAGTTTTAGCTTCTTCTTACCAATAAAAATTATGACTTAAGATATGGTAGGAAATCATAAATGTGAGAAGAAACAAAGACTTCTGGACTTGAAGGGGTAATGATCTTAAGGGGGCCCAACTTGGCCAATGATAAATGGTTAAAGACTGTATCAGCAACTAAAACTTGTGTGGCAAAGTGACACTTATGAAGTAATGGTAGTCAAGGCTATTAAACAATATCTTCAGCCTACAATAAAGATAATGAACATTCACAGTCCATTTTGATATTCTGTAGCATGTGAATGTCACAGTCACATGCAAACGTGGTGAGAGCAAGATTTGACAGAAGGCATCAGAGATAGGAATTTCTCAACTCTTATGAGAATAGACACGAAAGAGAGGCTACTTAAGAGCAGTGAAGGAGAGAGATGCAATTTGGTGCATTTCAGTCGAGTCCAGTTTTATTCAGTTCAGTTCAGAGCAGTTCAGTCCTTGGAGTTCCGAGGCAGTTTTTCCAAGCAGAGCAATTCAGTGAGAAGCCATGAGAAGCCAGTTTTAATCCATTGTCTCAGAGAGTTTTGAGCCAGAAAGGTTAAGTTCAACCAGCTAGCTAGAGTTCAGAAAGAACTATAATGGGTGAGCTTATTCTTCAGTAAATCTCCAAGATGACAATTACATCTGGTAAATTAAAGTTATTTTTTTACATAGTAACATACTGTGAATTTGAAATAGGGTTTTATAACATTGCATTAATATGAGAAATGTGCCTTACTCTGCAGAATGTGTGGGTTATAGTTATAGTACTGCCACCAACAGTAATTATCAAGTATATTTATTCAATACATATACTGTTTTGTTAGTAGTTGGTATGGGGACAGGATTCCACAGTATGTTAAAAATATTTAAAGACGAGTGAAGTGTAATCTTCCCTTCAGACAGGTAGCAAGTTTGAGTGTAACCACCTGGTACAAATGATGGTCCTCCACTGAGTCCTAAATGCAGAAGTGACCAATCTAATTCCTCAGTGCTGCTCTCTGACTGAAGACTGCACACCAATATCTGATTTGTTCTTGTGTAAGTAGCAGGGGGGTGATACAAACTTTTGCCTCCACAAAGCTAGATTTATCAATGCCAGCAAAATAATTTAAAGAAACAAGATCTGAGCAAGTGGAGCAAGAGGTGCCCAATTGCAATGGAATCCCCAAGTGGCTTTAGTTCCTACATTCTTCCCTACTCAAAAAGGGGGATATAAAAAATGACAGAAATAAAGCTAAAAATTGAAAGAAAACCTTACAATGAATTGTTTCTCTTTTAGCATCATTAGTTTTCTCAACTGGCATTCATCAGGACCTTCTTTGTCATGAGGAATGGATTAAGCATAGTGAAGAAAGGTGTGTATACAGACAGTCTAAATTCCCTGGAATTTCTGGGTTGTCAGACACTGACTTAGTAAAGCTAAGAAAGAACACATAGAGATATAGGAATTAGGCTTATCTCTTCTGTGCCCAGATGCTGTGTGTGTATTATCTTATTGAACACAGGCAGTCTACAAGGGACTCTGCAGGACTCAAAAAGCTACACACTGATAAGCATCTGAGGCTCATCATGTAACACCCGTGGGTGCTGCGGCTATCACAACAACAGGAGTTTATCTGAGTTGCTCCAAACCACAGAAACTGACAACATCACTAACATAGTCCTCAGGCTGAGTTCAGAAGAAAGAAAAAAATCATCTCTGTTTAGAAGACATTTTATCATTATAAAGTGTAGGACTACTGAAATTTTTCATGGAGCGCTGTGTGTTGGAAGAAGAAATTGTTGCATACAGGGAATGAGTACATTCAGCATCTCTGGGTCATGCTCTGGAAGAGACTATCCAGTTGTGTGGTCATCTTATAACTGGACAGGTGGATCCTCTAAATCTCAGCCTTATGACCCACTGGCTCTCAAGGATTCCTCCTCTGTGAAGAGCTAGGTTGTCAGAAAAGTTTCCAAAGCTGGGTCGATGCCAGCATTCCCATTCCTGTCCATGACTGGACAGAATGGTCTTGCCAGGTGAAACTTTATTCTCTTCTAGTCATATTGCAATCACAGAATACAAGCAGGGCAGGGACACTAACAACTTTGTCTCATTCTCATGACATCTCTACACCAAGAAGATGGTTAACAGAGGAGAAATGAAGTCCAAACAGAGCACAAAGCCAAGAGCAAGAATATTTCTTTTGACCTTCTTTTCTCTGAAGATAGGGTATATAAATATATATATTTTATATATACAATTATGATTGGAAAAAAACCCTTTCTTCCCATATAGTACAAAAATATCAATGACAATCATGGTTGATTGATGTGGTCGCAGCTCCTACCAAGCCCACATGCTTGAATCAAGCAAGAGCTCTGCAAATACCTAATTTTATTTGTTTGTTTGCTTTTGTAAATAAATTGGTGTGATGATAAATGAAGAAATCCATCAAGGGCTACAGGATTCCTGTCCTCTGAATCCTGACGTTCCTGAAGCAGCTCCTTTCTAAGTGGACATGAGTATAAACCTCACGCTATTCCATAGATAATGGTCAATTTTTTGTTTGCCTCAATAGCAACTTAAAACTTTTGCTAGCAACATTACCAGGTATTAGAAATGATTTTGATGCAACATGCATCAGATGAATGAAGAGAAATGGTGGATTATATCTTAGGGTTTCTATTGCTATGATATACACTGTGACCAAAGGTGACTTGAGGGGAAAAAGGGTTTGTTTCATCTTACAGCTTGTAGAATATCATCTAGGAAAGAAAAAACAGGAACTCAAAGTAAGAGGCAGGAACTGATGTAGAAGACATAAAGGAGTGCTGATTACTGGCTTGCACTTTATGGCTTATTCAACCTGCTTTCTTATGCTACCAGCCTAGAAGTGGCATCATGCTCAGTGAGCTGAGCCTGGCACTTCCACATCAGTCATCAAGCAGGAAAATAGGCTTGCCCATAGACAAGTCTGGTGGGGAAATTTTCTCAAGTGGGTTTCTCTCTTTTAAAATGACTCTAGCTTCTACCAAGGTGACATAAAACTTGCCAGCATGAGGGGACCGATTACTTTCCTTCCATCTGACCACATAGTTCACAAAACTTTAAACACAACTTTTATGGAACTTAAAAAGGGTTACCAAAGCCCACTGATGATTTCTGAACTCTGATCGTGATCGTGTCATAAGATTATATAATTTAATTCATAGAAAGTGTACTACACACTAGTATTATAAAAGGGTAATATGTATAAATTCATTTATTTGAAATCATTACTATGTTTAGAGCATTCCCAATACACATAATGTGGTGCTAGGATGATGATGAAAGAATCTGTGCCATTTGTTGAAAATGCTTTTATTCTTCCATTATTTGGTTTTGGTATTTTTGTCAAACATCACGTGTCCATAGGTGTATGAGTTTATTTCTGGGTTTTCAATTTGATTCTATTGATCAACCTGTTTGTTTTTGTACCAGTACCATGCAGTTTTTATCACTATGGCTCTGTAGTACAGTTTGAGGTCAGGGATGTTGATTCCTCTAGAAGTTCTTTATTGTTTAGGATTGTTTTGGCTATTCTGGATTTTTTGTGTTTTCCATATGAAGTTGAGAATTGTTTTGTCAATGTCTATGAAAAGTTCTGTTGGAATTTTGATGGGGACTGCATTGAATTTGTAGATTGCTTTTGATAAAATGGAAATTTTCACTATGTTGATACTACCTATTCATGAGCACGGGAGATCTTTACATCTTCTGATATTTTCCTCAATTTATTTCTTCAGGGACTTGAAGTCCTTGTCATACAATTCATTCACTTGCTTGGTTAGAGCTACACCAAAATATTGTCTATTATTTGTGGCTATTGTGAAGGGTGTTGCTTCTATCCTCTCTTTCTCTGCTTGCTTATTATTTGTATAAGAGAAGTTTAATGATTTCTTTGAAGTAATTTTATATCCAGTCACATTGCTAAAGGTGTTTACCAGCTGCAGGAGTTCTTTGGTAGAATTTTGGGGATCACTTATGTATACTGTCATATCACCCATAAATAGTGATACCTTGACTCCTTCCTTTTGAATTTGTATTCCAAGAATGATGTTCAGGTGTGAGGAAAGATGAGAGAGCGACCCTGAGGGCCAGAAGAATGAACAGAAATCTGCATCTGCTGGGAGTTGGGGGTGGGAGGAAACTTTAGGAAGTCCCAGAGACCTGAGATAGGGGTGGCTTTCAAGATTCTATGCAGGTGATCTTAGCTGGATGCTTAGCAGTGAGGTTGTGGGACCCGAAGACTCCACTTCCTATAGCTAGGCCAGACCCCCAATGGAGAGATAAGAACACCACCAATCCACTCACAAAACTTTTGCCTGAAACTTTGTTCTGTCCAAAAGAAATGGAGGGACAAAGATGGAGCAAACAATGAAGGAATAACCAACCAATAACTTACCCAACTTGAAACCCATCCCATGGGTAAGCACCAATCCCTGACGTTATTAATGATACTTTGTTATGCTTGCAGACAGATGCCTGGCATAACTGTCCTCTAAGAGGCTCTATTCAGCAGTTGACTGAAACAGATGCAGATATCCACAACCAAACATTGGACACAAGTTGGGGACTCTTATGGAAGAATTGGGGGAAGAACTGAAGGCCCTGAAGAAGATAGCAACCTCACAGAATGACCAACAGAGTTAACTAACCTAGACCTCTGGGAGCTCTCAGAAGTAGCCAACAACCAAAGAACACACAGAGACTGGAATGAGGCCACCAACACATATGCAGGGGATGTGGGCTCAGTCTTCATGTGCTCCTCCCCCAACAACTAGAGCAGAGGCTCTCTCTAAAGCTGTAGGCTGACTATAGTATCTGTTTCCCAACAGCACTGTCCTGTCTGGCCTCAGTGGGAGAGAATGCACCTAATCCTGCAGAAACTTGATTGCCAGGGTCAGGGGCTACTCAGGGGTAGCCCCGTCCTCTCAGAAGAGAAGAGCAGGGGATAAGAGGAAAGTCTCAGTGATGGATGGATCAGGAGAGGAGCAGTGCTTGGGAAGTAAATAGTAATAATAATAATAATAATAATAATAATAATAATAACAACAACAACAACAACAATAATAATAATAATAATAAAATATCTCTGCCAAAAGAAGGCTCGTGAAGAGGTTGACAAAGAGAAATCAAGAAAGAAGTGAACTCACCTTCTGTTCAATAGTTCTTGTCATACTGATGCCTCTCTATTGAACTGTTAGGCACAAATATATTTACATTTATATGCATCTCCCTCATATACGCTCATTGTTTTCAATGGGGATTTGAAAAATCATTTCAGTGTTAGGCTTGTGTACCCTCACATAACAAGAGGAATAACTTTACTTCTTTATAGTTAGCTTTCTTCTGAGTTAAGCCCAAAATGCTTTAAACACATTGATAATGGTTATTCTTATACAGAGACTTATTCTGGTTCTTGGAATATGCACTATACATGCATGCAATACAAATGCAATTCTCATAGAGACATTACTATCATTATTATCAGCGTTACTGTGTCATCATCATCACCATCACCATCACCATCACCATCATCATCATCATCATCATTTTGATGAAGCAATAATAATAAAGCTAGACAATACCTTCAGAGAATTAACCTGGACTTTCAATTTTCTCCAATAGGAAAGAGCAGCCCACAGTCCACTAATCTATTATTAATATCATCCAAACAAGCAGTAGGAAAACAAACAACAAAATGCATTGTTCTGATTTAGTTGCTTTTCTATAGCTATACTAAAACACAACAGTCAAGGCTAATGTTAAAGGTGTTTAATTTGGGGTTTATGGTTGCAGAGAGTTAGAGAGTTAGAGTTTGTAGGTATTACTGCACAGAGGCAGCAATCTGGCATGGTGCTAGTATAGTACCTGAGAAATTACAGTTTGATCCACAAGTGAGTGGCAGAGAGAGAGAGTGGGAGAGAGTAAGGAGGGAGAGATAGAGGGGGAAGGGGGGAAGGGGAAGCCAAGAGAAAGGGAGGGAGAAAGAGAGAGGAAGAGAGAAAGGGAGAGGGAAAAGAAGAGGGAGAGGGAACTGGGAACAGTATGAACTTTAGGAACCTCAAAGCCCACCGCAGTGACACATCTCTTCCAACAAGGCCACACCTCCTAATTCCTTTGAAACAGCTCCACCAACTGAGGACCAAGCACTCAACTATATGAACCAATGAGGTCATTCTGACTCAGACCATCACAGATTCTTAACTTCCAGTCTAGAGATTTTCACACGATTAACTATTAAATAATAGGAAATGCTTTCAGGCAGAAAGGGCACTGGAATATCAGGCAATGCAAAGTGTCTGCCTGTCAGCGCCCTTCTCACTATGTTCAGGGTCAACACAGAACATTCCTTAGACCGCGTCTTTATCTGCTTAGCTGTCTTCTGCTGCCAGAGAGAGAAGAGAATGGGTATTCAGATATTTTTATACACTTTTGCGGAGATCCTCCCACTCTCTGAAGCATGCTTCTTCTTCATGCTTTTATGAACAAAGCAAGTTTTATTCTTATATTTTAAGCAGCCATTAGCCAAGTATAAGGATTTGAAAAAGGTATAAGATATTCTAAAAGTATAGAAGCATCAGTGCTAATGACCACTTTATGGCAGATATTTTATTCTTTGTGTCCTCTAGTGTGTTAGATACTAACCTATTATTGAGATTCTGACCAGTGCATGTCCTTTCTGTTCCTTTAAAAGCTACTGGCGTGTGCAGGCTCCCCTGTTAGCAGGTTTCTGGCCATGTTTGACTAATTGTAAGCCACATGCCAAGATGGAAATCAACAAGGAACTAGTCATTCTTTTTGGCAAACATTCTTGTCATAGCAGCAATAGCTGGAGCCTGTACTTTGATTATTAAACACATTAGGATTTCATCCAGTGATGAGACATGGCTCCCACGTATCCCAGCAGTCATCGCACCAGTGGTACTGACCATAACTCTTCTAACAAAGCAACTTTTTTTCTAAGGTGGTCCTGAAGTGCTACTGTCTTTTTGGTATCTGGAGATAGCCTCTTCCCCTTCTCCAGGTTTTCCAGCCCCTCTGTAAACCTTCCTGAAATAAATCTTCTGATTAAACTCTGATTGGCGTTGATTTCCTGAATAGACAATGACTTACAAATACACTTAATCCTCACAATGACTCTTAAACATGCCTGTTATTTTTGACTTACAAATGAGGAAAATGACTCTTAAACAGTTAAGAGACCTGACAACGTATTTTGAAGAACAAATAGAAGGGCTAGAATCAGAACTGTAATTTTACAAGACATACTTACCTTTCTTACCCGACGTTAAGAACTACTTAAGTGTGGTAAGAAAACACTAATGTAATCTTTTCTAATTTTAAAAGTGCACATGCATGACCAATAAATAAAATTTGCATGGATAAAGAAAAACCAATATTGCCTTTTAGGTTTTCCAATGAAGTAGATGGCACCTGATCATTGCTCATGGCCTTTGATTAATGTAGAATTCATTACAGTATGTATTGCATGCACTGTCACGACACCACCTGATCATTGCTCATGGCCTTTGATTAATGTGGTATTCATTACAGTATATATCACATGTGCTGTCACATATATCAACAGGAACAGAAAGTGCAAAGTCAAGTCTGAGGCATTCATCAAATTTCAGCTGATGTCTTATGGAAAAACACTATCAATACTGAAAAAGAACACGTCATCACAGGAAGGAGGACCAGAGAAAGGTATCAAGGGACAGACACAGAGAATAGCTGTGTTACTACTTAGAGATATTAAAATTACATTCTATTAATGTGACTCATCAAAATATGTATGTGACACCATCATTTGTGTACCCTTTTATGTCTCTAGACACACTCTCTGAACACTTTCCCTCTCCTTCTCCCTCAGTTCACAGACAACCCCTGATTGTCCTGCTGGCTCAGTTTTTACCTTTCTGATCAAGTTTAAGGTTCCAAAGCAGCTCCTTCCATGCTTGTCCTATCTCTGCTTATAGAAAAAATCCTTCTCAACAAAATCCTTAGTTAGGTTATTTTTTTTTTTGCCAGTTTTATACTAGATGATTTTTGTTACGTTTAATATGTGACTATATATTTTATATGTCACAGGCAGACTAGAATCATGAAAGCCCATAGTAAATAGCACTCAGTTCTCAGTTTTCCTTTGATAAATCACTAGAAGATTTTATCTTTGCTTTTATGCTCCACTGGTCGAACTTGGGTTTTTATGTGATATGAAAGTCTACATTTTCTAAACCTTCAATTAAAACACCAACCTTTATAGCAAGGCTATCAGTTTAAAATGATGTGATTTATTATGATTTTTCAGATATATGTTGGAGCAAAATGTGCTTTTCTCTCAACTCAAAACAGGCCTGTTGACTCTCAACATATCCTACTGCTTATTATTCTGGTTTGCTTGCTAAATATGATTTAGTAATTAGAGACATAAACAGAAGTGTTAAAAATAAGACAAGGAAGCCCCAGTGGCTTAAAATGAGGTTCTTTAATGAGACAAATCTGCAGGAAAGACTAGGAAGTGACAGATCTCTATACAATCTTCAGAGGTTTGCAGTAGTGTTGTTTGGACGTTTTGTCTTCTGTAATTTGGCAAGTCTCAGAAGACAGATAACAACCCCTGAGGTGTTTCCTATTACCTTTGGCCTATGTTTTCCATAGTATGATACTGGAGGATGTGTAAGTTCATAGCTGACTACTGCTACAAAAATCTGAATCCAGCATTATTATTAGGTAGCTCATGGTTCCTAGGCATGTCTTGTATCTTGTCTCTGCTGAGTTTAATCTTTATGAGAATGAGTGTAATGATAATGCTTCCTTGCTAGTATTACACAAAAAGTGTTTAGTAAGACACCTGCATAAGTTAATTTTAAATATAAATCTATTAGTACATTATTAGTATAGGCCCATTAGGAGTCTTCAGTAGAGGTTGAAGAGATGGCTCCATAGTTAAGAGTACAGTCTGTTCTCGTAGAAGATCTATCTGGATTTGTTTCCCTGCACCCACATGCCAACTTACAAACATTCATAACTTCAGGGGGTTCCATTTTCTCTTCTGACTTTTGAAGGCACTGGTACTCATGTAATGCACATATATACATGGAGAAAAAGACACATAAACTGAAAAGTAAATCTTTAAGAGTTATCAGTAATTATTAAGACACACAAACAAATTAAAAGTAAACCATATTAGTCTTGGGTGACTTACAAACTCACTTAGAATAAATTAATGAAATTTAATTTTTTAATAATGTCTTGGTCAGAAAGCCCTATGATGAAACTCAGGTTTCAACCCTGGGATGAAATTTAAAATTTGTCAAATTTACTAAAGATAATCATCTCAAGAAACTGAAGACCTGACTGTATGGACTCCAGAGAAGAGCATGCCAAGCTATTGGTGGTTGTTTGTTTGTTAGGGGATGTCAAGCCAATTGCCTTCTGGGACATATCCCCTAAAATACATTCTCTAGTAGATGCCCCTACTCCCATGCATGTCAGTTATTTTAACCAAAAAAAAACATATGAAGTTATGGGGGGAAAGTGGTGGTTATGGGGGAATAGGGTAAGAACCAGAGAAAAGGGAATGGAGGTAGAGTTGATCAAATACATTATATACAGTTTTAAATTTTTAATCAATAGATAAGAATGTCATAATAAAACCCACATTATAAACGATGATCTGTTTCAATGTAATAAATACTCTTTGAAATTAAGAAAAATAAAAAAGAGCAAGGTAGGCAACATGGGAATAGTTTATTCCTGAAACACTTCCTGCCTTCCAAGAATGACCGTAAGACTTGGGCGTGACCCTCCTCACCATGTGGGCAGACAGTCCCTCGGGGTTATATTTGTTATTTGCAGATTTGATGCAGAGGAGGTGACCAAGGAACAGAAAGTTTAGTGGGAAAAAATGAAACTGAAGGATTCATAAAATGGCTGAAGTAAATTAGTTTTCTATTCTCCCCCTGGTTTTCTTAAATTCCTCTGCAGAGGGCACAGCGGTGATCCAGGTATGAACAGAAAGCCCAGGGAGAAGGAAGAATCTGCTCAGACATTGAGTCCACTTGTCAATCAATATGTAGCTCAGCAGGCAGAGGCTCAAAGGGTGACTGAATTGTGAAGTGCAGATGTAACCTCTGCAAATGTCATTGGCTGGCCATAAAACGACAGGAAAACCAGGCATCTAACACTGAAAAGACTTGTTGGAGACTGCATACAGAATAGTCCCCAAGCATCACAGTTTAAGCTCACAGGAATTTAATTAACTATTAAAATAAAACACACAAATTTTAAAAAGGCAACACTCCTTAGGAGAAGGATAAAAATAAATAAATTTACATAAAAGTAACTGCAACATGCCTCTGTTGTTTAGGTTCTCATAAAATTAATTACTATTATGCAAAGAAGTAGAAATGGTGTATACACACACACACACACACACACACACACACACACACACATGAATACAGCTACTATACTATCTAGGGTTAGATTCACACTTCAGAGTAGCTGTTTTCTCTATATTCTCAGAGTTAAAGAAAATATATTAAGGAGAAAGTGTTCAAATATTTTTAAATGGAAATAATGAGTAAACAAATTGAGGACTTATGTTTAATCCAAAGAATTAGACATGTGCTTAAGTTACAGAAATCTTTCATACAATGTCAAATATTTCCATAATATTTTAATTATAGTCCTGTAAGAGCAAAAAGAGAAAGAAGAGGGAAATTAATTTTCTAAGTGATAGAAGCACAAGTTGGTGAAAAAGCATTCATTTACATGACTAAGCATATTAAAATTTGCACACTGCAAAAGGGAAGGAGAAGGGATCAAATAATTTTCTCAGTTTTGTGATCAAATATGTGACAGAAACCCACTTGTAGGGAATGTTTTCCCTCAAGGTTTCAGGGCTTTCAGTTCACATGCATGTGGGAAAACATCAATTCAGTCGAAGAGAATGTTCTGCACAAGTAATGACTAACAGCAAACAGGAGAGGGGAGACAGCCCAGTGCCCAGGCTAGCCAGTGCCCAGGCTAGCCTTTCTTCAGCACTCCCTTCCTGGTGTGCGATGATGACCCCACCAAGGATGAGCTCAGAGTTCTCATGATCTGTGGGTGGGAAACCCTTAGCGAACACACCCAGAAGCAAGCCGCTTTAGCCCCCAGGTGCTTTCAATCTAAGGAAAATTAAGCAGTCCAGAGCCCGCCCCTAGACGAGTGATAGACCAACCTCCGATAGATGCAAATAAAGAGAAAATTCTGAAAACAAAAAAGTGACAAACCACAACAAATAAAAAGTACATGTTCCACAGCAGAATTTTCCTCAGGAACAATGTGGCTCCAGAGGAGACACTGAGATGACATTCAAGCTGTTGACAGGGAGAAAAAAAGAACACTAAGAATTTTATATCTAGTAAGACCATCCATCAAAACTGAAAGAGAAGTAAGACTTTTTCAAGTAAAGAGAAAAATAATTCATTGCCAGGAGAATTTCACTACACAAGGTACTAAAATGTCCTTTAGATGGAAGGAAAATAACAAAAAATATGATAACCTGTCCTCCACAGGAGAAATGAAAAGCACCAGAAACAGCAAGTACGAGATAAATGTATTCAACAAGCACTCACAGCTCCTCAATTTCTCTTAATTTCTTTAAAGGCCTAGAATTTTGTAAGGAAACTGCACATCTACATCATAGGGCTTAAATCATATAGATAGCACTGAAAGAATGTTACAGAAACGATCATGGAAAGTGCAGCGTTACTGAACGTTATCAGAAAGTCACGGGATTTTTATTAGATTAGTGTAAATTAGTGATGCATATTACTTATAATATATAACTATATAATATATAATAATAGTATAACCACTTCAAAAGATATAAAATACGCCTTGAAGTTAAAGAGTGGGTGAGATGATACCTAAAGCTGTAGAAGGTAGAGACATGGCTCAATAAGAACACTTGCAGCCCAGGAGATAGTGCTTGAGTCCATTCCCTGTGTCAAAAGCTGGGCATGTACCTATAGACCCAGGTAGCAACAGTTGTTGGGGGATTATGGTACTAGCTGGCTGCCAATCAAGCTCCGGGTTCAGAGAGAGAATCTGTCTCAAGGGAACACAGTGGAAAATAATATCTATGTCATCCTTGGGTTTTGGCATATTCATTCACAGGTATATGCACTTGCAGACATATATGTATGACATATATGTATGCACTACAAATATATACAGCACGCCTACACTGCACTATACCACACACAAACATAACCCTACTAATCTAAAATAAAATGCGTAGAAATGATAGAAATCAACTGAATTATTCCATGTCTAATTTCAAGTGTGTCAATTATGATATTAAATGCGAACCCACTGAACATGACAGAGCAGAGACTTCGATCCTCTGAAGCCAGTGTGGCCATGCTCTTCTGGCAGCCTCATCTCACAGGCTTCTGAAAAGACATGCTGTTTCAGCTCCAAAACATGGCTCACAGCCAGCTGGTCCTTTAGGATCTGGGAGCTGCATATCGTTTCCCAGGCTGGTCCCACCATGCTAAACCGGGGACCCATGGTGTGCTCTGGGACATGGCACGTTGTGCAGCTAACCTGAACATAGGGCAGAAAAAACTTTCAGAGCAGAAAACTGGAAAGGGACTGAACTGCCAGGCGTCTAAATCTGGGGCTAAGCTTTCTCCTGACAGCGATATGCTGCCTTGATTCTAAACAGCAAGCAGTATTTTAAAATGTATTCCCCTCTGGGAAATCCTGGGGACTACTTCTCCAGAGCTCAGGGCCAAATTGAAATAAAACTTATGTGTATGCCTTCTACCTGACTAATCTGCCTTTAAATGGATTCTTTTAAAACAACTGAAATCCGTGCTCAGTTTGTTGTTTTTCAGATAGCATGGTAGAGTGCCTCCTTTAACAAATGTCTCAAATACTATATGTAGTTAGTATTTGAAACACAAGTATTTATTTATTAATGTACCAAGCTCCTGAAGTAGTCATGGCTACCTTTCTACTTGCACTATCCTTTCAAGCTTTTATAAACAAGGAAATGAACAAAGAGGTTTGTTTCCATGCTCACAAGAAACAGTATTTGATCCCCAAAAGGCTGGATCTCTAACTCTCTCATAATCATCATACTCTACATATTAAAACCCAGGTCCACTTAACGATTATTAATAATTTTATCCCAAATCATCTTTCTGAAAATATCCATTTCACCCAACATAAAATGAAAATGAAGAAGAGAAAGCAGGTCGAGTAGGGGAAGAGGGAGGATGGACTTCAGTATGGTAAGAAAGATTCAGGATTTGGAATTAATCTGTTTGAAAGGCATACATAAATAACATTACCAAAAGATTTACAACCGTCCATTACCTAATCTGGGTCCTTATGGAAGCCATGGGGAAGGAATGAAGATTTATGGTTTCATGGATGTTAGACACCTGCAGATAAGTAGAGCTGGACAGTAGAGTAGCTAAGTTCAGAAAACAGCTTAGGTTTTGCTCCCTTCCCTTCTCATACCTTCCCTTTCCTTAAACTTTGGGTCAGATTCCTCATCAGCTCTGCATGTAGACATGCCAATCATTTAAGACACACAGATCTAAGCTGGCAACCAGCCCTCCATACCCATCTAAGCTGGGGACCAGTCCCTCCCAAGATAAAGGCACCAGGACAGTAAGGTAACTTTAAAAATTTCAGGGATATTTATAATGTCCTGGTGTACATTTCCAGGAGAGAGAACTAGAGGTCTCCAGCTATTACACTGCACCTTCCAAAAACAGCTGATCCTTGCAGGTAGCCCACTGTATCACGGCACTGGCCTCTCCAATGAGAAATATCTGTTTTTTTATTTGTTTTGTTTTTGTTTTGTTTTACTGTATGAAAAATCAGATTATCAGTTTATTCAAGTATTTTTGTCACCTAATTTCAATATGAGTCCTTATTAAAATATAAAGTCTTGTACACAAGGAATGAAAACAACTCAATTAATACACACACACACACACACACACACACACACACACACACACATATATATATATATCATGTGATAACAATTAATAAAAAGAAGGCCATGAACTTGAACAAGAACAATAAAAGTTGGATGTTAGGGTTCAGAGGAAGTAAAGGAAAGGAGAGAAATGTTGAAATTATATTACACTCTGAAAACTGAAATGTGGAATTAAAATATAACAAAATATTTTTATGTTGGCTTGAGAGATTGCTCAGTGACTAGGTAGACAGAATGTTTTTCTGGAGGACCAGTGTTTAATTCACAACTCTACAAAGCTGTTACAAATGCCTGCAACTCTAGTTTCAGAGGACCTAACGCCCTCTTTGGGGCACTATAGAAACCAACGGTGCTCATGGTATACAAATATACATGCAGTCAAAACCTGAATACACATGAAAAGAAAATAGATCTTGTATGAAAACAGTGTCCTACAAAGTGTTTCAAGAATTTTTTAATAGAAAAGAACAACATTTGCAATTATATTTGTAAATTCACTAAATTTTCTGGCATCATTATACCATGTCATTAACTATCAGATTAATAGCAGGCTTGAAAGTCACAGAGCTGAATAAAATGTGCAAATACCCTGTCTCTTATGCTGCTGCCTTTGCCCTGAGTCCAGATGTAGCATCCTCTGATCTTAGTTGGTAGATATGCTTGCCTTTGTTTTTATCATGGCAAGAACTTAAATTCCATTTACAGCAAATATAGTTTATATCATGTGGTCATCACCTCTATCATCTTTGTCTGTCTGTCTGCCTATGTATCTATCATCTACCATCTATCTGTCTGTCTATCTATCTATCTATCTATCTATCTATCTATCTATCTATCTATCTACTTACCTATCTATTATCTATCTATTATCTATTATTCCTCCTCCCAGGATTTGAGGCTAGATTGCTAAACATCCTGTGCAGCACCTGAAGTGTGCCCCTGGCTGTGAGCCAAGCATATGCAATTTTGCCGCCCCCCACAAAGAAAGCTTTTCCATCAGTACCCATGAAGCTCTGTTTGCTATTTAACTCTCTTCAACCCCCACCTATCTTATTTCCCACTGTTTAATCCTAAAGCTTGTGTCAGTTTGCTGAATGCAAAGGTTATGAGCCACTTGACCTCCCTGCCTTCCCTTCTGGTCATGCTAAAAATTCAATTCCTGCCTGCCTTTCATAGTTCCTTTCCCACTTGGGACTAGGGTCTGGCCCTGATGTATTGGGAGACCTCTTAGTTGGGCCTCTGACCTAGGAGAATGTTAACAGTAGCAGAGAAGATTCCCTAAATTAGACTGGCTGCACTTTTCCATCAAACTTCATTCGAGAGTTTTTAAGTTACTTCTCTTCAACACCAGGGAAATTTGCTGTGTTGTGAGAACAAGAGGACTCTGAAAGCTTGTCAGATTTCCATTCAAGGTTATTGTTATGCCCAGCGCAGCTCTTCCTATATCTCAGACTCTTTTTGTTGTTGTTGTTGTTGTTGTTGTTGTTGTTTTTGTTTGTTTTTTTGAAACAGGGTTTCTCTGTGTAGCTCTGGCTGTCCTGGAACTCACTTGGTAGACCAGGCTGGCCTCGAACTCAGAAATCTGCCTGCCTCTGCCTCCCAAGTGCTGGGATTAAAGGCGTGCCCGGCTCTATTCTGACTCTTATACTCTTACCAAGATGCCAGGAGCCAGGTCTCTTATAGAAGCTTCTGGAATATTCCTACATGGCAAGAGCTTAAATTCCATTTACAACAAATATAGTTTATATCATGTAGTCATCACAAAACTTTTAGAAACTTCATGAAGAGGGATGTGCTGGAGGGAGCTAGTGGCTCTAAGAAGCCCAACCGCAGGTGCTAATGGACCAGTTTGCTTGTGGGCTGTGTTGAGCTTCCCCAACCATTTGTCTAAGCATCCCAGATTTCATTTGCTTTCCACAAGACCACGTTTGAGAGGCAGAATTATGGAGACTTGAAGTCAGGTAGTTCCCATCTGCTTAGAGAAGATTAAGAATAACTTTAACTGGTTACTACTGGTATAAAAGCAATGGTTTGGATAGTCAAGAACATTAGAAACGAAACACTGAGAGACAGAAAGACAATTATTATTTGGGCTAGAAAACATTTTCCCCAAGGATTTAACAAGTCTTTGTGGAAAATCCGTTCAGTGTACAAAGTGATGTTTATGAGGAGCAGAAATCTAAGGGCTTTTGGTGCTTGTAATATGTTTATAAAACAGAGGCAACAGCTGAACAAACCTTGTTGTACTTTGTAAACTTGGTCCTTTGGTCTCTGTACCATCTGCAGGTGTATGCCTCATGATGGAAGGCTGGATGTACTACTTCAGTCCCTTATGTCCCTAACTCCAGTGCCATCCCTTCTTAGTAGAATACTTTTCCCCAGTGACTTGCATTTTAAATACCAGCCAACTCACATCCTTTCTTTACCTCATGTATCATGTTGCCTCCTCAGCATCACTAGCTACCTTTTGGAAGCACTCCATCACAAACCGCTAGTCAATGAGAGAACTCCTGTGCCTACAAGTTAAACTAGCTACATGGAATCTCACTTACACCGCCTCTGCCTCTCTCATTCTTCTTGGAAAGCCATAGTGCAAGTTCTTAAAGCATTACTTCCATGTCATTCTGTTCCCTGGCAGTCCGGGTGTTGTCCTTTGTGAACTCCAGTGTGTGTCATGACCTACTTCTCGCATGAGTTTGCCAGTTGTCATTCAATGGTAGACATCTGGACTACTGATCACAATATACCTCCAATGTCCATGATAACAATGCACTTTTAAACAAGAGCTATTTACTATGAGAGGCCATCAGCCATTCTTTATACAGCATTATCCTAGAAGGTTGATGTAGAGGGTAATCTTGTGACACAAAATGATGATCTATGCAGTGAACTTTGGATCATGAGTTGGGCAGGTACTATGTGGAACAGGCCTTTCTTGGCTGCAAGCAATCTGAGGAGCAACATGTGCATATGTGAACTAACCCACTCCCACATGCTCCTGCAGTCCCCATGTGGCTGGCATTAGTGGTTCCTGGGAGCTTGTCAGAACTGCAGAATCTCGGGTCCCTTCTCAGTGTCCCCAGCTCAACTCAGACAAGATTTTCCTTTTAATGAAAACTCTTAAGTGATTTTCATTCTCATTACATTTATAAAGCAGCTCTGTGGTTAGCAGGGTAAATCTCTCAGCGCCCTGGGCGACAGAACTTTGATATCTTCACTGCGTTTGCACTTTAAGCCACAAGGCGAATAACACTTTTTCCTATGGCTGCTCTCAACCTGTGACTCACTACAGTGGAGATATAAAGGCAATCTCACTCTCCAGCCTGTGAGACACAGACTTGGTTGTTGGACTCTCAGGTGGCCTTGCTGAAGTTTCTTAGATCTAAATTCTGAGATGTCTCAACCAAACTTCTGTCCCTCATGCCTTGACTGGAGGTCAGAATCTAGGGGCTTTCCTGTATCACTCCATGAAGATTTTCTCCTATACAATACTTCTGAGTCTATTTTAAAATTTAAAAATTTTTAGGAGACTAAACCCCAACAAGAGGAACCCTCTGTATTGTGTAAACCCTACGTAAAATGATAAAGTGGGTGATGTCTCCTGGTTTGAAGGATAGGGGTTTTATTTTATTTTATTTTATTTTATTTTATTTTATTGATGGATCCAAAACAGTAAGAATTGTGGTTGCTGTTTTGGATCAGTCAATAGTATTTTATTTACATAGTTGATTTGTGAAGGACACAATCCAACATCAACTCTCTGGGCAGCACACTAAAGTGACAGAGAAGAGACAGATAGGCTAGTAATTGCCATTGTCTCAAAATCAACAACAGCAGCAAAACACAAGCAGAGTGACAGACATTATTGAGGACATTGTGCATTTTATGTGGACATCTCTAGCTTTTACTAATTTCTGTAATATACAGACTGTTAAAGAACCTACTTCATCACCCTGGAAGGCAACATTGCAAACCATGACCCATGGAGATGGGAAGAAGGCACAGAGCTGAGGTTGGCTAGAAAAGGCACTCAAAGCAAAGGCAATTTGAGAGAGGTATGTCCAGAGTCATGAAGGTGAATGTCTTTCTGCTGGAGGAATCACACATTTCACCTCATCTTTCCTTCTGTATTCTGCATGTGAGAATTGTCTCCATTTAGAAGTGAGGGTTCACAGAGGTTAGGTAACTTGAATTGGTAGCTCTGCCACAAAAATGAGATACCCTGGAAGTTGAAAGCAGGTCTGTGGTATACTTAGCATTGTGATCCTTTATTTACAGCCCTGAAAACATTCTTCTCATGAGAAAAACATAACTCTAAAATTACATGATGATAGCACCCCAAGTACAGAAACATCGCATTTTCCATGTGTCTATGCTCCTGATACATGTTATGCTTTTTTGTAGACAGCTTGAAATGGGCTAGAAACAGACTAGTTCTGAGTTTGAGCCATGCCCTATGGGTGAAAGTAAGACAGGTGATGGCTGGCAACACACAAAGAAGCTTGTGTGTGTGTGTGCGTGTGTGTGTGTGTGTGTGTGTGTGTGTGTGTGTGCGCATGCGTGCGTGCGTGCGTGCGTGCGTGCGTGTGTGTGTGTGTGTGTGTGTGTGTGTGTGTGTGTCTCGGGGGGGTGGTGGTAAATGCTAAGAGCCAGGTTAGGGCAGGTATTACACCAGTGCACACAGCTGCTACAACAAATCACCCAGCAGTGCTTAGGACTGTATTTTATTATGCAACTAGATCTTACTAATGTGGTTTTACAAGACAAGCACAAAGTCCCAGGGATGTAGCAACACTTACGGATAAGCATATATATATATATATATGTGTGTTTGGATATGCAACACTCTGCAAACAGCAATTATACAATGAAAGATTTCACTTTAAAGTTTGTTCTTCTCTGCTGGATCTTTGGAAATGTGTCTTGCTGTTGTGATGATGCAAAATGTGTTTGCCACTTTTCGAAAAGTAAAAAGAGGTAAGTTGTATTACAGGTACATTGTATCCCTATATGAACATACGCTCTATGGCTTTCTGAAGTATTCTAAAATGTAGAAGATGAACACGAAACGAAGGACGCAACTATCGTTCAGAGCCAGTGATGCGGCACAGGGCGGGGCTGAGATAGAACACAAGGAGTCATCAGAGCCACAAGAGGAACTTGAGGACAAGCTACATCCAACTCTGTATTAATTAAATCACTGATTGTCACAATGATAAAAATACTAATTCACTAAAATTGATACAGTTGTTACATGGTGAAAATCTCAACTTCCTTGAGTCAGTTGGCCTCACCACAACTCAACACACAAGCAAATCATCTTGACTCTCTAGCTTTGTCTTAGCACCGAGGGCCAACGTTAGGAAGGTGCTAGCTTATATTCCTTTATACTTGAGGCTTAATGAATAAAATCTGTGTGTTCTCTCCAAATGTCAAACATGTTTCTTTCCCCCCTCCCTTCCTCTCTCTGTCTCTGTCTCTCTGTCTCTGTCTCTCCCTCCCTCTCTCTCTTTCTCTCCTGTTTCCCCTCTCTGTCTCATGTTTCCCTGTCCCCTTTCTACATATATGTCCATAGATGTCTAATTCACTAACACGACATGTGCGTAAATATAAATGAGTAGTTCATGTTACACAGTTCATGTTGCGTAGTGAGCTAATAATCTGGTACAGTATACAGATTAGCGAGAAGATACCAAGTTAAAAATCACATTGTATTGCTAGTTCCTCAACCTAGAACTGACCTTAATACTTGCAAGTGGTATAAAAGCAAAGAAGGAGGAGGAGGGATGGAATAAGGGATTAAGGGGGGGGACGGGGAAAGGGTATAAGATCTGAAATGTAAATAAATAAAATATCAAATAAAAAAGAGATTTAAAAAGATTAAATGATAATAATAATAAAATTTTTAAAAATTCAAAAAATATCGCACGATAAAAGAACATGTATTTTGGAAAATAAATCTACGAATCACACTTGTAGTGCACACGCCTGACTTCTTCATCATTGATGTCATCAGCCGGTTTTTTTCCATACCAACATGCTTCACAATGCATCATTTGTTAACTTATGAGTTTCTTATATTTAGGATTAGGAAAAGCACTGAGAGCTGTCGAATCACCATGATTAGATATGCCTTAATCATCAGTGCCCACTTAGTCCTTTCCTGTTTAAATTTCACAATTCATTAGGCAGGCTACAGCTGCCAAAGCACTTCTGGTTATATGAAGGGGAAACTCAATCTCTCTAATATAGAAGAGCCTTGCTCAGAGTTCTGTCAGGGCCTCTGCAATAAACCACTGCAATTAACTTAATTCTGTTCCTGATTATGTCAGAGATGTGAAGTTCCTTGTTAAGCCAAACAATTTACAAAGAGTCATGGATGCTTTTTTTTGAAGAAGTCTTGAGTTACATGCAAATTGGGAGTGAAGTTGTATCTCTGAGAAATGTCGGAAGCTATACCTATGAAGTATTACCAACATGGCTACCTAAGAATGACCCGAAGAGGGACAACACCAACAGACATACTAACGTGGAAGGCGGAAAGTTTAGGAGGCCTCAATCCTAGACACAGACCTAAGGCAACTAAGCAATGCTAAGAAAAGGAAAAGTCATCCTTCCTGGGAAAGAGCACACCAGTTGGCTATCCAATACCAAATGGTCAGCCCTGAAAACACACATACATGTGACATTATACCCAGAGAACATATTGTATTTATGTAATAAAATTAAAGAAAGAAAAGCCATATGCTTAAAAGGGAGCAAGGGGTAGGGTAAATGGGAAGGTCTGATGTGAGGAAAGGGTGGAGGAAACGTATTTAATTAGAATTTCAAAAATATATATATATCTAAAAATTCAAATCGCATGAATGATCCCTACAAGTATCCCCACAGAGGGGTCATGTGAAGTGACCCCTGTAACACAGAAATGTACTATTTCCAGGCTGGTTCCCCCTGAAACACTTGGAAGAGAGTAAAAACATAGTGAGTGGAATGACGGTCTTATATTCACAATAAAACACTGGAGGATTATATATTTTGGTGTCTTCAATAACACACCCCTATCAAAACTGTGTGTATAAAGGCAGATTCACAGCCTGTTGGTGTGCTACTGATGTGGCTGCGACACAAGAAAGAAATGCACATATATTCTTCCCCACTCCCCAGGTGTGTATTCTATTATAGGTCCTTCATGGAAGACAAGGACTGTATTCCAGTGAGAGGTAATTTCCTTAGATTGTGGGCTCCTTTTCTTTTCAGCGTGTGGATGCTCTTCAGCATTGATAATGAGATATATTTTCATGCATGGATGGAATGCCTAAAGGAATGGATGTAGTGAACTCTTGGTACTGATCAAAGTAAGCTGGGATAGGAGCACACCCCTCTACAGAGCCATCTTTTTGTAGGAAATGTCATAATCCAAGGTAGGTCTAAATGTTAACTGCCTCTGCCGTGCTGCTGATTTTACCTTTTCCCCTCTGTGCGATATTTTCAATCTCATACAACAGGCAAGAAATTGAAAATTCTTTTAAAAATGTATAATATGAAAAACCTCACAAGACCTGAAAAGTGGAAACTCAACGTTGCTGTGTAACTTTTCAATAATCTCTCTTTATACAATCACCAAGTTTTAGGGTCCAGAGGAGGCTGGAAGGAAGTATGAAATGACAGACTTGGTGATATAGGATATGTCATCACTACACTCCTTGGAAACACACTGATAGACTTAGCTAACATGCATAAACAAATGGAGTCTGCTAATGAGAACTTACTAAAGTCCAGATTCTATGCCAAGAGCTGTACCTATACCATTTTGTTTAGTTCACAGGGAAATTCTCATAGAACTCAGAAACACACTGTATCAGTGCTTTGGGTCACTGCACAGTGAAACATCCTAGTCAGATGCTGAGCTGGCTGAGCCCAGTGTGGTGGAGTATGTGCATCACACATACAAGGTCCTGAGCTGGACCACCGGCAGGACGGCAATACAGGAGGATAACAAGGACGTGGTGGAGAGTGCCCTCTAATACAGACTTGACAGATGATACAAAAGTAAAGAGATGAGACAGACAAGATAAGGACGTGTTGCACTAGTGTGGGGGGGTGGTGATGATGGTGATGGTATTGTGGCATTGCTGAGAATGCAAATTTTGACAATAATGTGCTCAAGCTTTAATCAAGCTGTTACTATCCATATCCATTACCCCTTTTAACCAGAAGGACACACCTTCATAAGTTCTCAGAATTCTCCAAAGTGGATAAGTCTTTCCAATCTACCTGTGATCTTGCTAACAGAAGGGCTGGACACTGTAGTAGAATAGCTACTATAAGCTAATGTCAACTGGGACTCACAGTTAGCATATACATAATTGGTCCCATTGCTCCAATCATAGAACTCTCATTAGTTTTGCCTCCTCTGCTCATCTCAGATATCCATGTGTACCCCTTTCTCCAGGGAGCCCTCCCCCCAGCCTACTTCAGAGTTCTTGGTAATTCTGGACAAGATTTCAGAAGCTTGTGTGCCAGGCCTCCCTCATAATCACCACGAGAGCCATAGCTACTCCATGCCCACTTTGTACTGACAAGTTTTCTGTGTAGTGAGAATGGTGATCCTCCTATATTCTTGCCATGTGTGCCATCTGCCTCTGATCCTTCAAGACTAGAACACAGGATCTCTGAAAGAAGAGATTTCTGGGAATCCTTTTCCTCAACACAGTATGGAAGGCTTTCATGAAGGTCCTAGGAAACTTCTCAATTCCTGAATTTCACAGGGCTAAGATGAAAGTTATTTTTTCAATATGTAATAGTCATCTTTCTTCTCTCTTACAAGTTAAAGCAATTAACTTTTCTTATTTTATTATTTATGACTACAGTGGTTTGAATGAGAGTGGCCCCCATAGGCTCGTGTATATTGAACCATTGGCCTCTAGTTGGTGACTGTTTGGGGGGAGATTAGGCTGTTAGCTTCGTTGGAGGAAATATGTCACTGGGGCAGGTCTTGAGGCTTCAAAAGAATTGCCTCCATCTCTCAGGTGCTGTGATCACAGGCATGTACAGTCACTTACAGTTAATGCAGTGTTAGTGATCAATCCCAGAGATTCATACATGCTAGGTAAACACTCTCCCAAGTGAGGCACATCTCCATCCCCCTGTTCCAGATTAACTTGAAAAGATATTTAGGGTCAGATCATTGGATTATTTCACTAATATTTAAAACAGTAAGATTGTGAGACGTAAAAGAAGAAGCTAATGTCTCAAGGACGTGTAGTTTTAAATAGTTTAAATATCTGTATCCTGACATATTCTCAATACATAAAAATGGCTGTATATTTCCTTTGGAAAAAAATGAGATGCAGAACTAAGAATTCTTAATCTATCTTTATTATCTTTATTTCTTATGTGTAGCACAATACATAGGGAGCAGGTAGGAACTAGATAAATAAATTTTAAATGTGATAGAACACATAATAATCTTAGTGTCTAATTTTATTTTTACCTGAAAATCTTTCATGTGCCACTTGAAATCACAAATGCAATTAGCTGTCATACTATCATTTCATATTTGAGTAATTTCTTTGTGCCTTCGATAATTCAAATTACAGTGACAGTACAGTCAGCAGAGAGTAGGGCAGAGGGCACTCTCAGCACCCAGTGTCTTGCATTGTGAAAAAGGTGTTAACTGTCATTGAGTTTATGTTCTCAACAAGAAGGTTATTCCTTCATCTTGGTAATAAATATACCCTTCAGAGTATAAGGATGGGGTTTAGAATGTAGGTAGAAACTATGCTGGTTTAGTACAGTTTCATAAGTAGCTTATCTTTTAAAATACATGATTTCCCTAGCCTCAGGTAGTTGGCTAGATTTCTAGTACCAGACATGATTTCCCTCCAGTTAAGTGAGCCTTAAGTCTAGTTTCATAGCTGTTGGTTTCCAGTTATATACAAGTATCACTACTGTATCTTTAGGACTATCTTTTTATGCAGGTCATTGCTGTGGTTCATAGATGTCAAAGATCAGCAAGACTATTGATTTCTTCATTCCCTTCACAGCTTGTACAGCACCTCTAGTACAATGAAAGCTACTGGCAGGAAGGAGGCTTTCAGGTTAGATACATCTAGCCCAAACCTCCTGAGTCCTGTCTCCAATGTGTACACAATTTTCAGGGCTTACCTTCAACATCTGAGAGTTAACCAAAGGCAAGAGCAATAACTTATGTTGCTTTGGCCTATCTATCTATCTATCTATCTATCTATCTATCTATCTATCTATAATCTATTTGTGTGTGATTATTTTATAGCTAAATATGTATACTATATATAGTTTAGGTAAATATAAGATAATAGTACAATTCCTTGGGGTTTTATCAACACCTGTAATTTGATTTCTCCTTCCTCCCTTCTTTTCCTTCTGTGTTGATGCCATTTCCCTCTTCCCAATTAAAGCCCCCTCCCTATCTACCCATTCCCTCTTCGTATCGACTGTATCCTGCTGTTCTTCTCTTTTGCTTTCCCCCTTGGCCTCTTTTCCTTTACTGCTTTCTGTGGTTAAATCATGTTACATACCCACATATGATTATCTGGAGATAGGAAGCACAGGTGGAAGGGAAAAGGGGCTCCTTTCAGCAAATAGAGATCATTATGAAAAACCACAATTGTTTATAAAGGAGAGATCAACTGATCATGAGGAATGCAACTACCATTGATCCATCTGCAACACAAATCCTGCACACAAGGCTCAGGGAACATCCTAAGAGAGGGAACAGAAAGACTGTGAGAGCCAGAGGACCAGAACGTCTGCTGTGAGACTGTCTGATACCCTAGCACAGGATTTAGGAGGTTGTGAACTGCTCTGCGTGGGTGCTGGGAGCTGAGCCTGGCACCTCTGCAAGAGCAGTGCACCATTTTACCCACTGAGTCAAATCTCTAGTTACATCCTTTGAATGTCTTAAGTTTTAAAATAAACCAGCTCTCCTAAAAGCTAGTATTAATTTATTCTTTTAGAGTCACACCCAAGTATCTTTAAAGTAATGAGACTCATGAGATCTCCCTGCTATTAAAAAGTGCCTAATTTCATTAAAGTAATCCTGTCTAGATAGCTCTAGTAGGCCTAGTTGAACTATATTGCTCTTAGGGAGATATCTATACCAAGAAACATCTCGAACATCATAGCTGCAGATCACCAGATCCCATTGCAAAACCACAAACATGGCAGTATTCATCCCCCAGAGGACAACAGTCCTATTACAATAACACCTGAGAAATTCAGGTTAGATGAAACAAAAGTTATGAACTTCAAAATAGGAATTACAAATATAATCAAGAACCATAAAAGAGATATGAATAAACCCCTTAGTGAAGTGAGAGAAAACACAAATAATTGAATGAAATCAGAAAAACAATTCAAGATATGAAAGTAGAGATAGAATCTCTGAAGTGTACTGAAATAGAAATAGAACTATAAATGAAAACCTTAGGATGCTAAACAAAGCTTGCAGAGGTAAGACTCACCCACAGATTACACTTCAGGTCTTCAGAACAAGGGAGGAAAAACTGATGCCACAGTCAAATAAAATGTTAAGTTAAAAGAAAGATTCTGCTACAAAACATTCAAGAAGTCTGGGACACTATGAAAAGACAGAATCTACAAATAACAATAACAGAAGAGGAGGAGGAAGAGGAGGAGGAGGAGGAGAAGGAGGAAGAGGAGGAGGAGAACTTCTATGAATAGGGAGAAGAAAAACAAAGAGAAATAATTCAGTTTAAAAAGTATAGAAAATATTTTTAAAACAGCCACAGAAGAAAATTTCCCTAACCTAAAGAAGGAATTGAGGATCAAGGTACAATAAACATATAAAACATGAAATAAAAAGGGCCAGAAAAAAATTCCTCACAACATAAAATAATCAAAACACTAAATGTATACAACAAAGAATATTAAAAGTCATGAAGGGAAAAGATCAACACACATGCAAAGGCAGGCCCATCTGAGTTCACCTAAGACTTAAATGGAAACTCTGAAAGCCAGAGGGAACCAGATGGACGTTCTACAAACTGAGACATCACAGATACAAGAGCAGACTACTTACTATATCCAGAAAAGCTATCGATCACAATTGACAAAGAAAAACTTCAGTGCTAAAGCCAATTTTAAGCAATTTTAATATTCTAATCCAGCTCTATGGAAGGAACTAGAAGAAAGATTCAGTTTTACGAGGTTAACCACACCTAAGAAGACACAAAGAATGAACAATACAAGAACAATAAATCTAAAGAAGAGAAAAACCCACAACATAGCAACAAAATAACAGGAATTAATAAACACTTCTAATTGATAAATCTCAATGTTAATGATTTCAAGTCCAGAACAAAAAGACACAGAATAACAGACTGCATTAGAAAACAGGACGCATGTTTCTGCCCTATCCACGATATATAACCCATCATTAAAAATAGATAGCACCTCAAGAATAAAAAAAAATTATTCCAAGCAAATATACCCATGTAACAAGATGGTATAGTCATTTTGATATCTGAAAAAAATATACTCCAAATAAAAAATAATTATGAGATAGAGAAAAATACTACATATTCATTAAAGACAAAAATCCACCAAGAAGATTGAAATTTTAAACATTTATGCCCCAATGACAAGAACACATAAGTGTCAAACTCCAAATAATATATTTTCTTTTCAGTAGCTCATGGAATTTTCTTCAAAGTTGCTGACACACTAGGACAAAAAGCAAGTCTCAAAAGGTAAAAGAAAATGGAAATGACATCCTGTATCCTATCTGACCATCACGTCAATAATATCAACAACAACAGAAACAGCAGAGCATACAAACTCATAGAAGCTGAATATATATCATTATTGAATGAAAACTGAGTCATGGAAAACATAAAGAAAGAAATTACAAACCTTTTAAAACTTAATGAAAATGAAATGACATCATATCCAAACCTATAAAATATAACAAAGGCAGTTCTAGGAGGCAATTCTATATACTAAATGCCTACATTAAAAAAAATGGGAGAGATCTCAAACTAGTAAATTAGTGACACACCTGAAAGCTCTAAAACAACAAGAAGACAATACTCAAAAAAGCAAGATAGAAATCAATGAAATATAAACAAACAAAACTACAAAGAATCAATGATATGTAGGCTTAGTTACTTGAGAAAAATCAAGAAAATTGACAAAACCTTAGCTAAATTAATTGAAAGATAAAGAGAAAAAATTGAAATTAATAAAATCAGAGTTGAAAAGGTGGGTATTACAAAAGACACTAAGAAAATTTGAGAATAAAAATGATATATTTTGAAAACATCTACTTCACCAAAGTGGAAATTCTAAAGCAACGAGCTTCTTCATGTATAAGATTCATGGATTCAAATCAAGACCAAATAAGGAATTTAAACTGACTTCTATCCTTTTGTGAAATAGAAGCTCTAATTGAGTCTCCTAACAAAAGCCAAACTGCAAATTGAAGCAAAAATCCTAGGGCCAGAAGGATTCAGTGCAGAATTCTACCAGACCTTCAATGAAAAATTAACATCAATACTTCTCAAATTATTTGACAATATAGAAACTGAAGAAACTGTTACCCAAATAACAAAACCACACAAAGACACAAGATGAGAAAATGGTATATTCTTATGATCCAATATAATACCCTTTATGAGCATAAATATAAAATTCGGAGGACAATACTAGCAAACTTAATTTAAGAAAACATAAAGATTGTCTTTCATGTTCAAGTTTGCTTCATCTCAGAGGCACAAGGTACTCAATAAATGTAAACCAATAAATACTCTGCCACATAATTAGATTGAAACACACACACACACACACACACACACACACACATGGTCATATCATTATATGCAGAACAGTATTTTGACAAAATCCAGCATCTCTTCATGATAAAAGTTTTTGAGACATCAGGAATACAAGTGATATACATTAAAATAATCAAGCAACTTACAGAAAGCTTATAGAGACTATTAACTCAAAGAGAAACTCAAAGCCATTCTACTTACATCAGGAATAATCCAAGGATGTCTACACTCTCCGTATTTACTCAGTATACTACTTGAAGTCTTAGCCAAGTTAATAAGACAACTGAAGGAGATCATGGGATACAAATTGAAAATGAAATAGAAAATTAGTAACTTTAGTTGCATATAATATAATTTTACACATAAAAGGCACCAGAACCCTACCAAGAAACTTCTACAGTCAACAAACACGTTCAGCAAAGTAGCAGAAAATAACATTAATACATGAAAATCAGTAGTCTTACTGTACACAAATGACAAAAGAGTGATAATGAAATTAGAAAAAAATATCTTTTATTAGTAGCCTCAAATATATCTTGGAATAACTCTAACCAAGCAAGTGAAAGACTTGTAAAATTAAAAGGTCCCGAAGGGGGGTGGAATACCTGGAGAAGATACTACAAGATAGAAAAGATCTCTCATGTTCATGGTCTGGTAGGATTAATATAGTGAAAATGACCATCTTACTAAAAGCAATCTACAGATTTAATGCAATCCCCATGAAAAAGTTGAAAAAAAAACTTTAACTTCATATGGGAACACAAAAAAACTGAGGACGCATAACACAATCTTGAATAATAAAAGAATTTCTGGTATTATCACATCCTAGATTTCTAGTTGTAGCATAGAGGTACAGCAATAAAATGAGCATGCTACTGACATAAAAACAGACATATTGATGAATGGTAATGAACTGAAGAGTTCAGATAACTTTAGATCCCTGATTTTTGACAGAGAAGCCAAAAGTACCTACTGGAGAAAAGACAGCATCTTTAACCAATGATGCTGGTCAAACTGGGTAGCTGCATGTAGAAAACAAATCAAAACTCAAAATGAATCAAAGACCTCAATATGAGACTAAAATACTCTAAATCTGACGGATAAGAAAGTGAGGAATAGGTTTGAAATCACTGCCACAGGAAAAGACTTTCTGAATGGCACACCAATGTCACAGTCACTATGAACAACAATAAATGGGACCTCAGGAAGCTAAGATTCTGTAATGAAAACACCATTGTCATGTGGAAAAAGTGGCAGCCTACACGATGGAAAAAAATTCCCAATTATATATCTGATAGAGTTTTATTATCTAAAATGTATAAACAACAACAACAACAAGACCCCTGGATATCAAGAAAAAAAATTTAGTTAAAAATAGATGCAGAACTAAGTAGAGTTCTTAAAAGGCAAAAACACGAATGTGTAAAACTAAGTTAAATAGATGTTCAGCATCATTAGCCATCAGAAAAATGCAAATTAAAACTATGTTAATATTTCATCTTATTCCAGCCACAATAGCCAAGATTACTAAAACAAGTGACAGCTCATGCTGGCTAGGGTATGGAGTAAGGAGTCACACCTCTATTGCTTGTAAAAATGCAAACTTATGCAGGAAGGAAGTGAGGTATGTGAGTATGTGTTTGTGTGTGTGAGTGTGTATGCATGCACAGGATGTGTCTAGCTGTATTACATTTAGCATGCTTGTTAGCTTGTATTTGTTGCATTTTTTTTTACCTACTTTAGGATTGTAATCATTTGAAAATTATGACTATTCTTTGAAGAATAACTATTTTACTGTAGAAAAAAGAATGCCTATACAAACAACCATTTGATACTGTGCCTGCCATTTCTGATGATCCGCTGACCCCAGCTAACCTAATGCAGTAGACAGCTCAAACTGCCCAGTGGGAATCCCTGGATGAAGTTCTATATTCCTGAGGCCAGATATGCTGGAGGCACAAAACATTGCCTGAATGAAAAATGATTTTTATGAAAAAATTAATGAGAAGTCAATCTCTATGAAAAGAAATTAAAATCCATTTGTAAATGTCCCTACTCACTGGTTATTTGCAACATAATGATCACTTGAGCATCCTTCCAATTACATGAATTTGTCTCATGAATGAATAAATCAGAAACTCACACTGTTAGTAGAAATCAAACATTGCCATGTTTTCTAAACAGCGTAGTTTAAAGAGAGGAATTACTGATATCTCAGTAATTACAATGGTCGATAACTTGAAGGAGCTTGCCATGGAGAGAAATCTATACAAATAACTATATGTAACTGAGAAAAACTAGAAATAGAAAAGGAGACATTAACCAGGGAAGAGCACATCAATTGTTTGTCCAGTGCCAAATAATTAGCCCTGAAAATATACATGCAGGTAGTATTATATATACTTAACAAGTTATATTTAGAAATGTATATGTATATAAATATACATATATGCATGAAATAATAATTAGTAAAACAATAAATAAATAAAAGAGACCACAAGTTGAGGAAGAGTGGGGAGGTGCTTATGGGAGAGATTGAGGGGAGGAAAAGATTGTGAGAAATTTTGTAATTAAATTCTAATCTCAAAAATATCTACACTTAATAAAAATATAGCCATGTATTTGGAAGCATGAAAAGAAAACACACACACAGACACATTCATGCACACACCCACATGTGCACGCATGCTAGAGAATCCAATAATGTCAGAAGTGGGTCTGTATGTGTGGCAGAAGTGTGGCTTTGAAAACTGTTTAGTGTGTTTATATTTATCTTTGAAACATGGAAACTGCTAGACTAGCCAAACTCGACAATGCATTAATTTCATCGTTAGGAGACTAATTTCAGTCCTCATCTATTTCTCTCTTGGCTACAGGAGATTTTATAAATGTTATATTATAGCACAGGGTCTGGAGCCTACTCATAACCTGAAAAAATTAGAGGGCATATGAGCTGAACTCCAAAGTCTCTAATACATTTTAAGTACTGTCTTTGTTCGGTACATCCCTACTTATATCTTTTTTATAGTGACTTATATTACAACCCCTCAATTCTATAAAATTTTATTTTATATTTTTTGATTTGAGGCATATAATATTTTAAAGTAAGAATAAGGGAATGCCAATACCACAGGGGCCAAGATCAGCAATTAATAAATGGGACCTCATGAGATTAAAATGTTCTGTAAGACTAAGGACACTATCAATGGGATAAATGGTAGCCTACAGAGGGGAAAATGATCTTCACCAACCCTACATCAGGCAGAGGACTAATATCCAAAACATATAAAGAACTCAAGAAATTAGACATCAACGAATCAAATAACCCAATTAAAAATGGGGTACAGAACTAAATGGAATTCTCAACATGAAATCCTTAGAAATCTCTAATGGGTGACAAGAAATGCTCAATATCTTTAGTCATCAAGGAAATTCAAATCACAACAACTGTAAGATTCCATCTTATACCCATCAGAATGGCTAAGATCAAAGACTCAAGTGATAACACATGCTGTACAGGTTGGGGAGCAAGGGGAATACTCTTCCATTTCTGATAGGAGTATAAACTTGTACAATCATTTTGGAAGTCAATGTGACAGCTTCTTAGGGAATAGTTCTACCTCAAGACTCAGTAACACTACTCCTGGGTATATACCCAAAAGATGTTCCACCATACCACAAGGGAACTTGCTTAACTATCATTGTAGCAGACTTATTCGTAATAGCCAAAATAAAGTTTACACCCAACTGGAAACAGCCTAGATATCACTCAACTGAAGATAGATAAAGAAAACTTGGTACAATTATGCAATAGAATACTACTCAGCTATTAAAAACAAAGACATCATGAATTTTGCAGGCAAATGGATGGAACTAGAAAAGTTCTTCCCCCAACCCCTCCAGAAGTCTCCTAGAGCTCTACTTAATGTTTGGGTGTCTTATAAGGCAGAATAATTTTTGGACTGATTGAGTATAACCCAGTCTCAGAAAGACATGCATGGTATGTGCTCACTTACTAGTGAATTTTTCATAAAGTCCAGGATAACCATGCTATAATCCACAGACCTGAAGAAGTTAAGTAATAAAGAAGGCACAAAGGAGGATACTTGGATATGACCCAGAAGGGGATATAAAATAGTCATCAAAGATGATGTAGGGAGGGAACTGGGTAGGAGAATGGGGAAGGGTAAACGAGGTAGGGATTAGGTATAGAGAGAGCAGGGTGGGAAGAAGGCAGAGATAGAGAACACAAATTGGTGTGGGAACATCTCTGGGATGAGCCTGAGATCTGGGAGGGGGAAAGACTCCCAGGAATCTATGGGGTGATCCCAGCTTAGACTTCTAGTAGCTAGGGATATGGACACTGAAGTGGCCATCTCCTGTAACCAGGTTTGACTTCCAGTGGAGGGAGGGGACACCAACACACCCACAAAACCTTCATCCCAAAATTTGCCCTGCCTAAAAGATATACAAGGGTAAATACAGAGTAGAAATTGAGAAAATGACCAACCAAAGACTTGTCCAACTTGAGACCCACCCCATTGCAGAGAGCCAACTCCTGATGCTATTAATGATACCCTGCTATGCTTGGTATAGGAGCCTAGCATAATTGTCTTCTCAGAGACTTCACCCAGCAGCTGATGGAAACAGATACAAAGATTCACACCCAAACATTAGACAGAGCTCTGGGAGACTTCTGGAGGAGTTGAGTGAAGGATTGAGGAAGCTGGAAGGGTCAAGGACATCACAAGAAGACCTACAAAACTAATTAAGAGGGACCATGGGGGCTTACAGAGACTGAATCACCAACCAAAGAGCATGTGTGGTCTGGATCTAGGCACCTTCACATTTTTAGCAGATGTGCAGCTTGTTTTTCATGTGGGTCCCCTAACAATTGGAGCCAGCATTGTGTCTGACTCTGTTGCCTACCTTTGGATCTCCTTCCTCAAGTTGGGCTACCTTGTCTAGCCTCAGTAGGAGAAGATGCACCTAGTCCTGGTGGGACTTGATATGCCAGGGTGGGTTGGTTCCCATGGACAGCTCCTCCTTTGAGGAGTAGGGAAGGGAGTAATGAGTAGATGGGTATATGAAGGTAGGACTTGGAGGAGAGGAGGAGGGGGGCCTGTGACCAGGATGTAAAGCAAGCAAGCAAGCAAGCAAACAAACCTAAGGAAGAAGAAGAAAAAGAAGAAGAAGAAGAAGAAGAAGAAGAAGAAGAGGAAGAGGAAGAGGAAGAGGAAGAGGAAGAGGAAGAGGAAGAGGAAGAACAACAACAATAACAACAACAACAACAAGTTAATAATTGAGTCTGAATTGAAATCTGATTCAATAGCCACACTGTAGAGAAACCCCGATAGTTTAGGTCACAGTCTACCATGTCATGATAACTCCTCTGAGCTCTGAGCAAACTGGAGGCCTCCCCTTGTCAGCAGGACTTTTCCTGCCTGATTTTTGGAGCCTGACTCTTAATCTCTACCTGACTAATGTCACAAAATCATTAGCAAACCAAAGATTTTGGTTATTCAAAGATTGTCTACATGCTTACCTTCCTCTTTCCTGATAAGAACCTTCCAACAAGTACTTGGGATTCCCTGGTTGCCTCTCCATACAAATGAGCCATTTGCAGTACTTTAAAGAACAGTCAATGAAACTTCACCCTAAAAAACACTCCTTCCCACTCTCCAAAGTTCATATAAGGCCCCTGTCCTCCCCTAATAAAGTGCATGCCTACAAGCTTTAATCTTCAAAGAGAGCTGTTTCACAAAAATCCTCAGAGACCCACCCCTCCCCCACCCACTCACGGCCCTCATTCCTGCAGACTGCATTCATTCCAAAATCTGCTTCATCCTTCCAGCCTGGTATGCAGCAGCATCTGGACACCCTGAGGGAGGAAATGGAGGAAGCAGTACCACAGCTGGACCCCAACACATACCACAACACATTTTTTTTTAATATATGAAAGAAATTATCTATGATGTTTGTGGGAAGATGGAGTTTGTAAATGAAAATAGCAGGCTCACTCTGGGGAAAAGTGTAATTCATATGTCGTCTTTGGCAGATCTCAGCATTGAACGATGAGCAGTGTATATTTACTTCCTGTTCTGCTATCAAAGATCCGCTGGAGCAGAGCTGTTTTTGTGAAGAATGATAGGAATGGTTTCTTTTAATTACATAACACCTCACAGTTGGGCAGTTGGAACATGCAGTCAAAGGCTGCACCAATCACTGAGTCATTCAGGAGAGATGAGGTTCAGGTAGTCTAAGTTACCAACAAGTCATTCTATAGTGTCTCCCAAGACAATCCTCAGAGTGATGGAAGATTCTTACTTGGCGATAGTTTTCTACATGCAGAGAGAAATCAAACATATAAAACTGCTCTGAACCATTCTGGATTCTAGAGTCGCTGTCGGTGAATAATACCTACTTTGACTGAGGGAGGTAAAAATCTAACTTCTTGCTAGTACCAGGGAAGCACAGGGTGTTTGTGCTAAGCAAAGGTTAAGGGCCCATTGCTTCACTACTTAGTGGTAGCAAATGTTAAACCTATCCTTATTCCTTCAGAATCACATAATTCGAAGTAGTGTATTAGCTGAAAGTTTTAAGCTTTTATTCTAGATACTGTAAAGTATAAAATGCAAATCTAATAGGTAGGAATGTCATCATGAGCATATGGTCCACAGCACAGGGCCAGGGATTCCATCATCCAAGAGTTGAAAATTAAACAAAGAATGGCATTATAGTGAGCAATGAGTGATAGAATATGACCTAGTATTTTTATGAATGCAAAATAACACTCCCTGTGGTTTGGGATGGAGAAGACAAGATCAACATTCTTGGAGATATCAATGGACAAGTCCAGAGAATGGAGAAATGGAGCAGAATGAGAATAAAACAGATTGCATTGTTTATGAAAAAGAAAGTAGGTTGGATGAGATTCTAGGTGACAGGGGACACACTCAGAGAAACACACTGACACTCCATGAAAGGCCATGGCTGCCATGGTAAGAACAATGCTCATTCTTTTGGTCATATAACAACAGTAATAGGAAGCTACAAAGTTTGTTGTGTTAATAAAATACAGCTTTAGAAGTTGAAAGATATAAGTTCAATATTAATACAAAACATAGCTTAAAGTTGAAAGTAAATGTAAGATAACAATATTTGAGAAGGTAAAGGAATGTTAGATAGGAGTGATCAGATGATATTTAATAAATACTTTTGTAAGGAAATTACCTTAGTGTTTTGCTTCTTCTTGCTAGCCTAGGATACTTAGGCAGTCAAAAAACAAGGACATGGAACTCTGAACCCAGAACATGTCTTGTGAGAGCCCAGGTTCATTTCAGATCAGATATAGTACTTCAAGAAAATAATACAGCCATTTTGTTTCTTTTGTAATTGACTTGCAGAAACGATGATATTTGAAGAGAAATTGGGAATAACAGTAGAAGTGTAGTCCAAAGCATATTTAGTAGTTGCTGCTGAGCTCTCCTGTTTCTTATTGCTCTTCATCTGTGGTATTATTAGGTACAAAGATGATAATGTTAAAGAAATTCAAGGTTCTGAATCATGAGAGAGTATACCAATTGTTCAATTCAGCATACTATATTCTATTCAATAAGGCTGTGAGGTAAACTAATAAATTTTAAGCTATTTCTAAGAGCAAAGATTAAATTAGTAACTTTGTGTTAACCATAGCTTAAAATTTAATAATAAAGGCTTTTCATGTATCTTTGTGTAATCAGGAGTCAGGAGGAAGACTGATTTCTCTTGAGAAAATGATACACCATTGTTTATTTATTAGTTATATTTTATATTTAAGACCTAATACATCAACTATTATTACTAGTTAGATGATTCTATATAAAATAGGTAAGGTACTATGACATGCAAAGATTTTATCTGGAATATATTAACAGAATCATTTTCAAATAATGTGGAAGACAAAGTACCCACCGGGGAGTAGCTATCTGTCCCCCAGTGTTGCTATTGCTTTTGTTAAAAAGCACCTGATCAAAATGGAAGCCCAAAGAGCTAAATACAGAACACCAACCACTTTTACTATGTCAATATTTCTTAGACATTCAAATCTGTTGATATCTTAGCTCATATCTGTATGGTTTGTTTCCATAAGGCAAAGGTAAGATTGGACCCCAGAGCTGACCTTCACCACCAGCCATTTTATTTGGACATGATAATGGGTTTTATTTGTGGTGGAAGCTGTGATTCCTGGCTGTTCTCATTCATCTTACTGTTCCGGTGTGTGAAGTGGTGCCAGGCAGGGAGGAGTTTAGCATCATAGAAAGCAGACAGAGTCATGTCATGTTTTATTAGCCTTGGGATCTTCTCTGATTTCACATAATAAAGTTAATCTCTTGCTGACATTTAACTTGCCTTTTTTGCGGCCAAAATAATAAGATTCATTCTATAAGCAGGTAGAGAAAGCAATTGTTAAAACTGCAGAAAAAAAGGAGGAGCTTCAGTAAATGTAGTTCCTAACTTTCTATAAATCTCTTCGGAGAATAAGTCCAAATTCATGCATTAAGTATAAATAGCATATGAGAAACACAGGATTGCTGTCTCAAAATATCTTCCTTAGCTTACTGCCAAAGTACACAAGTAAGTACCCCTGTCTTAAGTGTCAATTTCTTATGGCATTAAAGAACTTCTAATAATATATCCTGCCCAAGGTACTTCGGATAGCTCATCTAATTGAGTCCTGGTAAGAGTCCTGAAATGTAACCTCGATTGTGTGTGTATATAGAGAAGGAAATTAAGAAATGAGTACAGTCAGGATGACAACCAAGGCTCCAGCTCTTTCTGTTAAGCTCTCCTACTTTTCTACCTAACTTGGCATTCGAAATATATCTTTTAGAAGCACATTATCCTGAGCAGACAAACATGTCGTGCTTAAAAGCTACATATACTGTGATAGAGGCTTCTCTAGACATGAGTTGATGATGACAGGAGAGGTGGGAGGTGGGCAGGCCTAATTAGGACAGCAGTGGGGTCAGATGCTTCCAGCAGGTAGAAACATTAAACTCTGGAAAACAAATGCAAGATGGAAAGAAAGGGGCATTCCCCCCCCCCCCAGTGTATACTTTATCATCTTACTGTTAGCTGGCTCTCATTAACGGAGGTTTGTTGTGGATAACCCGGGCCTTGTATTTTGATACTAATTCCCCTTTCCTATGAAGAGCTGCATAGGAGGTGTGAGTCATTACACAGGTGATTCCTAGTGCACCTTCTGCCCACCTTAATTTGTACAGTAAAGGCTGGAGCCAGTGGTTGGGCAGAGGAAGGGGAGGTGGAGATGTAAAAGTTAGTGGGAAGAGAACATGGGAAGGATGACTGGGGGACTACTGGAGGAAGACAATGAAGGGGGAAGAAGACAGAGATGATGGAGACAACGATGACTGGTGAGAGAAGAGAGAGAGGATGACTGGGGAGGAGAGAGAAGATGACTAAGGAGACGACGATTGGGAAACAGGAGGTAGAAGGACAAATGCAGGTTCTGGAGAAAAGTCAAGTTATAAGGGTCTCATAGCTGGGGAACAGAGTAGTGTAGGGGTATCTGCCCAATCTAGGCTTACAGAATATATTCATAATTACTGAGTTGTGTTTTCATTGACGGGTCCTATTCGGGATGGAGATTTAAATATCTCCCACTACAGAGGTTGGAATTTGTTCTGAAGCGAGCAGTAAGCACACATGAAGTCCCTTTTCACTGGCTGTAATAACCGGTACATGGGTGTACCCTAACACAGCAGAAGAGGAGTTGGGGTTAAGTGTGATGGATAGACTTAGAAATGGAGCTAATCAAGAAACTGCTGTGTCTCCCTTATTGAGATGCAAAGATGAGCCTGAACCGAGACTAGATTAGAAGTGATGTGCCTTTAAAAAGGAAGCAGGTTTTTGCACATCTCAGACTCATCACTGATTGCTTAATAAAGTCGAGTAATAATCAAGGCACGTAGGACACTAGACACTTGTACATTAATCTTCTGGGAACAACTTAACTCATTTCTTTCTTTCCTTCATTTAACAGTAAAGTTGGGAATGCAAAAGTCTCCTAAATAAATCAGAATATAATTTCGTCCAGTGTATCACAATCTTGACCTAAGCTTTACCTTAGGCCTAACAAACCATCCTGTTCCTAGTGAGCCTTTGACCATCGATCATGGCAAGCTTTAGCTCTCAGCCTGACAGAAATGTTGAATCACCCTGGAAGAAGGAAGCTCAACCAAAGCATTGTTCAGATCAGATTGGGCATATCTATGAGATTTTTTTTCAAATTGCTCATTGTTTATAGAAGTACCCAGCCCACTGTGAGTCGTGCCACACCTGGAAGATGGTACACAATGGTATAAGAAAGCAGGCTGAGCAAACTAGAATGAGCAAGCCAGCAAGTACCATTCCTTCAGGGTATCTGCTTCTATTTCTGCTACAGGTTCTTTGCTTTGTGCCCCCCTGATGGTGGGCTGTAACCTGTAAGTCAAATCTTTATTTTTTCCATAAGTTGCTGTTGGTTATTATTTCATTTTGACAACTAGAACAGAACCTAACACTAGAGCGGGGTCTTGCTGTGGTGGACCTGGCCAACCACCTTGTTTTGGGAGAGAACTGTGGAAGGACTGGAATTTGGAGTTGAAAAAGCTGTTGAGTGTTCAGAGCTTAATGAGTTCTTGTGGGAGCTTGGAACATAAGAGTGCCGAGAGAAATTCAAACAATGGAGGCCTGGCTTATGAAGTTTCCAATGGAAGCAAAGGCTCTGTTTGTGTGATTTTGAATTAAGACTCTGGTTTCTGATCAGTGGAGGCTGAAGAACCAGCTGTAATTAGTAAGAAAGCAGAATAACTGAAGTGAAACTTTGCTTTACTGGGGCCATGGAAGCTACTTAGCTACTGCTAAAAAAATCAGCTCATTAGCAAGAGGTCAGTATCATCAAGACAAAATCTTCTGAGAAGTATTTCCTCAGGGTCTGCACACAGAAGTTGTGGTCCAGAGAAGCCAAGTCTGTGTTTCAAGCTGGAGGCTAACACTGGCAATATGTAAAATTTTCTCAGATATTTGTTACTAAGGCATAAAGAGGTCATGGAGAGCAGCCAGCCCTCGGCTCTGTGTTTCAGGACCAGAGCTTCTCTGAAGGGACCATAGGAAAGACTGTTACTTAAGGTGAAGCTTCAGTTGGAGTGGAGGACCCAGGATACTGAAGATTTCAGGAATTTAGGGTATCCAGAAAGAACAGGAGCAGGCATGGGAATCGGCTTGTCTGAGCCTTGGAGACAAACTGTGCTGCAGATGACTGCGCAAGAGAGGTAGTGTTTCCTAAGCCCACTGAAGCCCAGAAGATCATGGATGAGTTCTTGATGCCAGACACTGAGCTCCATGGGTTTTGCTTTCATTTACCTTTGCTATAGTACTTCTTGTGTAGAATGAGAAAATAAGTAAGTTTATTTTGGATTTTATAAGAGTCCACAGATAATTGACTGGACTTTAAAAGAACACTTGGACATTTAAAGTGCTGAAAATTTTAGACTATGGAATTGTTAAAGTTGAATCTCATTTTATATTGTGAAATTATCACGAGATCATTGCAACAAACAAAAAAGAGAAATTGCAGTTTAACTTTTGTCTGTGACATGTTTTTCTGTCAAAGTTGACAAGGAATGAAATGTCACAATTAGCTTTAGCTGACAACTTGACATAAACCTAGAATCACCATCAAAGAGGAACCTCAACTGAAGACAACTTAATTAGACTGGTCTATGGGCATGACTTTGACTCCTTTTCTTAATTTCTAGTTGATGTAGACATTTCTAAAATATTGAGTACCACCATTATGGGACTGGAATGCAGCTGAGCAATCTAGAGGAAACAAGCCAATGAGCAGCTTTCCTCTCTGATCTCTACTCTGTTTTCTCTTACAAGTTTCTGCCTTGACTGTATTTGATGATGGACTATAGCCTTTGAGCCAGGGAAACCATTTTCCTCATCTAAGATGCTTTTGGGCCATGTCTCATCACAGGAACAGATAGCCAATTATAATACCAGCTATCACCCAAATCTTCACCACAAAATAGCAAAGCAGTGGTGTGTATATTTAAAAAGAAATGAATCACAGGCAACAGTTGAGTACGTTGTCTGACATCACCTACAAACAACAAAGCACTTAACATTCGTGTGTCTCCCTGGGATCCTATATCATGAGTCCAGATCAACAGAAAAAATGTGAAACTGAAAAAAAAGATTTTCTAAAAGGTAACCATGTTTTTAATCATTGATATTTTTCCATCATCAATTCACAAAGAAATATGAACATGCTTTCTTTTTCTCACTCCTAACTTTCCCTCCTCTTAAAACTGACTGGGGAGGGGAAATGACTGTGGGTTTAGGCAGTTGAATGGGGTGGGTGTATAGTGGGTAGACTGAATCAACTACAAAACCTCTTGCTTTGTGAAGATTACACACACATACACACACACACACACACACATATATATATATATATATATATATGAAATTGTCTGACTACAATGTGATAGGTTTTTTTAAATTTTATCTTATTATATTTTTAAAGCATGGATGAACAAATGAATGTGAGCTTAGCCATTAGGGTAAAGGTTAACAACTGAACTGTCACTTACACCTGCTGGGAGAGGGAAAATCAGTTCTCTCCAGTGGAGTAGCAATGGGTGCATCAACAACTCCAGAGCAAATCTCATGTTTAGGAGTAGTTGACCGAAAATAATGGACTCCATAGGTCTCCCTAGATTCTTTTGTTGTTGTTAGATGTGCTTATATTTGTTTACAACTTGGTGGAGGTTTTTGTTTTGGGGTGATATTGTATTTTGTTTCCTACATTTTGGATGTTTTGTTGTTGCATTGGTTTTCTTGTTTGCTTGTTGAGAAAAATCTTAAAGTTGAGTAGGTAGGCAGGAAGAGAAGATCTGGAAAAGCTTCTGAAAGGAAAAGAATATAATCAAAATATATCTAAATTTAAAATTTGTTTGAAATAATAAATTAAAAAGAAAGATATATGATAAAAAAAAACTAAAAGAAAAAAGTGAAATAAAAGCAAGTAAGCCTCAGGTAAGTGTTGGGTCTGTTGGGATGATGCATACCCACTCAAGGATTCAGCATCTGTGAGAAACATAGCTCCATGGTGGGAGAGCAGGTCACACAACAGGATGGCGAGTGTGATAGTGCTGTGTGTGGAGGTTTCTGTTCCTTCATCTCAATTTTGCTATGACATAAACTTGGCCTAAACATCTACTTAAAACATAAATAAAAATTAACAATAATTACATGTCTAAAACACAAGGAAATTTCAAACAAATGATTCAACTCTATATCTCAAGAAACTAAATGTAGGGGAAACAAAATTCAAAGAAGGAAAAAGAATTGTCAACATGTTTGAGATACAAAAGAAATTGGAATGTTCTTGTGCATAATGCCTTAGCAAGATGAGGAGGCTGAAGGGCATCCAAACTGAAGAGAGAAAGAGATAATGTAAGGGTTGCATGATATCAGAGATTAGAAAACCCTCAAGATCATTAGAACCAGTTAACTAGAACTCAAAACATTTGGACAGTATAGACACAACCAAAACAGCAGCATTTTCACAACCCAGCAGAAAGTTACATAAAAAGAAATTCAGAAAGCAAACTCACAAGTTTATAATAAAATATATATGGATAAGTTCAGCCAAAGATGTCTACGATCACAAAACATTGATGAAAAAAAATACCCGAAGATGAAACACAGAAAATGGAAAGATACCCATGTTCATGGATGAGACACATTAGCATTGGTAAATGGTTCATACTAGCTAGGTAGAATACAGATGGGAAAAGATCCTTATCACAATAATAATGCCATTCCTTATGGAGCTAGGGTAAAGGTCTTAAAGCTAAAAGCCTGAAGTGGGAGTACCTTTATTACCTGTCATTGTTGACTTGACAACATATTCCAGAGGTACAACCATCAAATAATAGGATACTGGTGTAAACACAGACTCATTGATCAAAAGCACAGTCAGGCATTTGCAGCCAATCAAATTCAACAAAGGTGTTAAGATCTGGACAGTGAAGGCTCCAGGAAAGTCTTTGTGGGTGACCCTAGCTGAGATTCCTACTGGGGGGGATACAAAGACTGAAGTGGCCACTTCCTATAGCCAGGAAGGACCTCCAGTGGTGGGAGGGTTATAAAAACGCACCCACAAAACCTTCGATCCAAAATTTGTCTTGCCTACAAAATACACAAAGACAAAGATGAAGCAGAGAATGAGGGAATGGCCAACCAATGACTGGCCCAACTTGAGACCCACCCCATGGGAGAGAGTCAATCCCTGACACTATTAATGATACTCTGCTATGCTTGCAGACAGAAACCTAGTGTAACTGTCTCCTGAGAGGAATAGAAACCAATGCAGTGATCCATAGCCAAGTATCAGGCAGAACTCAAGGAGTCTTGTGAAACAGTGGAGGATAGAGTTGAGCAAACCAGAGGAGGTAAGGACACCACAAGAAGACCTACAGAGTCAACTAACTTGGGGCCATGGGAGCTCACAGAGACTGAACCACCAACCATAGAAAATGCAGGGACTAGACCTAGGACCCTTCCATATTGGTAGCAGATGTGTAGCTTGGTCTTCTGTGGGTCCATTAGCAATTGGAGCCAGGGCTGTCTCTGACCCTCTTCCCTTAACTGGACAGCTGGGTTCAGCCTCAGTGGGAAAGCATGGACTTAGTCCTGTTGGTCCCAGGGTGGGGTGGAATCAGGAGGAGGCTCCCCTTTCTCTGAGGTGAAAGACAGTGAACAATGGGGGATGGGACTTATCAGGGTGGGACTAGAAGGAAAGAAGGGAGGGGAGCTGAGATCAGGATATAAAGTGAGTAAATAAATTAATGTAAAAACAATGGACTGGATAAAAGTCTTTTCAATACATAGTGAGGATAAAACTGGATATCTATATGCAGAAGAATGAAACCAGACTCCCACCAGTCAGTTATAAAATCACCTCATTTGCATATAGACTAACATGTATAAATTATTATAGGCTATGAAAATATGGAGAAGTGCTTCAGGATATTGAAATGAATGTAATTCTTTTTTTTTTAAGAATATCCCAAAGTCATGGGGCAAAAGGGAAAAAAGAATAACAATAAAATAAAAGTTAACATGCAGCAAAGTAATAATAATCAGTATAAAATGAAACCCAAGAATGAGAGAAACTATTAGCAGCCTTAGTGTTAGAATAAAAAGCATTAGTGTTTAGAATATATAAAAATCATAATAAAAATTATCAATGAAGATATAACTTAGAAATGGGTAACAGACATAAGCATTTCCCCAAAGAAGTCATTGTCAACAAATCTCTGTAAAGGTTTTCAACATCACAATTCAGCATAAAAATGGAAGTCAAAACCATTTACCTCCTTGGTTCCAAATGATGAATATCAAAAAGAGCCAAGAGAGTAAGTTCTAGCTAGCGTACTGAGGAAAGGGAAGACGTGTACACTGTTCATAGGAACGGAAATCAATGTAGCCCTTATGCAGCTGCAGGTTCTTTACAGTACAGCATGGATGTTCCTTAGAAAGTGGCAAATAGAATGTCCATGTGACCCAGCAGCTCACTATTAGGCATTAATCAGCAGGAAATCAAATAAGTATGACAAAGAGACATGGTGTGTAGCACGACCCAAGAGATGAAAACACCCTAAATGTGCGTCAGTTGACAAACTGAAAAAGAAAATAAGACAATACACTATTCAGCCATAAAAAAACATGATGTGATCAGAGACAACTGTATAAACAAGGAGCTCTGGGTACAGAGAGGTAAGTACTGCATGACCTCACTGGAACGAAATGTAAAACTATTGACACCGTTGAAGGTGAGAGTGGAGGGGTCACCAGGGCCTGGCAAAGTTTCTGAACCACAGGGTTAGGAGCAGGAAGTGTTAGCATGCTGAAGCACACAAGGATGCTCAGGACAGCTGTTGTGTTTTGTGTATCTTAAGGGGCGGAGAAGAAGATTTTACATGCTTTAACTTAAAGGTGTGATATTTGGAAAACTACATAGATTTAACCCGATTATATTACAAATCTTGAAAGTACCACCCCATGCTCATAAATATGTACTCTCTTACCTTTTATGTACTGGTTAAAATAAAAATTATAAGTAAATATAAATTTATAAAACAAAACAAGATTTTGGGTATTTTTACAACAAAGAAAAGATTGATTTTTTTTTTTTAAAGAAGATAGATATACTTAACTGAATTAGCCATTACATTGTACACGCGAGTATCAAAAGATCATGTGGTTGGTACTGTGGCAATGTACATCATTTATATGTTTTAATGTATCAGTTAATTTTACTTAATATAAATATATAAAAATTAAAATAAAATAATAAAAGTAAAGTCTTCTTAACAATCATGGCCCAGAGCAACCAGGGAAAAGAGTGACTTATTTTAAAATACAGGCTATGGTGTTCATTGTGAGGCCAAGGCAGGCACACAAAGTAGAAACCAATGGAGACACAGTGCTTACTAGTTTGTTCCACAGGCTGATGCTAATCCAGTTTTCTTATACAACACAAGTTCTAGTGTCCAGGGATGGGAGACATGGGGTAGAGTTGACTGAGCACTCTCACGTCATTAATAAACAAGACAATATCTACAGACATGGCCACAGGCCAATCTGATGGAGGCAATTACCAACTGAAATTCTCTCTTCCCATCCAGGTCTTTTGACAGTCAAGATTAGTCATTACACAGATAGGGAAAATTTTATAACTTTACATCATCTCATTTTCTAATATCAATAAAACATAATTTAAAATGCATGGAAAAATGTGGGGCCTTATTAGAGCAGGGGGTCAGTTTGAAGGGGTCATAAGATAAGGAGGAGAGAGAGGCTGGAGTCTCAGTACAGAATATGTATAAAGGGCCTGTGGTGAAACCCATTATTTTGTATAATTTTAAAAAATAGGCATGCATATACACTTATTTTTTGTTTATTTTTGTTTATTTAAAGAAAAATGCCAATATAAAACAATTTAAATGTATCTTTTTATGTCACCTATTGAAAAGAAGGCTCTGCAAAGTCATATTTTTTTTTTTTTTACTTTCATGACATAAAATTGTTGCCCTTCATTGGCACATGAAGGTATCCTTTGACTGCTGAGTGATTCCTAGTGGTCAAATGCCACGGCCAGAACACCCACATTTTTTTACTGTATTTAGTTACACCACCAGTAATGTCTTCATTCTTGTGAGCTGCCTCTAATTGTATTGTTTGTTCGATGTATTCACATTGCTTCTCAGAGAAACTGAAATTATCATTGATTTCTCAGATGGATTTTTCTAGTGAATTATCAGTGTTCTTGAGTTGTTCAAATGTTTCCACTATGTGATACCCCATAAAATTGAAATGAAGGTTGCTCTATAGACTTTGCAATCCTTGGGATACATGTGGCTGAGAGGAAGACAATTATGGAAGGAATGATTTTCCCTTAAACTGTGGATCAAGGATTCAGACTAGAAATGTACAAAAACATTTCATTTCATGTCAAGAATATATTTAGAACTTGCTTGTACACATGGCCATAATAATGCCCAGGAATAAATCTGGGCTCTGATCAGAACTTCCACTTTTCAACAGTCCACATCATGACCAACCTGCACTAGGAACACAGACCTCATCATTTAAAAGCTACTGTAAGACATTTTAGGCAATGCATTTGATTTACAATTAATACACATAGATCATAAAAGTAAAACTCAAATCCAAACCACTTATGGTCACAGTTTATAAACACTGAAGAAAGGAAACTTAATTAACCATTCTGTTGGTTATAAGATTGAGTATTCCAGCATTTTCCCAAGATAAGTAAATAATTAAAGTTCTTTTTTGTTACAGAAGAAATTGAACTACATGATGGGAAGAAATACTTTCTTCTATAAGTTTTAACCATTTCAGATTTAACTCTAGTTTGGTTTGTGGTTCTTCCCTTAGGGAAAGACACCTGCATGGCTGGTTAATTTGTGTCAAGTTGACACAAATAAAATCACTTGGGCAGAAGAAACCTCCATTGAATATTTGTCTCCATTGGCCTTTGAACACATCTGTGTAGGCATTTTCTTGATTAGTGGTTGATGGAGGACCAAGCACACTGCACAGCACCACTCCTGGGCAGGTGGTTCTGGGCTGTATGAGCAGGCCATGGGTAGCAAGCAAGTACGCAGTGTTCCTCATTGTTCCTCTTCAGGTCTGCTTCTGTTCCTTCCTCAAGCTTCTTCTACAACTGAAGTGTTCTGCTTCAGTTCCTTCCTCAAGCTACTTTCCCTGGCTTCCCTAGATGATGGAGTACAACTCTAAGATGAAATACATCCTTTCCTCTCCTGATTTCTTATGGTCATAGTATTTCTCATAGCAACAGAGCAGACAACAAATACAATAGAAGAGCATCACCTAAGAAATGGCCGGAGCACGGCTTAGTTTCAGCTCAGAAGGCTGCCAAATCTGTGTTACATACTAAGGTCATGTACATAGATATGCACAATTGAAGGGATAATCTCTTGTGCACCGTGTAAGAAAACTACTTGTCAATAAAGAGCTGCACTGCCTATAGCAAGGCTTAAAAGAATAGAAAGTGGGACATCTGCCAGCAAGATAAGACTTCTGGGAAGGAGTCAGGCACAAGGGGTTGGAGTATTCACCACTAAAACAAGGAGTAAGTTGGATGTATGAAACTGAGGAGAGGTAACCAGCCACATGGCAGACGTAGTCTAATATAAACAGGTTAACTGAGTTACAAGGTAGTTGGGGAACAAGCCTGGCTTAAGGCCTAGGCATTAATTCATAAATGAATAAGCCTCCAGTTCATTATTTGGGATCTGGGGCAGATGCAGAAAAGACTAAATGATTACACACAATCAAAGATGGGAATGCTGAAACAACATTTTCTGAGTCACCAGCAATTCTCCCTCTAATGTGAAAATCATTCATTGGAAGGTCTGTATTTTAAAAGCAATGGACAAAGTTACATGTAAGTCCAGTCCTAAAGATTTCCTTATATATTAATGGCTTAAAGCTCAATATGCTTTTACTGTAGAAAACCCATCTATTCTTCTATATAAACAATACATATACAATCTGTTATATGTAATGAATTTGATATGTGTGTGTTTTACATATCCAAATAGCTACGTACAACTTGGAAGATCATAACTAATGACATTTACTTCACAACATATATAATGTATAAAATTTATTTTAAAGCTTTGTCAGTTGAAATGCTCTTCTTTTTCATTTACACCTCACTCTGTCCAGTTTTGGGCATTTTGTTGTAGTTCAAATCTAAATACTCAACTATTTATTGAGAATCTACAGCCAAATGCCTTAAGGAAACTCTACCTAAGCATGCCTATAACTAAGCCCATGATCCTGTTCTGCCCTTGAGGTAATCTCTGTCCACTAATGGCTTTATCCTTGCTACCACCTAAGTTTGAGAAATGATTCCTCCTTAGCACTCTCTGTCTCAAGTTCTAATCCATCAGTGTGTCTTGCAAATTCTATAAAATTACTCCATAGTACTGCAGGTACTGTTGTTGACAACACTGCCCCATGGCTTCCTGTCTCCATGTTGTCTCTTGAATCAGAGTCCTTTTGACCATTTTCTATTTATTAGAGGCTTACAAGCTCAGCTCATTTTTTACTTCCATGAAATCTCTTCTAGCTTAATTGGCTAGAATTAGTTACTCTATCTTAGCATTTCTACAATTACTTCTACTAAATGAATGAGCAAATAGATAGGAGTCAGAATTCAGTGGGACACAGATGTTATGGATGTGTCTTGAGAGATAAGGCCAAATCATATTCACTTCCAAATGCTTCTGGCACTTTGCCCAGCATCCTTAATGATTGATGGATATTTCTGTTTCTGAATGCCCTGGATCATTAATGAGTAAGAGATAGCTAAGAATCTGGATATAAGCTCTCTTGCAATTTGTCCTATATTCATGACTGTTGAGCTTTGCAGCTTTGTCCACTATATAAACTCTGAAAATCATTTTGTTTACCTTTTAAAAGTAGTGCATGACAATAGCTCCTACTTCAAGTATGATGCCAGAATTAAAACAAATAATGTGTATAAGTAGCCTATTCGTTATCTTGAAGTTTCAATAATATTATGTCAATGAGAGTCACCAGAATACTGGGATAACTAGTGTCTTTGATGACTGACAGCCAGCAAGTGAGGAGCTGCCTAGGGTGATAAACATATTCAGTCTTTTCTAGTAACAACCTTCTGGTCATCAATATGTTTGCTAAAACAGCAGCATGCAAATTGGTGACATACAAACATCTATAGCTAAACATTTATATCTAAGCTGCCACCTTTTGTTGTTCTCCTCTTACTGACTCTGTTCTTTGCTCTAGACAAAACTGAGGAGTTGGAATACAAGCAGAGCAGAAAGTTTGGTCCAAATTGTATATAAATTGAAAAGAAAAAAGTAATAATCTTACTAAAGCTGAAGTACTGCCCGAGGCAAAAATATGGTGACCCCACAGTGTCTGCTGGACCTTTTTGCTAGGATAGCAGTTTTCATAGGGCTAGTTATATTTAAAAATGCACGTAGGAACCCCAAGACTAAGTACTATATATGTGAATGTGTTTCAAACTATTTTTAACACACCACATGTGATGACTCAATAGAAATTTTATGAGGGAACATATTTAGAGAACACAAAATACCATATCTTTCCTTCCTCTTTGAAGTTCATAGTTTGTATTAGTTTATGAAATCAATAAATTCCACAATAGCCCTGACAATTTGCAATATGGAGATGTAAATATAAGCATTTTACTCTGTGCTTAATAATATCATATTTTGAGTTAATACACAAAATATAGATGAGGTTGGCCTGAATAATAACTAATGGGGTCAACAGCCAAAAAATGGCTAGATGAACTAATGATCTCACAGAATATTGTTTCCAGGAATCCAAAAGAACCAGGATATCAGGTTCACAGGCATCATGCCTGAGACACTTTGAATGCAAGGTCTGGAAGGATCTCTTGCATTACATTTGTGATGTCTGAAACTGGTCATGTATCAGAGGTAGAGAGGTAAGGCAAAATGTAGCACCCAACCACATTCAGACTACTGTTTGTTTTACAAATAAAACTTTATTATAACATAGGCATGCCCATTAATTTAACTCATAGTTAACAGCTGCTTTTGCAGCATAGAAACAGAACTATGCAGTCATGACAGCAAGTAAGTAGCAATACATAAAATATTTCCTTTCTGCTCCTTTGTCAAATCAGGTTAGTAATCCTAAATTTTAAGAATTTTTTTTTATTTAAAAATCAGATGACAGTTTTCTATGATCAATCTTAGAGAAGACATTAGCCATAATAATTCAGTCTAGAAAACGTCTAGTTTATAGCCTTATCTAATGCCAGGACAGATCCTTAGGACTGTCATAGATATGAAAGTGAAACATTGAAAGTTGACATTTCCCTGTGAGCTTGGAAAGGCATGGTGGGAAGTGAAATTCAGAGTTGCATGGATGTGTCTATTTATATTAATATAAAAACATATTCCAGACTGGATGAGTTATAAAGCATCAACAGTTTAATTGCAGGAGTTCTGAAGACTAGGAAGTCTAAGACCAAGATAGCAGGTGGCCCGGGTCTGGTGAAGACAGGTATTTTCTGTGCTACATCTTCAAGCCAGCTTCAAGGGACAAATGTGTGTCCTCACATGTGACAGAAGGGACAGAAAGGTGACCTATCCTGTGAGGTACTGACCCCATTCCTGAGCATCCTATGCTCATAGATCACTAAGTTTACATGGTACCCAACATCCTAAAACTGATGTGCTTTGGACCAAGATCCAACATAAATGCTGACCGAGTCACAAACCTTCAAAACTCAGCATGTAAGCATTTTAATTACTTTAAAATTCTGGCTGATTTTTTAAAGCACTTATAAAGTTTTCTTTTAAAAACCATCCAGAGACTCTCTTTGGTCCTTCTCATGGTTAAACTTTTAATCTGGTTAATTATTAATGTACTTAAATTCAGCCTCTTCAGAACACTAATGAAAAATCTCTATTTGAATTATAATTAATTGGGAGGTTCTTGAAACATGCAATTTAGCTTAATCAAAAGTGAAAATTCTCATCTTTTTTTCAATAAAGACAGAACTTCAATGTAATTGCTCAAACTGCAGAACACTTTACATGTAAATTCAATAAAATAATCTCATATGTTCAGCTCATTTTAAAAATTGAATTGTAGCATTTGATGAGAGCTACATGGGTACCTTGCTAAATGTCTTAGGTCAGGTTACAAAGTGGCATAATATACTGTAAATCAAAATAAGTTCTCCACAACGTCAAAATATAAGTGTGCACATATTGAAAAAGTAGCTACAACTTAAAATTCTGATGGAAGTATGTTTTGAATATATACATTCTTTGTAGAGTTGTTCATGGTGGTCTAACATATGCTGTGTTTTTTCCAGATATTGAAAGGCATTATAAAAATATGCTAAAAGTGGGAAACACAAAGACTTAACACTACATCTGTACCTAAGCATATACCAATCGAATTACTGGTGTGACTGCTTGGTGGAAACATGACGGGAAAGCAGATGCCTTTATTCCCAAACATAGACGACACTAGCCTTTCAGAGAAAACTCATTTATTTTTGGACTGCCTGGACAACAAACCACAATTCCAGAGAAACTCATGATTGGATAGAATTGTGAACGAACCCACAAAGGTGAATAAAATAGTATATAAGTAACTTACATATCCATTAACCTTACAATACTGTTTATCATTTATAAGACTGCTAATATGCAATAGACTTCTGCGTATAATCTTATCTACTGCTTTTTCTGATTATGTAAATGCTTTTCTCACCATTATTGATGAAGTTGTTGGGGTTCTGAGAGTTTAATCTAGTTTAGGATTCAATTAATTAATAATTATATGATCAAAAATTTAAGGCTGTAAGACTAGGTCTTTGTAATTATGCCACTAAAACCACAATGGAGATATGCACTGATAAAAGGCAATTTAAATATGGACGAAATATTTACTTTCTAAAAATCTAACAGTGTCTGTATATTGTAATGCCCTGGATTAAAGTGATGCTAAGCTAGTGAGAAAGTAAAGAAATACACTTCTTGAGAAATAGCTATTTCTCACTTTCTGGCAGAGCTCAGATGATGGCAAAATTTTTATACTTGGGGGGTTGTGGAATAGAGAGTACTATCCAGGTAGGCTTCTCAGAGAATAATAGAAGGAATATTTCAGTATAAAGGGTATATTAATCAAATCTAAGAAGACATAAGGAATAGACAATCCCAAAACAGTTGACCAAAAGAGGTCTGGAACAACACTACCAAAACAACAAAATAAATAATGAACACTCTTTAACAAGAACTCTCAACATTACCAGTCTCAACCCTCCAATAAAAAGATACAAACTAATAGACTGGATTAAAAAACAGGATTCACCTTTCTGTTTTCTTTGAGAAACACAATTCGCAGTCAAGGATAGACATCACTTTAAAGTAAAAGTGTAGAAAAGGCATTCAAAGCAAATGAAACTAAGACGCAAGTAGTCAGCTTTTCTAATGTCTCACAAAATAGACTTCAAACAAAAATGAGTCAGAAGAGTTGTGGAGGCAAACTACATACTCAGAGAGAAAAACAATCCATTAAGAAGATATTACATTTTGGATCTTTACACATCAAGTAGAGGGTCACCCAATTTCATTAAAAAAAAAAAAAACCACTACTAGATCTGAAAAATTATATTTTGATACTAACACAGTGACAATAGGTAACATCAGTATCTCACTCTTACCAATAGACAAAAAATAATCAGAGAACATGAGGAGTTAACTAAGTCAATGAACCTAACAGACATCTACAGATCATTCAATCCAAACACTAAACAATACGCTCTCTTCTCAAAAGCTCGTGTGATGTCTTCCAAAAATGACTATACATTAGGATACAAAGGAAGTTTTAACAAATATAGGAAACTTGAAATTATGTCCTACATCGATCTGACCACATGTCTTAAAGCTTGATGCCAATATCAAAGTAGCAGAAGACCACAAATTTCTGCAAGTTGAAATCACAGACTATTCATTAAAAATTGTATCAAGAGAACTTCAAAATCTAAATGGAAAACTAGAATTATATGAGAATACAACATACCAAAATCTGTGGGACACAATGAGAGCAATCCTAGCGAGAAGTCCATAGGACTAAATATCTAAATTTAAGAAAAATGGCAAAAAAAATCTCATATTAGTAACTTCATGATAAACTTGAAGCCTTTAAGAAAACAAGAAAAAAGTAAGTAAAGGAGTAAGTGTGATGAAGTGAACTCATGCCTGAAAAAAAGAAAATATACACACAAATCAGAGCTGCTCCTTTGAAACAATAAGAATGACAGACCTTTAGCTAACTTTACAAAACAAAAACATAGAGATTCAAATAAATAAAATTAGAATCCGATGGATTCAGTTCAGAATTCTATCAGAACTTCAAAGAAGAACTTATGCCAATAGTCAACTAATCCATAAAACAGAAAGTAGAGGAACATCCCTAAACTCTTTTTGAAGCCCATATTGCCATTCTCGCCAAACCAGGCAAAGTCTCAGCAAAATCCCAGAATATTATAGACCAAAATTTCTTATAAATATAGATGTCAAGACTATTTTCATGTTAACTTTTCATTGTTCTTGAGAACTGCATACATGTGTACAATGAAACATCCTCAAATCCACCCCTAAAAGTCCCATCTCTAAAACCATTCAAATCCTCCCCACTTTATTTATACCTGATTAGTTCTGTTAATTCACAGAGTTCAATTTGTACTGCTCATGTGTGGATGGGTGTGGGCTATCCACTGGATCTTGGGAAGCCTACCAGTGACCACATATTCAAGAAAGAAAGATTCTCCCTCCCCCAGACACTATCACCCACCAGCATCTTCCAGTAACAGATAATAACATTCCCTTTCTTTGAGTGGACATTTGGGAGGAAAGTGAAGTTGTTCTTCCTCTATTTCCACCCTGAACCTTCTCTGATAAAGCGTCTCTCTATTCACTTTTCTGCTTAGGAGAAACTTATTTTCTAAGTGTGGTCTGTAGACGCCTACAGGTGATTGAGACAGTTTAAGAAATACCAAAATACTATTCCCTTTATTTTGAAACCCACAGCATTAATAACCATAATGCAAAAGTATGAAGGGCTATTTGTATAAAATAAATGCATCTTAATAAAAAAAGAGTCCTTAAGGACAAACTTCAGGTCCCTAAAATTAATCAAAAAATGGTACCAAACAGCACAGGCTGTCATTGTAGATTTTGCAACTGAAAACTCAATTATATATCTTATAATATCTATACAGCCGACTCTGAAGTGAGCACAGAGCAATTTCACTACACAAAGAAGCTCCATGACTTTCCTAAGAAAAGGAACAGCATAATGGGATTGAGTGGGCACTCACGAGCTCCTGTGGGTCTGGAAAACAGTCTCACATGAGGGCGTGTTTGCAGACAAAGGCTATCTCCTCTTCTGTATTTTGCATATGACTTCTCAGATAATAAATGAAGGAAAACTGGTACGGACAATCATTTACAATGAAAATATTCAAATGACAATTGGACTTTTGGAAAACTTTCTTCTACCTCCGTCAGCCCAGAAGCCTACCAGACCAGACCTTAGATTTCTCTAAGTTTATTGATGGTATTAAAGAACAAGGCTGTTTAATTATATATGCTAAATACATTAACCTTTAACATATGTCAATGGTCAAATATTTTCTAAAAATTTAATGCACAGTATTAAAAATATAATGAATGTATTATTCACTTATCTGATACTTTAGCAGATTTTTAAATTCTGAAGAATAAAAAACAATTCTCCAATTTTCTACCTGTATGTATAGGCATATATGTACATATGCTCTCTCTATACACACACACATATAAACACTCTCTACATATATACATGTATATGTATACATACATGTGTATGTATAGATAGATAGATAGATAGATAGATAGATAGATAGATAGATAATATACGGCTAGAATTTCTTCAAATACTTCATTAAACCAGTCTATTCTAACAGACTACATTTACAAGAACATACAAGAATATAGTTATCTTCCATAGTTAAAGAAATATGCTAAACTATAAAAGTACATCACATAACTAAAGTTACACCATGTTTTTAAATATGGTAATATTTAATTTTTTGTAGAAACTGCATTGATATAGTGTAGCATGTTGTAAAGATTTTAATTATTTAAGATGAACTAACAATGTATTTTTCAATGTCTCTCTTTAAATTTTGGTTATAGCAAACACAGAGAAATACAAACCATATAAACAGAAGTGTTTTGGATAGTTTTGGATAGTATAAAGGAACTTGAAAGTAGAAAGTTTCAGAATCACTGGTTTAAAATGTTTTAGTTTTTATTTGTGTGTGTGTGTGTGTGTGTGTGTGTGTGTGTGTGTGTGTGTGTGTTCTAACATGTGGGGATACAAAGGAGGAAAGAAGAGAGTCTCGGGCTCCTTGGAGCTGAGGTATAGGGACTTGTGAGTAGCCAGAGGATGGATATTGAGAAGTATCCTTCAATCCTCTGAAGGAATGGCATGTGATCTTAACTGCTGAGCTTTTAGTCCAGAGAACAATTGTTGTAAGTGTCCTTTCCTAAAAGGCTTTTAAGTGAAATTTTTCTAATTTTTATCCTATTTCAACTGGAATAATTTAATAAGTGCTCTACATGTTTCACACTCTGGAATAAAGATGAGCAATTAGCATGCATGAACAGACACTAAGTACCATAAACACAGCATTCGGGGGAGGGGGGCGAAAGAAGGCTGATCTACTTGCAGCTTAGAACTGAGGCACTGGCAGACTCTAGCTCCTGTGGCCTGAGTCCATCAAACCAACCGTCTCCGTTAAGAACTAAGCCCTCTCTGTTCTATGAACCACTCTGCATTGGTCCTGTCTCTCATGTTAGAGCATTTAACAAAAACAACTTTGAAAATCATTTGTGTCATTTGAATAGAGTCATAGACAATAGTAGCACAAGCCAGTGGTGCTGCTCCTGGTTAGCTGTCTTATGTGCATTCCTTCTGCCGTATCTCTTCTCAATACATAGAACCTACAGCATCAAGAGCAAGCCACTTCCTGACTCCTAGAGAGTCTCTGAACCCTGAACCCAAGAAGTATCTGCCAAATGGGTCTGGGCTGCTATTCTAGCTTGACTGAGCTTTTCCTCTTAGATCTTCCTAGCTGGGGGCAGGAATTGCTTCTAGGTGTGAGTCCAGCTAAGGCTGAGGTATAAGCATGTCTGATGTTTGTTGCAGATGAGGCCTGTATACAAAAAGATTAGAGTATCTAGGACAGCAAAGTGGTTGGAAAACAGAGTGTAAGACTCAGACTGCAGACAGTGTGTCATTGTACCATATTCTGCCCCAGAATTTCATCAGTCCCAAATTTTAACTTAGCTCCAAAGGTTGTGACAAAGACATATCTGTCACAGCAGAAAGAAAATCATGCACTTTATATGACTACTTTTAGTTTTGCTTATAAATTAATTATAGAAACATAAAACATCATTTCCTATTTGAATTATCTTCCCATGTCACATATAATAAAGATCAGTTTGGCTGTTGATGCTCGGCATGAGAGTTCCATATCCCTCAAATTGACATGAAGACAGACAATTACTGTATGCGAGCAGCTACTAAGAACCATTGTCTTGCTTGTTCCTTGACTATTTGCATCTATTGTATTGCTAGTTCCTCAACCTACAACTGACCTTAATACTTACATGTAATTAAAATGGTATAAAAGCAAAAAGAAGAAGGGGGAAGGAATGGGGGGTTTAGGGAGGGGAAATAGGGAAAGGTAATGTCATCTGAAATGTAAATAAATAAAATATACAATAAAAAGGATTATTGCATATTTTGTGTGGGGGGAAGAGAGAGAGAGAGAGAGAGAGAGAGAGAGAGAGAGAGAGAGAGAGAGAGAGAGAGAGAATTAGAACAGATCTTAGGGGCTTTGAGAGTGGTGAGAATAAAGAAAAATGGTCACTGTATTGCTGTGACTTACCCTGGAGCCCTTGTGCCATGGTGCCCTGTATATTCTGATGTTAATCCTGCTTCCTCAACAGGTGCTGCCCCACCCAGGAGGAGTAGATCACATACTCAGGTGATCTCATGTGAACCATCTCCCCATTCTAACTGCTCAAATAAAGGCTAGAGCCTGTGATTGGGCAGTGGAAGGGAAAGGTAGAATTGGAGGTCTTAGAGAGTTGGGGCAGGTGAGTAAAAGAGATGAAGAGGAGAAGGGGGAGAGAGAGGATGGAGAAAGAAGAGGAGAAGTGGGGAAAGAAAGTATGGAGAAAGAAGAGGAGGAAACTAATACGGAGCAGAAAAATATGGCCAGGAAAACTGCAAGCAGCAAAGGGTCTCATAGCTGGAGAATAAATTAGGATAGGGATAGATCTTCACAATCTAGGGATATTCTTACAAATACAATAACTGGGTTGGCTGTGTGTTTTTATACAAGATTATTGGGGTTGGAAATTACTGCAACACTGTATTGTTCTATACTGCTTGAGGAGAGTGGGAATTTTCAGATTCAACTCAATTTTATCAGACATTCTGATATTTTAAGGAATTAGGGAGTCAATTTTTAGAGACCTGGGAGTAAGAGACTCTCAGGACTCAAAGGAGAGATCTTAAATGAAATGCCCAACAGTAGGGAGAGGGAACCTATAGAGCCCACCTCTCCAGCCGGAAGACAGGGCATCAAATGAGGGAGGGGGTTGCCATCCCACAGTCAAAACTCTGACCCATAATTGTTCTTGTTTGAAAGAACTACAAGAATGGAAATGGATAAAAGCCTGAGGAAAAGAAGGTCTGGCGACAGGCCCAAAGTGAGATCCACTTCAAGGGGAGGTCCTAAGGCCTGACACTGTTACTGAGGCTATGGAGCGCTCACAAAAAGGGACCTATCATGACTGCCCTCCAGAAGACCCAACAAGCAGCTGAAAGAGTCAGATGCAGATATTTGCACCCAACCAATGGACAGAAGCTGCAGATCCCTGTTGTTGAATTAGGGAAAAGCTGGAAGAAGTTGAGGAGGGGGACGACTCTGTAGGAGGACCAGCAGTCTCAATTAATCTAGATCTCTAAGATCTCTCAAAAACTAGACCACCAAAAAAAGCAGCATATACCAGCTGATCTGAGGTACCCAGTACATATACAGCAGAGGACTGCCGGGTTTGTGTTCAATCAGAGATGATGCACCTAACCAAAAGAGACTGGAGGTTTCAGGGAGTTTAGAGGTCAGGTGAGGTGGGGGTTAGGGACAGCCTATTGGAGGGAGTCAGGGTGTTGTGTTGGAAGTATGGGAAGTGGAACAGTTGGAGTATGGATGGGAGGGTGGGGGGAAATAAAATCTGGAGTGTAAATAAATAAATAAATAATAATAAAGAATTCCTAATCTGAAAGGTTTAATAACAAATTCAAAAATCAACATTACACAGCAAATGCTGAGTGCTCCCAATAACTCACCCCATAGCTCAGCTCTCTCTCCTAGACTGTGAGGTCTGGGCATATAGAAAGTTTGCAATATATAGGGTTACCAAGACCTTCTCAAGCACTGGAAGCAGCACTGTGATAATAAGAACAATGCCAGTTATACTGCCTGTCTATTACACGTCAGGCATCACGAGACACCTACTTTTTCTCAGCAACACTCAGAATTGCAAACATGTCACACCCATAGGAAACTTTTGAACTGGAACCATCAGTTTTCCCGAGAGGCAATACCCTTTACAATAATTCTTGTCAAGAAATCTGTTCATGTTTTACTCATCAACTCGACTGCAGTTAAGTGGGAAGTATGCAGCATAACATTAGAACAATTTACCTGGTCTGCAGAGGTATTAAACCTTGGCACAACCTGTAATTAAGTAAGTTAATCTGCTTCTCATATTGATTCCAGGTTTGTAATTCAATCAAAGGTTCCAGGCAAGTGAAACTTGAACTCTGTTGAGAGATGTGGGCATTGGGCATTAAAAAAACCCTCTTGTTCCTGTGCCAACTAAATGACATCTTTTGGATATAACTCTTTTTATAGCCTTTCCATAACTCCTTCAAATGTTCTTTTGGATGGGCTATAAAGTAGTTAATCAGAATAAATTAAAATTTGTTCTTAGTACTAAAATGTAAATTAATTGTATGTTTTCTTCCAAATCTAGTCATTTGAAACATCTGGTATATATATTTTATGCTGTGCTCAATCTAATGGTGATAAGTTTTCTATGTTGTTAAAACTGCTTCTTACTTCCACATAGTAGTCATTTGAAAGAAAGAGCCAATATCTCAGAGCATGTCTTACAAACTCATTAAAGCAACAGTGGATCCACTCTGGTTTATCTTAAAATAAAACAGAACAGAGGATTCCCCTTTGCTCACAGCCACCCAGAGAGTGAAACTCTGGGCCTCACTGTGAAGGAAGAGCAAATTTTCCAAGAACCAAGGGCATTAAGTACAGAAAATTAATCTTTCCATGCCAACTTTTATACATTCGCATATCAATTTCCGCAGTTGTGACAGCTACTTTTGTAACATCTGCCGGAGAAAAGAAAGAAAAGAAAGTGACTGTACTTAGGTATAGCAATACCTTTTTTATGATTAGAGCCAACAGAGCTATGGGAAATTCAAGACTCAGAAATGATATAAATTATATATAGATTGAAAATGCTCATAACTTGCTTTTAATTAAGTAATAAGCTCGAACAGATTTTAGGATTTCCGAATAATGTGCTGTTCCAAAGGACAAGCAATAATTCATGTGAGGAGACTCATTTATTGAGTTCAAGATGCATGTATTTCATTCCTACACCACCAACTTTCTTCTTTGTTAGCCTCAGTTCCACTCTCTCTATTTGGTGTTAAATAAATACCTCAGTTACTTTCCACCCGATTGACTCAACATTTTACAACTCACCTCTCATAGTTGGTTTCCTGGACAAGGGGCTCTTAAACTGCAATGCCTCTAGTCACTGGAGCTTTATCTTTCTAAAGCTATAGAATCTAGAAAGACCAAGGCCAGTATAAATTCACCTAGTGAATCCACTTTGTGAGGCTTGCTTCCATCTTTTAGCTTTATCAAACCCGCCACTTCTTTCAGCCTGCTTACATATAGCTTCAGTGAGCTCTAGGAGAACCAGTATTCATTAAAAGGTGGAAAAATATACAGTTGCCAAGTCAGGGAAACAAACAAACAAACAAAAAGGTTCAGTATATTTTTTCACCCAAAAGATAAAGATGAGCCACACTGAGCCATGCAAACACATCACATGGATGGCAGACATTCTTCTTCCTTTCTGCCCCAGGGCTAGAATCTACCTTTCTAGTCCCTGAGTCTAGCTGCTATATACATAGGGCAATGAAATCACCTTGAGAAGCCTCAAGGATTGTAAGTATAAGGCTAAAGGGGAATGCAGGTATAAAGCATCTCAATACACATGCAAACTCACTTCTCCAATATCATATAATTCACTCACAGCCAAAACAAAAAAAATAGTAATTCCACAATGTCAAAGTACCACAGCCTGGCAAAAAATATTTTGTTTGCTTCTAAAACTTTTTCTTCCACATTGTTTCTATTTTTAGGCAGTAACGTGAACTTTTATATTTTATATTTTATACTTTAATAGTTTATAAAGGAATGGGTTTCGATGAGACTTTCATATTATATTTCCACTGGTTCTGCTACCACCTGTACTCTGTGTGTCTGCCTTGGTCAAGTGATCCCCTTTGTCTCCAGGATCTCCACTTTGTTCTGTTGTCTTCCTCCAGCCCTTAAAGCCTCCTCCCTCCCAGCTTTAATGACTCTTTTGACTATTCTGTACTTCACTCATATTTATTTTTACCTGGGTATGTATATTAACAGCTAAAGCATAAGATCCACATATAAGTGAGAATACACATATTAACCCGCTAAGCCTGGTACCCTTAATACAATATTTTCCGTGCTCCTGAATTAGAACATTTACAATTATGGAAATGGCTGTATGATCAAAAGCAACCCACAGATTCAAAGCAATCTCCATCAAAATTCTAGCAGCATTCTTTATAGAACTGGAGAAAACATTCTTAACATTCATATGGAAACAAAAAGGACCCAGACAGACAGCAAAAGCAATTATAAGCACAAAGAACACAGCCAGAAGCATCATATTATCATAGCTCAAATTGTACTTCAGAGCCATAGTGACAGACACTAAATTGGTTTTGACACAAAAGTGGACATAGAGATCGATGGCATATAATAGAAGACCCAGAGACAAGCACACAAACCTGCAGACACCTCAGTTTTGACAATAGTCTCAAAAACGTAAAGTAACACTCAGTGATGTATTTGTGAGTCCCTTTCCTTAGCAAATTAAAGCAGAATTAGAAGACAAAATACCTGCTTCTTATAGCCTAGGGATCGGAGGGTGTCTATAGGTAGACACATGTAAAATAAAGCATCTCAAATATCCACTGAAACTGTACATACTAAATCAAGCTTTAAGTGCCTGATATCTGCATTTTCTAACCTTCATTCTGTACTTAGTTCCATTGTCTCAATGTCCAACCCCAGAAGCTCTCTAACTTCATAATTCCATTGTGTCTCAAGAGCCAAGTCTATAAAATCTAGTTAAGTGAGCAATTTTCACCGGGGTTTCTTTTTCACTGAGGACAGGCAAAAAAGAGAAGTAACATGGTGCATGATTATGGTGCTTATTCTGGTTTGAGTGTCTGTTGTTTATCATAGGAGCGAGGCACTGGTAGGTTACTTATACTAAATGCACTGCAAAATGGCATCAGGATCTTTCTGCATCACCTCAAAAGTTTGCCAAGGAAGAGCTCTGGGCAAAGAAACATGTTACCAGAGGAAAATTTTAGCTATTTTTCTTAAAATTGATATTTCTGTTAAAAAAAAAAACTACCTCAATATGTCCAAAAATGTTAATTTGATAAATCATACTCATAATTTAGGCATCCAAAGAGAGGGGAATCAAGAGTGTATGGTGGACTTTTTGGTTGTTTCTCAATGTGCCTTCTGCTCCTGTGGCTAGTCACTGAATGAAATAATGTATAAATGGCGGCAAAAATACACTGCCAGCTTCCTGCCAAACCTTTTAATCTATTTGAATTCCCTTTTAGTCTCTTTTTGAAGACTACTAGCATCCATCAGAAAATTACTACCCCTGAAAGTTCTCTCTCACATTACAGTAGTCTCTTATCTTAAACATCCCCCAAAATCATGTGGTCCCTATCTTGGCTTTACTGGGAAGTATCATATACTTAAAGAGGGGGACTTAGTGGTAAAAAGGGCTAAGGGAAGTAGGGTAGTGCCCTCTAAAGGGTTTGTGACGTGCCATTACTTTCTCTTTTTCTACCTGTGGTGTGTGTGGTTTTGTTCTACCATTTGTTTACATCATGTAATCTATCACTACACATTATAAAAACAAACAAACAAACAAGCAAACAAGCAAACATGGGGCTGGAGAGATGGCTCAGTGGTTAAGAGCACTAACTGTTCTTCCAGAGATCCTGAGTTCAATTCCCCACACACCCACATGATGACTCACAACCATCTGTAATGGGGTCTGAGGACCATGAGTTTGAAGGCAGTGACAGTGTATTTATATACATAAAATAAACAACAACAACAAAAAAACAATAGACACAACCAACCATAGACAGGAATGCTGAAAATTGTAGCCACAGTAAGCATTTTCTCTTTGGAAGATGATGTCTGAGATATGTGTCGGAGCTGACTAAATGCACACGTTTAGTCCCTTCCATTATTATACTTTCCTAAATCCCACTTCCACCTGTCCATTTCTAAGACCTCTAATTACCCAGCATGAGCACATGCATGCAGCATTTGTTAAAGATACGAAGGAAAATGTGCAGACCTCTGTTTTAGTTATTTTTCCTAACATTGGTATTCCAATAAAAAATATTACTTAATTTTCCACCTCAATTTTGTTACCAAAACTATGAAGCCATTAGAGACGGCATGTTTACTTTCCCACATATGAAGTAGTGTGTATTTACATAGGTGTATTTTTCCATATATGAGGGTCAGACAACTGTTAGGAACCATCATTTAGCTCAGTAAAATGCTTTCCCCAAAGACCTTTGTTTGTGGTCCAGGCCACTCAGTGTTGGTGGTACAAGAAGAATGAAGGTCGGAGTGAAGTGCTTTAGGATGAAGTCAGGATGCGCATCACTTGCTGTGATACCAGTGAATGTGGTGTTTCTTATTGTACCTGTGTTCATTTGGATGGGAGAGATGTTCAAGAAAGGAAGAACAATAGGCTGGAAGTCAGGACCCCTATTCTACTCAGTAATTAGATGTCATGCCACTTCTGTGAGCCATGGATACCTCATTTACAAGATGATGGGTTTGCCTTAGATAGCAATTCTTAGCCCTGACTGCACACCAGATTCACTGGAAATTAAACAAATATCGACAGTTGGATCCTATCCCCAGAAATTCTGATTTAATTGGTCTGGGGGTGGGGTGGGATACACACTCAAGAAAAGCTAATGTTAAGCCACAATGAAGAAGTCAGCAATTGATATTTTGAGGTTTCATGACCACTTGGGCTGTTTATTGTTCCAAAGTCAGTCTACCTGGGGATTTAACTTTATCTGGATAAAACTGCTTTCCATAAAGGAGAACACTGAATGGCTCACAAGCAATTCCACTGCATGCTTATACTTACTTTTAAGTGAACAAAGCTACACTTGGTAGCAAAGATAGAAAAGATTCAATATATGGTCAAGCGTATGAATGAAAAGCTTGACAAGCAGGTCCAAGCACTTTGAATACACTCTCTGTCCCCAAGAACTGGATAGAATTCGGTCTCCACATCCAGATTTACTCTTTTCCCCTTTTTCACATTTAGCATTAACCAAGGACAAGGAATCAGCATTAGGGTAAATACATGTAGTCAACTAAGCAGCAAGTGCCTATGACACTACTCTACTCGAAGTCAGCCACACTGGAGCCTATTCTTGGTGGAAAAGAGGCACACCTGTGCTTTGATATAACACAGACAAATCTATCCATAATTAAGAAGTGAGCTGGATCACTTTTAGTGTTTCTGTTCTTGTCATACAGTGATAATCTGACCAGAAAATTTTCACTCTGCTTTGGTCACAGTCTACCATCCAGCATCTGCATGTCTGAACTTAAGAGCTTTGTCCTGGCCAGAGGGAGACTGCTTATGTTCAGCTTGAAATCATTGACTTGATTTTCTCTCAAATAAGTAATTATAAAATTTGCAAGCTCCCAGGCTTGTCAGGTGTCAGGAGCCATCCAGGATAGTCTCTTAGGTGGCCTTTCTGGAAGTGGCCCATTGTTTTTGCATGGCTTATGATGAGTGAGCTCTGTGAGACAAGGTCCCATAGAGACTTTATCCCAGGATTGCTTCTTGCAGCTGATATGCCTTTCCTGTTACTATTAAATTTATACAATAATCACTAGGTATTAGTCCCTTTTGATCAGATTTCTGCAAAACAACGAAGATGTATTGTCTTGTAGTAATATTATATAGAGAAATAGATTACTTTTTAATTGCTAATGATAATTCCATAAAAATTCCTAAAATTATACTACTAATAATTAAGTTTTTTATAATAGGACTGTTATTAAGTCCTCTCTGACATTAAAACTGCAATGAGAGCTTTGCCACTCATCAAGTGTCATGAGTTAATTGCTTCTGAGATATAAAGGAGGTATTTACAACATAGAACACATTCCAAGAGTTTGTAAAACAATTAACAAAAGGTCCTGAGAAGGTAACTAATGAGTTAATGTAGGTGCAAGAACAGAAGATAAAACATTGACTGGGTTTATCTTTACAAAGTTTTAATAACATCTTAGTCACAAAATTATGTTTCTTAACTTTCTATGAACCTGTTGAGCTTATGACAGATAATGACTGTTTAGCCAGATAATTACTGTTAATGGATATGCATGTAAACACCTCTGTTGTAAACTTCTTACTCAATTTATGATTTGAATTTATATGGTGAACTTTTTCCCATGTGATCACGTATTGGGAAAGACATATAAGTGCTGAGGACAAAGAGAGTAAAGAAGAACTTTTTGGAGAAGAAATTAGAAACAAAGATTAAAATCACTTTTCAATGTGTTCCTTTTTCTTCCTGACTTTTAACTAGCTGGCTGGGAGTTAATGCTTTCCTGGGGAGAGAACAAAGACTACTTAATCCTCAGCAGTTTAATAATGTGATGCTAAACACCAGAGACTGCAGTTTCTAGCCTCAGAGGAACTCAGACAAGGCAGGTAAGCTACCACTGCAAAGTAACTTAAACTTAAGCCAAGTAAATGTTTTATTAGTAAAAGGCAACCCGAAATATTTTGCAAGACCAAGTCTTGTCCCAGATGATGCTCTTCCCTCTCTGCTACCTTCCATGGAGCAGCCCTCCAACATTCAGGTATAGTAAGCTAGAGACATGTGTGGTTCAGCCTCCACAAGATGCATGCAGGGTTGGTGACACCATGGTTCCTGGTTCAATAACATACCTCTTACTGCCTTTTTCCCATTCTCTGCTATACTTGTGTTTAATGACCTTAATGGTGTTCTCTAAGCATTTGAGAAATAAAATTATTGGTTTGGAATGTTGTCTCTGGCACTGCTTCTGGAAGAATCTGGCCTAATAGAATGTGACTAACAGTTTTAATTAATGCTAATGATGCTGATGGCTGCTGATGGTGGTGATGGTGGTGGTGCTAGTAGTGATAATGATGATGATGATGAAGATGAAGATGATGAAGAAGAAGAAGATGATGATGATGACGACATAATATGGTAGGAAAAGATCAAGGAAAGTTCATGGGAAGAGATACAAAAGACAAAGACAGGTGCGTTGAATTTGCATGAACTAGGTGAACAAATATGGAAGAGAAAGTTGAATTTCAGTAACATTTCTAAACAAAACAGCATATATGTAATATATGCAGAGAAAAGAGACAGCAACTTCACTCTGGTCTTTTGGTTTCCACACTGGTTTAGGCCACATTATCCCTGTTCATCTCCAGTTTGTATAGGATGTACCAGAGATCCAGGTCAATCCGCGCTGATTTTTTTATGTTGTTGTCCAAACTTATTTGCCTTCAGTCTAATGACAATGACAAGATTGTTCTGTTTCAGAGTAGAACATGTCTTTGGAAAGAGTATGCTGTTTGGAGAAATCCTTTGGAAGTATACATTATAATAAATTTTGTACCTGTTTTCAACATTCATAATAAACACCATGTCTCTTCCCTGTCAACTAAGCAAAAGAATCTTCCCTTGTGGTAATAAGGTAACAACTCTATTCTGCCTTAAACAATCTATATTTAAATGACAGTGGAACAGAATTTTATTGTAAATGTAATAAACTTGATGGGTCTTTCTACAGAAAGGGCAATAGAATAGACCTTAAACATCTAACATCATTAAACAATATCTGCTTGTGGAAAAATAAATGGGAAAAGAATTTCTGTAAGAAGATACTGTATTTGAATCATTCAGTTGATTTATCCAATCAGCTTAAGAATGTGAAACTCACACTTTCTGAGAAAGCCTAGCTGAGGGCTGACAGGGAAGATACGAAACCGTAGTTTATCATCTAGAAACTCCCCCAGCATGCTGGTTTTGCTATCTGACCATGTGACTTTACACTGATAAACAGAATTGGGGGTCAAATCATAGCAAGTCTGAGAAATCATATCATACAGCTGCCACTTCATATCAAGGTAATAAAAGCTCCCAGATATATTTATCTCTAATAAGTCTTGTGGTGCAGAAAGTTCATGAAGCTACTTTGTCCATAACAGAATACAGGACATAGAAGGAGATTAGAGAAAGAGAGAAGGGGACCACTGTTTGGGAGGAAGAAGAGCAGACTGAACATGAAGGGGTGAATGACATAGGAAGACCTATAATAGTTTAGAAACTGAAATGTATACTATCCCTGATGTTGAATGCATGATATTCTACAGCTAGAAAGCCAACTCTTCCATAGATATGTGTGTCCTGAAAGAGTCATACAGGAATGGCCAAGGCAGTATTTTCTGGAATAATTCTAAACTACAAACAAGCCAACTGTCTATTAACAAGAAAATGATATAAAAAAAACCCAGTATGTATAATACAATAACGAAGAGGCTATGAAGTGAGTAAGAATTTTACGCTGAGGTAAGCAAAGAACAGCATGGATGACTCTCACAAATACAATGTTAGACAAAGGAAATTGCAGGAGACATAGTGTAGCTTCTATTCACAGCAAGGTGATCTTAGACTGTAAGGTGACAGCATCACCACCCTAAAAAACAGCCGTCTTTGGTAGAGAGGGACAGGCATGAAGGACTACAGTGACATTTTGTCTTGTTCATGGGTTATTTCTATCCCTGATTAGTGACTGAATGGCAATGTGTGCTCTGTGAAAATTTACAGGTTATGTTCCTGTCTCTTTCTCTTCTGTGAATTCTCCAAATTATTTAAAATGAATCATAAATTTGCAAGTTCACAAAATCAGTTGCAACTGAACTAAAGTCACATTCCTTCTTCCACTAAGAAAAAAGTATAGTGCCAAATAGTATGTTCTGAAGGGAAGTGGAATGACTTCCCATATGGGTACTGGTTTTTACTGAATATCCGAGAAGAGTTCTTATGACCTACCTATTTGACTACAAATGCCCCTCCCTGTACCTGGATATAAAAGGAAGCACAGCCTGCACAGATTAGCTCTGAAAGGCAAAGTGAGAGAAAACAATTACATGTTAAAGTTTAGGGAGAATTGGTCATATTTAACAAAATCTGTTATGTACCAGGGTGACGAGAGATGGTGCCACTGACAAGCCTGAGCTCAATCAATGACACGTATGATTTAAAAAATGGTTCCCTTAGATGACCTTTGTCCTTCACATGTATGTTGTGGCAGGTATGTACATGTGCACATGAGCGTACATGTGTGCATGCACCCACATGCCCACATGAGCGTACATGTGTGCATGCACCCACATGCCCACGCAGACACAAATAAATAGATGAATGATAATAGATAAGTTGATGAATAAATAGGATAGATAGATGGATAGATAGATAGATAGGTAGATGGATAGATAGATAGATAGATAGATAGATAGATAGATAGATAGATAGACAGACAGACAGATGTATTGATTGCATCAAGCAATGATACAGGAACCTTACGTTTTCATTTTATATTCAATACCAATAAATTCAGAAATGGCTATCAGTTCCCTACCTGAGAAACTACAAAACTGAGACTCAGAAAGTTTCAAGTTGAGCCCAAACCTGACTGTGTTTTAACACTTTAAATATCTCAGTGGCTCACATTGGTTGGGTGATGCTCACATTGTTTTAAAATGTATCCTCTTCCATAGGATGGAAAGGTTTTTGATGGTTTACTCTGAGTGTGGAACCGGGGAAGCAAGTAATTCCTTGTTTGAGTTAGGCAGGGAAAGCTAAGTCAGCAGTTGAGCTGCTCTTAGGGTTTAATTTACCAACAGTTCTGGCCTCAGTGAGCAAATACCTCAACAGTGGCAGCATTCACACACCTCCCTGACCAGAAGAATCAGCACACAAGAAACATTTTAAGTAAAATCCCATTCCTGATTCTCTCTAGTGTACTGAGTCACAGCATGGAGGGCAGGGTCCTGGGACACAGTTGCTATGGCAATTCTTCAACCTCGGTGTTCTCTTTGTGCTCACGATCAATAGCAGTTATGAAATAATCGACTCTGGGTTTCAAAAGACAGAGACAGGTTTCTCAGACAAACAACTTACCTTGACTCTTAAAACCAAGTCACCACCCTACAAATGCTGTTCTGTAAAGACTTATACAGGACCAGAAATTTACCTTCTGAAAAAAAAAAAAGATGGGGAAAAAATCTTGAATATAATCAACACACCAGGGAAGCAGTGTATCATTTCATATATTCAACTATGTTTTAAGCCTTTATTTTTAAATTTATTTTCTGTTTAAGAAAGTATCACAGCCCACCAGTGTGAGTACACTGTCTTCATATTCATAAATCATGCTTGCAGTTTAATTCAGATCTGTATGTTTTCAAGGGCTGAAATGGGAAGGGCTTTTCATTCTACACTGATAACTTAAATGGTAGACTCGGGAAAGACAAAAACGTAGATTTTGTCAATATTTTTTCTAGAAAGTGCTCAATAACTTCTGCTTTATATCTGGTTAAAAGAAATGATTTCACAAAAATTGTGAACAGATGATGTGACGTTCATAGCAATGTTGTTGTTATCTAATATTTCAGTGGGGTTTACAGTTAAGGGTGAGAGACAATGTGAGGCTTGGGAGGACAATGACAGAGTTATAAAACCAAACCTCACAAAATTTTCCCACCTTCCAATTTTACAGTGTCATAAAAGCTCCACTTAGGAACTGTGCTAGCGGGACATTTCTAGAAGTACACTGTTAACACCCTTAGTAAAAGCCAAGTAAAAGTGAATTCAAGTGCACACAGAACAGCAGTTCACCGTATTAGAGTAACAGCAACAGTTACAATAAAGGTAAATTGCAGGATGAGGAGACAACAGGTACAAGCTCACTGCTGTCTCATGAGCGTTTTTCCGGGGCTCTTAATAAAGATGAAGGTTCAAAGATGCTCACAAGCCAGAGGGGTATGGCATTCACATAATGAAGAGTAGGGTATGTGTGGGCACAAGTGTTTAGGGAAGAGATCTCTTGAGAAGTAAAACAATGTTTCTTGGATGTGGCACCTGGGCAAGCGCTAAAGAGAAAACCAGCTTTTCCTGTGAGCTCAATTAGGGTGATGCCATACCCTCAAAATACAGAATTTCTCTGCCTGATGGGCATAAAAGTTACAAAGTTCAAAGAGCCCACCACAGAGGCTGTTTCACACTGTCCACAGGTGGAGTGGAGTAGGCCTGGGCTTTGGGATAACTACTATGTGAGAAAGAAAGGAAGTGTGTCATGAGTTTCCAATCAACCCTGCCATGTCTTTCCAAACACTCTTAAAGATGAAAGTCCTCTGCAGCCCTTCATTCCTCACCTTGCGATGCTGCACGCTGAACACAGTTCTTATTAAAGGCACATCCACCAATTACCCTCCCCCACAGGAGGGATCTGCAGGAGTTCAATCAGAGGTCAACTTGGGTTGCCTACCCCCTAACTCTGAGGAGAAAGGCTTCTTCCTCTGCTTCAGTTTGGAGATCTTTCCAAACCACTCAGTCCAAGCTGAGCTGTCAGGAATGATTTGATTTAAATCAGAGATTGAGTGAGTACATCCAAACTGGCTAAAACAAGTAGTGCCATATTTTTCTAAAAAAACAAACAACAAACAAACAAACAAGAAATGCAAAGAGGATGATAGTTATTAAAGCAGCACAGAATGAGCCTAAGCCAATTCATATAGAACCCCTTCCTCAGCTTCAACTCTGGTATGTGTTCATGCATGGTAAAATATATTTACATATTGTTAGAAAGAAAGCATAAAAACAGGATTGCCCTGGTTTGAAAAATAAAATGCATTGTTCTCATTTGCAAATTTAGGTCACCTTTCACTAGGGAAGAGATGCATCTTGAAAATAGCAATCATTTCTAGAGAACACACATACTTAATTTATATCCTGTAAGTAAGGCAGCGGCATTAAAATCCTCCAAACTGTGTTTAGGTAGAGTGTATCTTGAAAATGTATAGGTAATGAATCTCTTACAAGATCTGGATTCAAACTGTGAATAAAATGCCTTTGACGTATAAACAAAATGTGGTTTTTCTGAAGCGTCTCTGACTTCAATCATGTAAAGAACTCTTAAAAGGAAATGTAAGTCCAGTGGGGCTTTACAGCCCTCATATTTAATCTGCTAATAGCATCATTTCAGAAGGGAAAAAAAGGAAAAAAATATACAGTGCAAGTGCATTTAAATCCATTCAACACATTTAGACCGTAAAAATTAAAATATATTGTCTATTTTATTATGCACAACAGAGTCAAGGGCATCAGCAAACTGACCTGATAATCCAATAAACTGTGTAGAAGGTATTTATGCCAAGATAAGAGCTCAGGGACAGCTGCATTGCGAGCTATTTAGCATCACAAATACACTTAGCAGAAGCTACTCAAGGATAGCTGTCACTGGGGCACTTCCAGAGCAAAAGCTAGAGGGTTGATAGGTTCTGCTTTTAAAGGGAGGCTTTTATGAGAGATTATAAATATTGATTTCACTGAAGGAGTCAGAACGTTTATGAATGTGTGTACATAATGCCAACCTTTCCATTTATATCATTGGGCTAGTCTTCAATGGGATCTAAATGTCAAAGTTTTTCAGGGCACTCTTGAAAGACCTCTTGGGAAACAATTTGAAGATTATTTCTTTCTGCTAGAAGGACTGAGGCTTTTGAGAATATAACTAATAATTGGTGCATAAGAACACATTCTAATGTGTTCTCTGAGTTTGAGGGAGGCACCTTCTCATCAACGGGGAAGGTTGTTTTTCATTTAGGTCCCCCATGACTATAAGTTGACAACCCATAACCATACAGCAGAGCTTGGAATGTTTTTCAAAGCAGAAATCTCTTGCCCTCACATATTCTCTATCTCCAAAAATGAAGCAGAGTGGGAGAATGAGTATGCCAGTGCACTAACATTTACCTAGTAATATTCCCAATATTCTTATGAACACCGTAGTAGATTAAATGTGACACACAATGCATTTTCTTCAGGACAAGGTACTAAGGAATTGTGACTCTCTTGCTAATGTAATTTGTTTATGTCTGACATAAACAGTAAAGCTGACACTATTTTCTAAAGAATGAGAGTCTTTGACAGCCTACATTTTTGTTAGATGAACTGAGAAAGTATGAATTCCTCCAAACAAGCTCTATATGCAACACAAGACACACACACACACACACACACACACACACACACACACACGCACACATATGCAACATGCACAAACATGCACATGCAAACACATATGCAGAAGGTCCCACTGTAGGCAAGGGCAAATATTTAATGATGTCAGCATAGGTAACTTCCCATGAATGAATTGATAAGAACCAGTGGCCATGCTTTGGAGATGGAATTAGTCTTAGAAGAATTTCTTTTAAATACTTTACTTTGCCCAGTTGGAGTTTCCCTTGTTATTCACAAACTAATGAATGAGTGTGAGGATTCATGGCCTAAGCCCATCAATTAATATATGTAAGACACAAAGTATGTGTAGATAAAACAGAAGTCTTGTACATTTTCATGGAATTGTAAAATAGAACAGAAGCATTGCCATAAAAACATTTGGTTCTATAATTGTATGTCTAGTATTGACCATGACAAGTTGTCGTTGGTATGTTAAAGAGATGTCTCCACTTCCATGTACCTTGTAGCACTGTTCATGATTGATCAGCCTATGTGAATGGCAGCAGTGAGAAAGGGAAAAAAATGGGGTACATATACAAGATGGAAATGATCTAGCCTTAAAAAGACAGACTTATAGTCAACTGCAAAAATGTGGGTAGATCTTGAGAACACTGTGTTGAGTGGAATAAGCTCGGCACAGAAGAACAAACTAGCTATGTATGGTTGCTCACACCTATAATCCCAAGACAGAAGGATGAAACAGGGGGGTGACAGTAAGTGCTAGGCCAATCTGAGTCATATAGAAAGTTCCAGGGCAGCTTGGACTGCAGAGTAAGACATAGTCTCCAAAAACCAAAACTTTAAAATATGCAGAACAAAAAGACAAATAGTGCATGTGCTTAGGTTTGGCATCTAAATGAAGCATACTAAAAACAGAGAGGAGTGATGGTTAGTGGAGAGGGGAGATGGGGAGATGGGTGACGGCCACCAACTACCTGAGGAGTTACTTTTCTTTAACTGAAATCTGTCATGGCATAGCTAATGCAGTTAATGAAAGCTTATTGCCCATCTCAGAATTGCTGAGAGTAAATTACAACTGCTCTTGAGCACAGAATGACTGAAATGATTGATGTCTATTATGCTGACTTATCCACTTCACATATTCACAAAAAATAACACCATTTCAATTCAATATACAACTATCATTTGTCAATTTGCAAGAAAATAAAGTCAAAAATATAGGAAGTATAAATTGTGGTTACCTTTTTACTTGAACATGCAAGCCAGGTACCTGACATTTCTTTATAGAATAACAAATTCCATAATAAATTCTATTTCTGCTAATTAATATCGTGGATTCATTTCTAATGACCACTAAACCGAATGACTTTGGCTACAACTGCCTTTTTGAATTCAAAACTTAGAAACTATCCCCTGCGGTCAGCCCTTCTTTGCTTAATTTCCACTTAGCAGATTCACCTAAATTGTCCTCCCACTTGGATTTAATTTCTAGCTCATGCTGTCTTTCAAGGTTATAAGAGTTACATCTTTGGCAAGTATGACATACAGCAAGTTTTTTCCCAAGTCACATCAGGCAGACTTCTGTCATTAGCTCTTTCCTATTCCCACCTTTAATAGATGTGTTTCTGCGCATTAGTGGTCACTCACCAACTTCCTCATTTATAAAACCAGAGTATTAACATTAATAATTAGCTCTAGCTCTATAAAGGCCCAGCTTCCATTGGAAGCTGATAAAGCTGATAAAGATGTGATAATAAATAAAAATGCTCATAGATATGAAAACTTAGCAGTTCTTTTGCATCGTAAAAGCTTGAAAAATTCCCCAGAGACGGTCCAAGTGTATTCTTAGAGAGTCTTCACCAGAAGTCACCCACTGCAAAGGTCCACTATTACTTTGTTTGTATGGTTTATCCATTTTCTACTAGTACTGTTTTACTCTTTCCCCATTGAGCTTCTACACCCATGAGGTTTCATCACTGTCTTAATGCTGCTCCTTACTATCCTTCCTTTTGTTTTCTAGAAAATGCTTACAACAAGCTGAGATGGCCATTATCCTGCAATTAAGAAAAAAAATAGATACATTAACTTTGTCTAATTTTACAACTTAAGTATTTCTTGGTCGATTGCTAACTAATCTGCCAGTCTTATATGTTATTTGCCCACCCATCAACAACTTATGTGTTATGAAAACCAAAATGGTGTTAAGAAGAAACAGGTGAACATAACAGAATTAGCAGTAGAGGCTTGTGGAGTTATTCTGTTAGAAAGGTTTCCAGCAAAATTATACAGATATTCATGTGAGATACATTTCACTACCCTTAGGATAAAGATCCTTTAACTGGATTCACTTATGTGCCATCTATTTAATTGATTTTTAAAATCGTCAGTCTTAATCTAATAATCAGTATTTGACTCTGGATTAATTCTGACTTCTTCATTATAATTCTTATACCGAAGTTAGGCAGTGGATGGAACAAGCTGAAATATACTGTAGTCAACTCTGACTGCTTAGTATGACAATTTTATTAGACAACTATATGGAAAGGTATCCATCAGGATGTCATTTGTAAAAGTAGGTATGACTTCTGGGGGAAATATGTAGAGAAACAGTCAAAATAGATTTGCAACATTGTAGAAGAATTGGCAAGATTGACAGCAATGAAAATTAGGATAAAGACTTAGGTAAAAGAAAACTAGACTATCACTTCTGAATTTTTAAAGATGAGATTATGAATATATTATAAATTGATCATCTCTCAATTTTATTGCTTACATTTGAACAATGTAAGTATGTACATATTTTAAAATATCAAATTATGCTTTTGTTTAAAATCAGTTAGATGTAATTTTATATAAATAATATTGCTAAGGGTACCAAGTTGATTTCCTCATTATATAAGATCAGGGAAAGCTTCTGCTTCTTATTCTGCTATCTTACTGTCTGCCTTTGTTCCTCTTTCAACTTTGTGAGGTTCTCTATAAGATAATAAGTCCATTTTTAACAAGAAATGATAATTCAAGTGGACTTTAGCTTTATGTATGTTCATTAATTCACTTTACCTGGTTCTTGAGATCCAGTTTGGGACATGGCCGACCTCCACTGTAAGGCTTTTCTTTTAGCCATTTTGATCGAATTCTCACTCCAATCCCACAAGATGAGCTGCAAGGACCCCAGCTGGACCAGTCACTGAGCTTGCAATCAAATGGGCAGGGGATGACACATGCTTCTTGAATGAAACCTGAAAGAAAATTCTTTCAGTGAATGCAGGAAATTTAACAGACTTAGCATCACCATTGCTACAGTATCTTAGAAACATTTTTGTTTGTAAAGAGAGCAGTGTTTGAAGAGACAGATAAATATAGTTACATCTGCTTCCAGTTTGTGTCATTTGGTTTCCTTCATTTAAATTCTGAATGGAAGAAACAGCATAAAGAGACTGGAAGCAACTCAAGGCAACCGATATGATCGTCTCCCCTCAGTGCACCTTGGATTCTCCACCCTAAAATTTTTACAATTCTCCATCAGGGACAGGTAGTATATTGAAATTACCCTTTCATCTGACTATTCCCTGAAAGGTTTCACCAATGAAGACATTGCTTCTCTCTTCTAAGTATTGTAGCTTGAAGGTAGAAAAGACCACAGTACGATTGAAAGTAGAAAAACCGTAAGTGCTGCCCATTGGGAGGATCACAGAACTGAAGAGCTCTGGGTGAAATCAGATGAAGTGAGCCTCTGAAGTCCCAGCCTTGGTCTTCTTTGCTCCTGTCTTCTGAAAACTCCTACTACAGCCTGTGGATGACCTCTGTCTTAACTGCCAGCTGAGCTTATCATTGCCAGATGTGCACCCCCAGTGCTCCACTTGCTGTGGCTGAATTCTCACCAGTAGCTGAGCTACTCCGACCCCTGCTCAGTTTCCCCAACTTCCACATATCTGTCATAGAAGTTACCCATCTCCTCCTTGAGCTTTCTTGAACATCCTGTGTTCTGCACTCAGCATGATGTTCTCATGATTAGGCTACAGTGGCCATTGTGGAGGCAAACTACAGATATAATTCATGTGCCATTTCAGTTGATTGATGTGAGTTAATCAGAATGGAGGTGAACTTGTATGTGCCTGACTCTTCAGCTGCAAATTCTCAAAGGGGCAAATGGAAATTAAACTAAGTCCACATGAAGATGAAGTCTGCTGAAATCCTAGGGAAGCTCAGAGCAAAAGCCTCTCCTGACAGGGCTTGTGATGAAAGCTCAACTCTGGATCATTCTTTACTTCTCCATGAGACCCTTAAGCAGAGAACAGAGAAGCAGGATCCAGACTCCTAATACAAGAAAACAGTGGAGTAAGAGGACTGCATTGAGTTACAGGCAATTTGTCGTATGGTCCTCAACATCCAAGGAATGATCCAAGCAGAAATTCTCTTATCAGCATCAACTATTCTGATCATACACCAGCAATCATTGTCATTCCTATGTTAAAAATCACAAATATTTCTGTTGAGCCACACGTCCTTTGCCAGCCCCTGGCTCACACGGGGCCCCTGGAGTGGTGCAATACATTTTCAACTTCTCCTTAATTATTCTTTTTTTGTTTTGTATTTGTCAATCATTCTGAGACAAAGGTACTTTTCAGCATATGGAAACGTTGATGTTGCTCATCTCTTTAAAGGCTGATGGGTTTCCAGTGACTTCTTTAAGATAACAACTAACCTATGTTACAAAAGCAAAATAAAATGAGTTTTCTTATGAGAGGTTCGAAGCTAAGGTCTCTGACCTTGTCTATAGAACATCTCATGGACAATGATGCATTATGTATCAGCTCAGGCCTAATCACAGAGGGTGGAGGCCAGGAAACTGCAGTGTTTACAGACACCAGATGACTCTAATGCAGTGTCATGGTAAGAACCACCTCTAGCTTGCTCTTTCTTCCTTCCTTCTACCTTCTGTATCTTCAAGTCTACACTCATAGGATACTTCATGCCCTACACCAGACATACCTTTGCTGATACAAAATGAGTTCTTTCCTAACAAATTGTATCCCTAGTTCCGTATTCAAATCTCTTTCCTCCATTTTCACTGATCATCTTTACCTAGAGTCTCTTCTGCCATTCCAGAGGACAAACAGACTTTGGTCAGCCCTGTTGCCTTCCTTTTCTGTGCTTAAAATAGGACTACCATCAGAGACAGGAAAGGCCTAGATCTGTACTAATGGCTCTTCTTCCTGTACTCTGTCTTCAGTCAAGTATTCCTATTATCTAGAAATTCTTCTGAGTTTCCTTCTCATTCACCATGGACCTTCCAAACCCTGTCTATTGTCTTTTCACTTTAGATATTACCTCTCCCATCCAGGAAACAACAGAAATACTAGAGCAGAATGCCTTCAGTTTCTTCCATACACAATCTGAAGCCTTTACTTCTTTCTTCGTATTCAAATGTACTTTGTTATAGAAAGTACATTTTTTAGCTTCCACCTGACCCTGATTTCTTCATATCTTTAGATGCTTCAATTACTTCCTTCTCTTGAATCTTTCTTCCTCTCTTCTCTCTCCCTTGCCTATTTTCATAGTTCTTTCTTTTCCTTTCACTCTCTTTACCTTTCTCTTCCTACCTACTTCTGCCTTCCCTTCTTCCAACTTCCTGTCTTTTTCTTTCCCTCTTATTCTTTTTCATTCTTTCTTGTTTTATTCATATGCTTGTAATTAATTAGACTATTGTAAGAATGGCTTGAAGTAATCTAGACAATAGTTATCCATAAATGAACACACCAAATTTCCTAATGACAGAATAGTTCTTCTGGAGGTGGAATTAAAATTCTTCCATTAAGATTGTTAAAAGAATAATGTTTTGCTGTTTGAAAGCATTAAATCTGTAGTCATCTCTAATGAGGTTTTATAGCTAACCAGATATGATCGACATAGTCAAAATTACATAAAGTATTAAAGAGATGCCATATCTATTATATAATTTTACAGAAAAAGCAAGTCACAAAGTGACTTCATTGGTCATCAAGCAAGAAAAAAAGAGTACGATAGGATATTAGCACTTATCCTCATAGCATATAGACTTCAAATATGCAAATATGAATGTCCAGAATAGTTCACATAAATATTAAATATTTGAGTGTCTGCGTAGGTCTTATATTAAAACACATTTTCAAATAGACATCCTTCTAATTGAGTGAGACTTTAAATCATCTTCATCTATTCTGCACACTGAAGGACTTTAATCAGCCAGCCTCAAGCGGTAGTTTTTGTCGTCTTCCCATGATAAGAGGTAAACCCAGAGGATCCTCATGAAAGTCAAAGCTATAAATTCAATGAGCATAAAATAATTTTGAAATTCAGCAAGACTAAGCAACAGTGACATTTATTTTTCAAGAAAATTTCCATGCTAGAGTATACCCCAAAGGGAAGTCCATAGTGAAAACCATTAATAACTGCATATTCTTAAGCCTGGCTCGTAATTGAAAAGATTAGTTTTACCCTCACACTTGATGCTTATAGATTTTTGGCAATAAAGTATGGTGAAATATAGCTATCACACTACTAACTTTCTGTATGAGAATTTCAACAGCTAACTGTTAAAGCCATATAGATGTTTTCAAAACTAAGTTTCATAGACTATATAACATAATATCCTTCCTTCCTTCCTTCCTTCCTTCCTTCCTTCCTTCCTTCCTTCCTTCCTTCTTTCTTTCCTTCCTTCTTTCCTTCCTTCCTTCCTAATACTTCACTGGCAATATTTGTATGTCTAAACCTAATTTCTGTGGATGAAGCAGTGTCTTTATCAAAATGCATTGTGTACTAGAAGTCAGATGCAGAACGTATTGCTTGAACTACCGGCTAACCTAGAAAAATCTTGCTGCTCTAGTTCACTGATCTGCACAAATACAAAATTAGTATGAAGTAATCAGTACAGCATTATCTGTGAAGCATGCAATCAATTTTTAAACTATATGCATGGCCCACATGGCAGGGGTGTGGCTTGTTATAGATTGATGAGAATTCCTTACTGTCATCTCTACCGGTGATAAAATTAGAGGTATTGTCCAATGACATAGTAGAGACACAGAATAGAGTGGCAAAGTCTTTGTCATTAATTTTCAGAGCTCCTCTTAATGTGCATCAGGAGAAGCAGTTCTGAGGATGATGGTCTCTTTAGTGCAACCACTTTGCAGACTTTTACCTGTTTGCTTTCCTTCCTTCCCTAACACTTTTCTCCCATTAAATCTTGGTTTGGGGGATGTAAAAGAGGAAAATGTCGATGACACAAACCTTAAGAAAATAACCCAAATCAATTCACTTGCATTTTCTTACTCTGTAAAGCAGTAGCAATGAGCATCGTATTAGACAGTTCATGTTTTATCTTCACTGACTCTGCACTCAAATGATCAAAAAAAGGAAACGAAAAGGGTTCTCAAAATGCTAAATTATTTAAGATCTGGGGATAATTGTGAGTTAAAATCATATCCTATTTCCATTTCCCTGTTTTAAAGTTTACTGTTTTAAAATTTTTACATTTTAATACTTCTAGGTTTGTTATTTTATTTAGTTAAAAATATAGCACACTAAACCACATTGAACTTCATAAGAAATGTTTTTTGTTGTATATTATATTTACATTTCAGATGTTATCTCCTTACCCCATTCTCTCACCTGCCCTGTAACCCCCTATCCCACCCCCTCCTCCTGCTTCTATGAGGATGTGCCTCCACCTACCTCCCTACTCCCACCTCCCCAACCTCGAATTCTCCCACACTCAATGTCCAGCCTTCATGGGACCAAGGATCTCCTCTCCCACCTATGCCTGACAAGGCCATCCTCCCCTACATATACAGCTAGAGTCATGGGTCCCTCCCTATGTGCTCCTAGGCTAGTGGTTTAGACCCTGGGGAGCTCTGGTTGGTTAGTATTGTTGCTCTCCTCATGGGGCCACAAACTCTTTCAACTCATAAGGCATATTTGTCTAAAAAGTGAATTTAAAAAGTTAGAGCTAAAAAACAAACAAAAAACTAAAAAAATAAAAATAAAGAGTAATATGTCTATTGTTTTATATTGGCATTTAGCACTTTAGATTATCAGGTACACAAACATATGGAGGTACTATTCAAATACAACAGGCTTGTAACATGTTCTGCAGAGCTTCTATTTTTGCTGTGGAAAATTGTTATGAAGTAACTGCCTGTCCTCAAAGATTGTTTTAACATGCTTGTGTCCCTAAGATGTAAGAGAGGACAGTATTTTAACTGCCCAAATTATTGATATCTCCTCTTTTGAAAAATTTGTTATTAAAATATATTTTGAAATTTTACCCAATTATGTAAATATTAAGTATATTGGAACAGGCAAATATTTCCTGGATAGAAATCTACTAACTAAGGAAACAATAACAATAATTAGCAGATAGTTTTATGCCAAATTTAAAATCTCTCTGGATAGCAGGATACATAGGGTGAAGAGACAGGCTTAAAAATAGGATGGTTTTTTAACAACCATTTATGTGGCAGAGTATTAATATAAAAATGGAATCCAGAAATTTAAAAATTTAATACTAGGTGAGGAATAATATAGTCAATTATTGGGCATATTACAGTTCTTGAACTAATTACACATGACCTATAATTCCTTAAAACCATCTTTGGCATCTTTGACATTGTAGAAATGCAAATCTAAACTATAGAGAGATTCTGCATCAGCCCAGTCAGAATCAATATAAAACCGCTAGTGAATACAGAGGATTAAAAGAATGCAGTTGTACTGTTGTGGGAATGTAGACTATTCCAGACCATATGGAAATCACAGTAAAAAGGCCATCTCTCAAAACAAACCACAAATAGAACTGCCACAGAGTCCACTCTCAGACTTTTTAGGTATATACACAAAGGAATAAAAATCACCATACAAATACCTGCATACCTGTGTTTATTAAAGCATTATTTCCAAGGACCAAGATATGGAGCAGCCTGAGTGTTTATCAACATACAAATAGACAAAGTGTGCTTTACATACGCATGGAGGGAGTATCATTTACCCAAGAAGAATAAAATCATGTCTCTTCTGGGTAAATTGATGATGCTGCAAGTTATAACATAAAACAAAATAAATCAGGCTTGGAAAGATAAGTACCTTATCTGTTCTTTCAAGAGAAATCTAGAGAAAACAAATGAACAAATAATACATACAAATTAATAATGTGAAACTTGAACAGGAACTCTTAAAGAAAAGGAAAGGCCTTCCAGGGAAGGGAAGACAACACTAGGGAAAGAGATTAAGAGATTATATAAATATGGAATTTCATAAAGAAGACCATCATTCTGTGCAATTAATATATGCTAAGAAAACAATTAGTGCAATGTACTTCAAACACTAAAGTAACATATTTGTATTCTGAATTTATTTTGATACCTAAAATACTGGTGTGTTAGAATATCTACAAAGTTCAAACAGTTTACCAAACAGTGTTCTACTAGATTCCGTAAGAGTCAAACATTGCAATGCATCCTTATTAAATATTTCACAATTACCAAGAGGTCATTTACACGAGAACCGTTTTCTTTAATTAAAAATATAAAACAATTTATGAGTGCACTTTACTTTGGGTTTAAAGAAATTACTCATAGAGATTTAGACCTAGAGCTTTTGTGTAAAGACTTAAAGACTCATCTGAAATAGACAAGAATCAGGACCCAGACTTGACTAAAACTGCCAACTAACCATCAGGGAGAGCAAGAGAGAGTGGAGGACAGCTGTGCATTAGGACTGTCTAAACATGACTGCTGTGCAAGTGTGCTCACAGCAGCTGTGGCTGCCCACGTAAGACCTGCACAAGATCAAGTTAGTCAGCATTGTAACAGATGGAGGAGCACATGAGACCCTTCCTTTAGTTCAGTTGCTATTGACAATGGGTAGCTACTAAGGGAGGGAGCCTCCTTATTTTTCTTCAGGGATATGGCCTGGGGTAGGTTGACCATGTTCCAATGAATAGCCCTAAATACATGCATTTACTGGAGACACCATTTAGACCCTGCAGGTTAAAAACAGGACATGAAATAAAGAGAAAAACGTGGTAGTGGGTTCTGAAAAGAGGTTAGGAAGTGGATTTGAAATAATGAATTTGTGTATGAAGTTTACAAACAATAAAACAAAAGTGAGAGAATTTTAAAAGTTAATAATAAATACATAAAGGTCCTACAGTCCCCAAATGTTCCCTTTAGTGCTAAAGAGGTAAGGTGTGAAATTAGTCTACCATTGAGGTTAATTATTCTTAGAAGCATTCACTATTATAAGTAAAAAAATTTGGTTATATGTTCAGAAACTTAGGTTATATGGTATAAATAAGGTATGATGGTATGATGATATGATGATTTGAGGTGACATGAAGGGATGCCAGCTTTAATTTCTTACTTTTCACATGAAGAATATTTTATATGGTAGATACAGGGTTTTGATTTAATTGATGGGCCTGGTTAACATGCTATGACTTAGTGTGTTGGGTGTCAATTTAATGTAACACCATAAGGAACTGATCTTTTAAATTGAATCATCCAGGCAATTTCATCAAGACAAAATCACCAGTTGTTCATATATACAGAGTTTCAACTCACTGTGCCAATTTCCTCCAGGCAGAGAAAAGTGACATTTTTTTTCTTAGAAGATATTGAGGAAATTAGGGAGAAAATAGACCACGAGACACAGAATAATCAGAATGGTTAGGACTGTACATACATCCACAGTTTCTCTCATTACTGCAAATAAGGGCTGTTAAAATTAAAGTGACTGAATGGCTCACCAGATAATAAACTTGGCCTCGGCAGCACGGAATGGCACACAGTTTGTCGACAAGGCAATATTCCCGAGTAATTCCTGCAAGTGTGGCTGCCACCGTGTGAGGTCCCCTCATTGAACCTCGCTGCATTGAGACAACTGCATGGTGAGCTACTCTGTGTTCTTCATTTCACGTTCCCTTTCTCTTTTCTAAAAGCTGACCTTTGAGCATATCTGGTATTCATCAGGTTTTTCCTCAAATATCTCAGGTTCTCATCCTGAACATGTGCTAAGATTCTACTTGCCCCTCGAAGCCAGGTTTGACCTTATTGTTATGTGCTTCAACCAATTAAATCCCAACAGAAGTGAAATCAAGCCTCAGAGCTGCAGCATAAAACGATCATTGTTTTCCCATTATTATGGAGGGCCAGCAGTGCATCAGACAGCGGCTGATCAGTCATTTGATCAGGAGCAAACGTGATGGGAGCAGAGGCCCCAGCTCACTCAGATAGACAAGGACAGGAAGTGACTTCTGCCTTTGGCCACTGGCCACAGAGATTAGGAACTTGTTTCATTTGTTCGTCTAATGTATCTTATTCTGACCCTATGGACCTGCACTGGCATGGAAGCGTGTGCCTTCAGTAGGTAGGAGTACATGGAACAAATGCCTGGAGTATTTTGGGAATTGAGGTAACAGTCTCAGAAAATAAGACTATGCTGCTTCAGCAGTTAGCACAGACTGAGCAGCAGCACCAGCAATAGAGAAAGTGACTTTGCAGAAGTTGAGTCTCTATATATGTTTCAGGAGCATTCATAATTTATTATTTAAAAAAAGAACAAGCAATATGGATAATAAATCAGGTCTAACCTTATGTGATCTGAGATAAAATATTAAACCTCAATATTTGAGCTCCCTTGTGTTAAGATAAAAATGCAGCAATACTTTCCCTTTATAACGCCCTACAATACTGTAAGGTCAAAAATATAATAAGTAGAACATTGTGGAAAAAGATTAGCCTACACTATAAATGACATAGTAATATTTTACCACTACATAAATCTATACGGTAAAGTAAAAATATTCTTTTCTTACCATATTTTTTGTAGTAATGACTGATAGAGAATATAATTCTGCAAAGATATTTTAGTGTAGAGATTATAGGATAATAATTTTCAAATTTGGATGCCATTTCTCATTGCAGATCATTTCCATGCAAATTAAATCTGGAATAACATTGACACATGAGGGATGCTGCCTTGGGTCAGTAAATCAGTTGTAGTTTTGATCCTATTTCCCTTTTCCAGATCTGTTAGCAGCCAAGGCCAAGCATTCATTATCTCCCAGTTGGCTTGCTATAACATTCTGTTTACTGGACTCCAGATCTCAAATTTCTTTCCTTTAATCCAGTTGATATCTACTCAGCTGCCATATAAATATCCATAAAGCAAAACTCTAAATATACCACAGTTTCTCTTAAATAAATAACCTTTACAGCACGGCAAAATTTTGATGAATAGATGGCATGGGAGAGAACACATTTTAAATAAGAAGGTAGAAAGTAGCCCTGCATGCCTACTAGTCAACAGAGAAGTCTACATAAAAATAATTTTAGTTTGATCACAACATAAATTTGGCTAGATCGTTGAGAGACCACTCTGAGAAGTCATAGTACAGGGCTTAGAAAGATGATTAAAAATGCTCACATTAGTTTGGATATGTGTACACATAGACACACACATTCATATACATACACATACAAATACATAATATACCAAACACACATATTTGTATAAAAATAAAGTGCATACATACAACTTATACATGCACACATATATCTACATAACATGTACACACATACACATGCACACACACAAATTAGGTGCCAGGCTATCATATTAAAAGTGTGTGTGTGTGATGATCAAATAATCCTAATATTCCTTACCTATCTGTGACATGAACACCTGGCTATTATTGACTATACTGGAAAGAGGGCTTCACAATGACATTAGACCATGCTTTCTGATGTCCCTAGGGGGCCAATGCCTTGATGCTGGAACTAAGTGTTGTGAAGATAGCTTAATAGTGTCTTTGATTTTTGATTTTTGTTTTCATTTGTTTTGTTTGGTTTGTTTTTCAGCAACCTGATGTCACAAGTTTGTAATTGCAGCTACTCAGGAGGTTGAGGCAGGAGGATTGTGAATTCATAGTCTGCCTAAGCTACAGAGTAACTTATAAGACCAGCATGAGGAACAGAGTAAGACAACTTGGTATCTTAAACACAGAAATAGAAAAAGAACATTATAAAAAAATTATTTGAGAATTATTTCATAGAGAATCCCAAGTGCAAGACTCTGACTTTTAATTAACTTATGCTGCTTCATGCCCTGTCTACTAAATGGAATATTAATATCAAATGGTATTCTTAGAGGAAGCAACAAGAGCTGTCCCAGATCCCCAGGACAGCATGGCTATGTCGCACACACTCATCCAAAACTATAGCCCAGAAGTTTTTAACCTGGAAAACATTCAGGTATGTGGGAAATAGAGATCTAGGATGAAATTTCTTTTTAAAAGTTTTTTTGATGTTGTTGTTGTTTTCTTTTACACCACTGGGTCATCCTAACAAATATTTGCATTCATGAACAATGCGAGAAGTTATTATGAATTCTGAATTGTGGATTACACAGTGAAGAAAATTCACCGCCAAAAGCTTGCTTTTGCTGAGGAATTGTATCTTTCACTGAGCTAATGCAGAAATCAATGTACTGGAATGAATTCACAGTACATTAACTCCTTGCAAGTTACTGTAAAAACCTTTGAACTCTTGCCAAGGTGGACAATTAAGTATGAATTCTGTTCTTGATTTACATTCCTTGGTAACGGTGAATTTGTTTCACTTACCAATAAATTTGTTTCCTAATGGATTATGTACTATCTACAGATTTACATTTAGGCTTCCCTTGTCTTGACAGATAGCCTATGCTTTTACTCAAAGGTATTTAATGATGCATCTCTTACAGGAATAAAAAAAAAAAAAAGCTCAGATGTTTAAATTTATTTACCTAAAATTTATTTAACTTATTCTCCAAGAAAATTTAAATAGCTATCAATTTCCTGATCACACTAATATGAGTGCCAGGAGATGATGACGAATCCCGGATCACACACTAAGCGGGTGTTTTAAACTCAGAGATGGATGAAGCACAGCCAGCAACAATTTTCTGAAGGAAAGAAACAAAAAGCAGTAGCAAATGAGAGTTTGCTAGTTTTCTGGGACTTTCAAATTAGTTGAAGCTAAGTCACACAAAAGAAGCAAAACCTATTGCTATCTAGCTCTGCCACAACAGCTCATAGTTTTATCCTCCAGTATCCCAGAAGCCTCTTGTCAGGGTGTTTTCTTTACAGCCCTGTGATCCTTGTGAAGTGTCTAAGAGAGGACCCTGCCTTGTCTCTACAGGTTTCCTATGGCTCCTTCTCACTCTTCACTGTGTCCAGGGGCCCTCCAATGGCAGCTGTGTTTACCCTCATGTGTTTGCCATCCATGTCTTAACTTCTCAAACCCCTTTCCCTTCTGCTATAAAGACAGCAGTCAGCCTAACCTAGAAAGACTTATGCTTCCTAACCAGGGACATTCGTGAAGGCTACTGTCATCAATAACATCACGCGCAAATATACTGAAACATAGATCTCAAACATGTTTCTTAAGTTATACATTCAAAGGGTGTGGTGAATGAAGACTATGCTGGGGAACACACACCTGGGGCCCAGACCTTACCCTCTATTTGATCTAATATACACCTACTTTTACATGAGCTGTCTTCAATTTCTAAGCTTTGGTTTTATTACCGGCAATGGTTTTTTAAAAGTGTAACCTGTAGGTCAAATCTGGCCTCTGTGTTTGAAGGCACAGTTTGTTTGTTGTTCGTTTGTTTGTTTGTTTGTTTGTTTTTTGTTACATTTGATAGAGCCACCAGTATTCCCTCAAACACTCCCTCTGTTAGTGTTCAGACTCTAACAGCAGAGGTGTCAAGTGTTGACAGACATGGTACGGCTTACAAGGCTGTACACTTTCCCTGCCTTGGCCTTTATGAACATTTGCAGCTTCTCATTATGAAGTGGGGACAACAATAGGTGCATCCTGTGATGAAGGGCAAACACCAAGCATAGTGAGATGTCAACAAGGATGCTTGACTTTTTCTGACAAAGGCACAGTGCCATGGTGAGTGAAGAATGGCTGAAAAACTATAAAGACATAAATCCAAGTGTATCTGGACAATAGGTGCTAGTGACATCACTTTATGCTTGTTATTTAATTCCTTTGTGTTTTAATTTTCTCATCCAGAAACAAGATAATTATTCCACTTACTTCAGAGAGCCTGGACCAGGAGACTAAACATTGTTGCTATTACTGATTTTTAGGCAAAGAGATATAATATTATCTTCAGTGTATGAGATGGAAGAGAGTGAAAGGGGAAATTCATCCAGAAAATCCCATCAGTTAAAGACTCAATAGCTTCTTTAGGTCAAAAGGAGTCATGAGGGCAGGAAGATTACCATCGTGAATTCAAAACTATTTGTTGGTCAAACAGACCATCTGATGATTGAGACTTAGAGCAATATATACTCCAAGGCCGATGAAAGCCATAGTAAAATGATGACCAGAGTCTAAAGACCGTTTTGAGTTAAGATATGTTCACAAGGTCTTTGAGAATACCATATTTTGAATTCATAATTATCTCCCACCCTCACCAATCTTGTTCCTCATCTCTTGTTCTCTGCTAGTAAAAAAGTCCAGTGTCTTTGAAATGCCTCAAAAAGGGCCATCCACAATCTCTTGCTTTTCTAGCTCCCCATTGCTTTGAGGGTCCATTTCTTTGAGCGTACATTAAATTCCATAACTCTTCACTGATCTGCATGTGGCAATAACTTCAGTGAGTAGAGCTAGAATTCAAAACTTCAAGAGATGGTGTGGTGTTTTGAATATAAATAGCTCCCATGTGGTTGAATGCTTGGTTCATAGGGAGTGGCACAGTTAAGAGATGTGGCCTTGTTGGAGGAAATGTATCCTGTGGAGATAGGTTTTGAGGCATCATATGTTCAAGCTACACCCAGTATGACATACAGTCTCCTTTTGTTGTCTGCTGATCAAGATGAAAAACTCTCAGCTCCTTCAGCACCATACCTGCCTATACACTGTCATGTTTCCCACCACGACGATAATAGACTAAACCTGTGAACTATAAGCCAGCTCCAATTAAATATTTCCCTTTATAAGAATTACCTTGAGTTTAGCAGAATATATTGGTGCCTAGCCCAATTGTCACTGGAGAGGCTTCACCCAGCAACTGATAGAAACAGATATAAAAACCCACAGGCAAACTTTAGGCAGAGCTTGGGAAAACCTGCCAAAGAGGGGGAAGAAGAATTATAGGAACAAAGAGGGGGGCAAGGACAGTATAAGAAAACACACAGAGTCAACTAATCTATATCCATAGGGGCCTCAGAGGGACTAAACTACTAACAAGGAACCCTGCATGAGATTGACTTAGACCCTCTGCATATATGTTTAATTGTATAGCTTGGTCTTCACATGGGACTCCTAACAGTGAGTTTTTGCCTGCCTTTGGGGTGCTTTCTTCCTACTGAGTTGCCTCATCTTGTCTTAATAGGAGAGCAGGTGTCTAATCTTACTTCAACTTGATATACTGTGGCTACTTGATGTCCATGAAAGACCTGCCCTCTTTTGAAGAGAAAGGGAAGAAGTGATGTGCGTGAAGAAGTGGGGGCTGGAAGGGGAGGTGGCAGGTGGGGATGGGGTGGGGGGAGAGAAGGGAGAGGAAGTTGGTTGGTTGAGATGTAAAACAAACAAACAAGCAATCAAACAAATAAATATCTGCTCTGGTCGTGTTGTCCCTTCATAGCAATAAAACCCAAACTAAGACAGATGAGATTGCTATATGTGCTTTCTGCTCTTTGTGTGAATCTTAGGTGCATAGGGATTTCAGTCCTTACTACTGTAGAGATGAACACAGAGCCATGGGTATAGGCAGAACACTTTCTTGGGCTGACTTTCTAAGTAGACCACACCTGCCATGAGTGAGAGCAGGGTCATATTACCAGTAAGGATTTTCAATCTACAAACTTTTTTTTTTTAAATCAAGTTAATGCAGAGGCTGTCCCCACAGCTATGGACATAGAGGTGTAGCTCTGATCCAAGAGGTTCTGAATTATGTCTGTCTGAAATTAAAATGGACTTCTCCCTTGTAGTTCCATTGTCTCAAATAATGATTATTTTCAAAGAAATAAGTTGCATTGTTTAGTAAACTTTAGATGTTATCAACCACATCATTTTAGGGTGTGAGTTTTTATTTTGAGTATATTGAAATGATCAGATGAAGTTAACTTGTATCTCAATATATATAGTGTATATATGAATGTCCGCTGGGAATCCTTTGTTGAAGGCTTGGCCCCATCCTGTGATGACATGGATGAGCAATTGACCCACATTTGCTATTGACTTTGTCAGTACATTAAAGCATTGACAAGTTCCAAACTGATTGGTCTACTAAGAGGTAGACTCTACATAGAGGAAGCCAGAGGTAAAGCATCTGCCTCTGATGGATATATCTTGCCCTTCATTCAGTTTTTCCCCCTGCTTTCTGGTTACCATGAGTTAAGAAAGTTTGCCTCACCACCCAGACCTGGCTATGGCAGTCTACCTCCACACTAGCCCTCAGTGGAGGGGAAAAGTCACTGTAGACTGAAGCTTCTAGAACCATAAACTAAAAGAAAAACTTAGTGCTTTTAGTTCTATTGGGCATTCTGTCACAATGACAGGAAAATGACTAACGCTGATATAAATATCAGCTTCAGAAGTAAATGTTCAGCTCTGGCTTTCACTTCAGCCATGATCAACTCCATGGGCTTCTCCCATAGACCTAAATGTGTGATGTGGGAGCAGAAATGAAGGAGAGCAAAGCAGCGGCAGAAGAAAATGTTTCTGCCATCCCACAGCTACATATGGTTTTCATTTGGTTATATTTCTGGTTTTGTTATTGTGTTGTTTTTGTGATTCCTTATGAGTTATATCTATAATTCTTTTACTTGATATCTTATGACCATATTGTATACAAAAGACAATTATGGGACTATTCACTGTAGTCCCAAGTGAATAGCTATAGGCTGTTTGTGTACATTGTTATCCTTGTGTTATTCAAATGCTGATTTCTCTGCCCTTCATATATTGTTTTAATCTAGACACGGCATTGTAATGTCTAGAATCTCCTGTCTCAAGTTTGTGTGAACAATACTTATCATTTATTCTTTGCCTTTTCAATATATGCTGGTCACAAAATGGCTGCACAGAAGAGAGACTAGGGTGGAAGTTTTCTCCATGGGGAGGACAGAGAGAGGGAGGGAGATTCAGATCAGCCACAAGGAAAGGGTCTGAGAAGACACCAAGAGAAAAAACATCTGAAGGAGAGAAATCTTGAACAATCTTAAAGTGCAAATATTGTGGGATGTGGCTGGGAAGTAGTCAGATTAGCATGGAGGGTTAATATAAAGAAATAACTTCCCAGATATTCAGGTACAGCTTAAAATAGATTTTGCTTTCTCTCTGTGGTTCTGAGTAACTAGCAAAGGTAAAGAAATACAAATGTTAGATTAGTTCACTGTTAACACCTATATTAAAAGAATTAATTTTACAAGTGTCCAAGAATCAACTGAAGCCTGGGAAAGAAATATACAGTATTGAGTATGCTAAGAAGATAAACAGTACAGTTAGCTCAAATGGAGAAATGAGTTTATCTACAATCTTCCAGCAGAGACAGCTCAAATGATGAAATGATCATATTCTCTACAACCAAACATTGTGAGTCATCAGGCCTTAGGATTAATCTTGTCCCGGGTGCTCATCTGTTCTGTTCCTTGACTTTCTAACACGAAACAAGAGAATGACAATGTTGCCTCTCTAGTCCTGCTTACACCAGAACAACTTGGATAATAAAGAGAGTAATAAGAGAATGGGTAGAATGTTCTAAACACTAAATAAAAGTTAGTTATCATAATGAGAAATAAAGCAGAGATTGGGGAACAAACCTATAGGTAGTCTATGTTCTCTATTTTCATTGTTGTGATAAAACTAACCAATCTCAACTTGGGGGTGGATATTTAGTTTATATTTCTAGGTCACAGCCCATCACTGAGGAAATTCAGGTCAGGAACTGAAGCAGAAACCATACAGGAACACTACTTATTATCATTCTAATTCACTCAGTTACATTTTTAACATAGCTCAGTTTCATATGCCCAGGAATGGTGCCAGTCACTATGAGCTAGGCTTTCTCACATCAGTCAAGACAACCTCTCACAGACACGGCCATGGGCCAATCTGACATGAGTAACTCCTCAATGAGGTTACTTCTTCTCAGATGACTCTAAGTTGTGTCAAATTGACAATAAAAACTGATCAGCAAAATCTTCCTTAGAAGTTGACACACTGAGTGGGAGAGGGGGCAGGGAAAGAAAAGGGGGAGCATGATCAGGTATTGAGCATGGGGGTGGGGTGGGGAACAGGAGCAAAGCCCTGAGGGCCAGTAGAAAGAGTGGAAACAAGCAACCTCAGGAGGTAGAAGATGGGGCGGGGGACTCTCTAGAATGTACTAAAGACCTGGGAGGTGAGAGATGCTCAGAACTCAAAGGGAGGGACCTTAGATGAAATGTCTAACAGTGGAGAGAGGGAACTTGTAGAGTCCACCTCCAGTAGAATGACAGGGCATCAAGTGGAGGGATAAAGTTGTCATTCCATAGTCAAAACCAGACACAGAATGGTTCCTGTCTAAAAGAACTGCAGGGACAAAAATGGAGAAGAGACTGAAGGAAAGAAGGTCCAATTACTGGCCCAACTTGGGACCCATCTCAAGGGAAGACTCCAAGGCCTGACACTATTATTAATACTATGGTGTACTTACAGACAGGAACCTAGCATGGCTGTCCTCAGAGAGGCCCAACATGTGAGACAGATACAGATACTTAAACCCTTGGGAACTCTTGTGGTTGAATTAGGGAAAAGCAGAAAGAAGCTGAGGAGGAGGGAGACCCCATAGGAAGACCAGCAGTCTCAACTAACCTGGACCTCCAAGATCCCTCAGACACTGAGCCACCAACCAGGCATCATACACTAATCGATATGAGGCCCCTGATACATATGCAGCAGAGGATTGCCTGGTCTGGCCTCAGTGCAAGAAGATGCATCTAACCTTGAGAGACTTGAGGCCCCAGGGAGTGGTGAGGTATGGTGGGGTGGGGAGTAGAAACATCCTCTTGGAGATGGGGAAGGAAAGGGGAGAGAAATGAGATAAAGAACTGTTGAAGGGTGAACTGGGAAGGGGATAATGACTAGACTGTAAAAAATGATTAAAGACTAATTTAAAGCAATATTATTAAACCAGAATAATTTCTTTCTTCATTCCCAAAATCTCATGTTATTATCACAATATAAAACATGCTCCAATTCCCAAAAGTCTCGCCATTTAAAAATATTTCTATACTTTAAAAGTTCAATATATCTTTAAAAGCACAAAACTCCTTAACTGTGAGCTCCTGTAGATTAAAATCAAATTACGTACTTCCCAGAAAGGAAGGACAAGAGCAAACAAAGCAAAAAACAAGAACAAGAACAAGAACAAGAACAAGAACAAGAACAAGAACAAGAACAAGAACAAGAACAAGAACAACAACAACAACAACAACAACAACAACAACAAGAAGCCCAAACCCACACTTTAGCAAAACCAAAAGACCAACAGCTCAGCGCCTGACATTTTGGACTCACTCATCATCTTCTGGGCTCCAAAGGGTTTGGGTATCCCTACCTCTCAAGACCTTCCATCTGCAGTACTCTCAGCTTGTTGCTAAAGCTTGGGCTGGTTCTACTTATACATGCTGCTGTCCTTGGCAGACGTCTAGTCAACAGTCTTGGTAGCTTCATTATTCTGGGCTCTCCACTGTAATCTTGCATCTGTCATTTCCTCAAAAACAGTACCAGATAGGTGTTTCTTAAACTTTACCTGGTTTATTTATTAGCTTGAAAATAACAGAGCAATGAATCCTATTGCTTCTGTGCACTGAGCTTACAGCAATGTCTCCCAGGAGGTCTCACCTCAATGATGGAGATCTCGTGTTAACCACAGTTGACTTTTTATTCCTAGTGGAGCAACACTACAGATTTTTAATCTAAAGTATCACACAAATGGCCCTGGTAGCCTTTGCTTCCCTTCCAAACTTCAAAACCCAGGTTCTCATTGTTTTTATTTCTCTCAACATCTTTTCTCCCCAACCCTCCATTAAACTTTAAGCACTCAATGTCTGTTAATCTTAAATATTCAAAATTCTCCATAGCCTTCCAACAAAGTAGTCAAAACCCATAAAAAGTCACATGGTCAGGTCCATCACAGAAACCCTAGAATGTGTAAGCTAGCCCAGCAAAGAAAGATTGTTCTGCATGAGGTAGAAAATGCTCTCTTTAGTTACAGCACAGATTGCATCACTGCCTGCCTTGCAGCACTGTAAACTGAATAGAACTATAAACCTGCACCTTAGCCACTCTCAAGGAATGCTATATAACTCAGCCTGGGCTTCAAACCATATAGATGATTTATCCAGAAAAGTTGGTCTTCCCTAAGGGATGACGCTGTACAGAGTTTCAAGCAAAAACCTCCCACCATGTCAGACTCTGGCATAATTCATGAGCATAAGCGAACAGAGTATTTGAGTGAGAGGATGCCATGAAAATGAAGCCTTTTGGTATATTCAAAGTCATCTAATTTCCTATTTCATGGCTTTATTCATCTTGTAGAGTAGAAACAAGTTAGTCAAGAAAGGGATGTCACAAAAGTTCCCTTGATCCTCTTATAAACAAATATGAGACACTGGGTGCAATTGTGTAGTTTCCCAGGCATGTTGATTAATGGATCAGTGCTGTCCTGGGGGACGTCTTTCTGTACCTGAATGCTGATAGAAAATACTAGATCCCATTGTTCAACATTTTGATTAACAACTTGGATATAGACACAGATGGCATGCTTATCAAATTCTGGAATGATATAAAGCCCAGAGTTATAGCTAATATGTTGGATGTCAGAGCCAAAGATTTAGAGCTCTTAACAAGCAGAAATAATGAAGTACAAGGAACACTCTGAGAGGGAATGAAGGTAAAAAGCAGTTTTGCATTACGATCCCCAAAGGGCGGCTCAACATGGAGACTCAGAATGAGGGATACAAAACTTTATAGCAATTTCTAAAACACAGACTTCAGGGTTTTTTGACTGCAAAATAAAACTGTCAGTAGCCACTATATTAATTTAGTTGTGCATTCTATCTACTTTAATGTATTTGATAGGTTTATAAAAATATTTACAAAAGTAGTAGTGTCTGGGTTCAAAGAAAACAGGAGAAGGTAAAACATTGACTATATTTCCATTTAGTTACGTTTTTGACTGTCTAGAAGAGAAGTGCTCAGTGCCTACTGGCTTACCTATCTGCCTTCATTTTTTTCCACATAGTATTTCCCATCAGTGTTTGAACTATCCTCAAATTTTATTGTCCATACAACCATGGCCCTTTCCTCACGGCAGTTTAAGAATATTCTCAGTGTGTATCTTCTTACTATCTCTCAATTAAATAGAGCTCAGGGATTACATTATTTTTTATTCTAACACTATGTATCAAACATGTAGCACAGCTCTTAGCACAAAGGCATTCAATGAACATTTTCTGCATCAGATATAAAATGAGCAAAGAATTCAAGAGGAACCATGGGCAAAGGAAAAAGATACACAGAGATAAGATGTAGCATAAAGCACAGTTTGCTGAAGTCACATTTAAATCTGTGTGAAGCTGAGAGAGAAAAACTTCCTAAAGAAATTGACATCTTTTAGTGTGCAAAAGAACAGAAAGGGGTCACCTTGCAAGAAGTCTCCAAATGCAGTAGGAAAACACATGCAAAGGAGCTGAGTCAAAGAAGGGGCATATGATGCGTGGGGACAGTGGGAGGATGGTTGGAGCATACGGTACAGGGAATACGTGTTGGAAATGACATTGGACACAGTGTTCCCTTTACCATCTTTAAGCAACTACTTCCAACTAGGAACATGTTGAGACAAAGCCAAGCACAGTAACAAAAGGGGGCCTGTCTGGCATGTGAATAAAATTTGAATATTTAGGCTGAAAATAAGACAAAGACAAGGGTAAGGGGCAACATGTATCATTTCAAGTTTTTGAAAAACTTAGGCTATATTTTAGATTCTTCTTTAATCTAATAAAAATAAATTAGGAACCAATGGACTAACCAAGCTTTGCTCAAGTTTAACAGATGGGGTTCTTTTTATTTGTCTGTTTGTTTTGCTTTGTTTTTTTTTTTTTTCTGTTTGTTTTGTTTTCTAGTTAAAAAGGCTGCTCAGATGGGCATGGGAGTAACAGCTCCTTTGCCCTAAGGTGAAGCAGGCTTCTCTGTCAGCCCTGCAGGACTAGTTCATGAGTGGTCTGCTATCCCTTTTCTAGGTCAATTCTTTCATATGGCCTATCGTGCTAATTACAAGGTGTTCTTTATATTTCAAATCTACAAATGCATTTCTTTCTTTCAATCAATGAAGTCATTACATTTGTATGCATTTACAGCCCCAGCACTTGTGTTTATTTGCATCCCTGGCATTTGTGGTCATTTCCATCCCCAGCATTTGTGTGCATTTATATACGTAGATTTCCTCTTTCTCTATTCCCATCATCCAAAACAGAGTTTCACACCATTCAGTTACAAACTAAATTTGAGTTTTCAGTAGTATTCCTAACTCTACCCTATTTCTGCACCTCTGAATAGGGTCACCATTGAGACTGTCTCACACTTACCTTCATCGTGGACACGCTGGTTTATGTGTCCCGGTTCCCCTAGCTTCTCTACTCTTGATGATAGTCTTGTCAAATCCAACTTTAACCCCAAGAAACACAAAATGAAATCATAGCCCTGGGATGGTGTATATACTGGGTACCATCCAAAGTAGCAATAGCCTGCTGATTGGACATGGGAAGGAGCACTGGAGAGATAAGGTATATGTTTCCCATTCCAGCAAGTTACCCTGTTTGCCAGGCAGACCTTGAGCAGCAAAACTAAATCTGTGCACTCCATGAGCCTCACTGGAAAAGTGTCACCAGGTTAATCACAATGAGAATTAATAACCTAGTGCTGATTCTCAGAGGTATTGGTAGCTATTCCTCAGTGGACTCACACTCTCAAAAAACTAAAAATTTGTATGTCTTTCATTTTATTAATTTATGCTCTGTGATCATAAGCAGAACATGCATAATTTTCTCTTGATACATAAAGTAATTATATATCATATAATGGTACAATGAAAATATAAACAAACTATATGCTTACATTATATATGTTATACATAATATATGTTAATTATATATAATATAAACTACATATATATAAATTTTTTATTTAATAGTGGAGACATGTTAATGTGTTCCTTATAAAAGTTGTTCAAATATTCTTCAGCAATGCTTCTTTGAAATAACAAAACCCCTTTATGGTATGAATGCCTGACCAGAAAAACTCAAGTCTAGTTGCCAAGCAGGCTTTTATATTTAACCTAGTCACAAGCACCAAGAGTATTGCCCAACCACAAACCTCCTTTTCTCCTTTAAGTGTCAAAACATGCTCTCTGCTGAGATGCTATTTCAAAGCTCAAAACCATCCCAGAAGTCATCTGTCTTTTCACACCACTGTATTCATATCTTCTTAATTTATTCTACATCTTATTGATTAGTGCTATTTTATTACGAGAGAGTCTACAATATAGAACTCATATGAGCCAAGTTCCCCAGTGCCTATGATTTTCATCTGAGTGTGTTTAACTATTTTGCTTGTGTTTTTAGTGTCAAAGTCATCACCAAGACCCATGTGGTGATTGTGATCCATTTTACGGTTTTGAGTTTTATGGTTGTGTGACTCGTATACTTGGGTTTATTTCCAGCATAGTGTAAGGGAAGGATTCAGTAGCATTTAGGGTGCATGTGAATACATGCTTACCCAACACCCTTTATTGAAGAGACTATCCTTTGTATTGTGTATGTTCTTAGCACCTCTGAAAGATATTCTTGACTGTTAACTTGGTTAACTCTGGGATTGAGCATCTGGGTATACTTGTCAGAATTTTTTTTTTTTAGTTAAATTATTTGATATGAGAAGACCCACTTTTAGTCTAAATCTTCAGAAAAGGAGGATCTACCTTTAATCTGGGCTATATCGTTTGCTGGTAGCTTATATATACAGAATATAGAAGAAGGAAACTGTTTCTTTCTTTGCCTGTTTACTCTCACTCTCACTGGAAAGTCCATTCCTTCACTGGCATTAGAGCCTACTTTGAGATTTTGGCCTATACTGAAGACCAGCTGAGGCACCATCCTTGTGGATTTAATAACTACTGAACTCTTGGACACTGCATTAGTAGACAATCATTGCTGGACTAGCTAGACTATCCCCATTAACCCCTTTTAGAAACACCCTATGTCTCTCTGCCTGTCTGTCTATCTATCTATCTATCTATCTATCTATCTATCTATCTATCTATCTATC
>JANHMN010000009.1:29830224-29843633 GCA_030674055.1 Rhabdomys pumilio | reverse complement strand
ATCTATCTATCTATCTATCTATCTATCTATCTATCTATCTATCTATCATCTATAATCTTTGTCTCTTTGTATCTTTCCCTCTCTCTATTTCTCCCTCCTCGCTATACATAAACATTTATTCTGTAAGTTCTGTTCCCTTACAGAACCTGAACTAATAAAGCATACTTGTGTGAGATCCACAGAGTGTGTATATTTGAGGCTATTTCTGGGCTATTCTACTGGTTAATGCATCTGCTTTTATGCTGGTACCATACTATCTAAATCAACTGAGTTTTGTAATACTATCTGAAAATAGGAAGTGATGAATTCATTTCTGTTCTTCTTGCTCATTGTATTTGAGATTTTCAAGGTCATTTTCAGTTCCACACACTTATCAAGGTTATGTTACCTACTTCTATGAAAAATGTTACTGGAGTTTTGACAGTAACCGCATTGAATCGAAAGTTTCTTAGTCTACAATGAATATTTTGACTATATTAACTCCCTTGATCCAGAAATGCAGGTTCACCTTCCATTCACTATGTAGTCCTGGATTTCTCTCATTAAGGTCTTTTAGATTTTAGTAAAGTCATCTTTATTTCCTTGTTTCAATTTATTTCCATTTTATTCTTTTGGAAATTCCTGTAAATAGGGTCTTTTTTTTTAACCTTTTGAGATTATAATATATTTACATTTCTCCCTCCTCTTTACTCCCCACATCACTCCATACACCCTTCTTCACTCTCCTTCTAATATATGGCCTCTTTTTGCACTGTTATAACATGTATATATGTACATGTAATATAGATTATAATTATAATGTATTTCTAGATATAACCCTGATGCTTTGTATACTGTTACTTGTAAGTATGCCTTCAGGGTTGATCATTTGGTACTGGACAATCAATTGGTGTGCTCTTCCATATATAAGTCTATCTCTCCAACTCTCAGCCTTACTCAGTTGCCTATAGTTCTTTATATAGGGTCGAGGTATCATTGATTTCTTCCCACCCAGTCAGGCACATCTATTGATGCCATCCTTGATCAGCCCAAATTTGAGGAGTCATAATGGTATGACTTTATGGCTGTAGCTTCTTGTATAGTAGACACAAATCTCACAACAACCTCCTTGATTATCTTTCTCTAACAATCTTTCTGCTCCCTCTTCCACAAGAAGAGCCTTTGGTGAAGGAGTGTTTTGTGGATGTGTCCATTAGAACTTGGCTGTACAACTCTGCATTTTGATTGGTTGTGGTTTTCTTCAATGGTCTCTGTCTGCCAAAAAGAGAATTGTGCTTGATGACAGGTGAAGACTACACTTATCTCTGAATGTAAGACAAATGTTTATAGATTGTCATTAGGGATTATGCTGGCTTAGTAAATTAGTGGTTATAGGGTCTCCTCCAACCGTCGGGACTTAATGAGCACTGGAAACTTAGGTTTCTAGTACCAGGTCTTGTTTCCTTCTTGTTTGGATTGTATTAAGTCAAATTAGAAAGCTTTCAGTTATTCCCAAGATATACGTGTCATGTCCGTATTGTACCCTTAAGGTTATTTTGCCATGTTGGTCATTGATGTAGTTCTTAGATGTCCTAACTGGGTAGGTCCATTGTTTGACTTCATTATTTAGAAGCTTACATGGTTTTACTGGTATCATGCAAGCTAGTTCTGATGGAAAGCCTTCTCAGATCAGTTTCAAGTTAGGAGAGTCAAAGTTCTGTTTCTTAAGTATATAATGTCTTCAGCAATAGGGATTGCTTTCCACTTAAGAATAACCAGGGCTGCATGTTTTGAGAATCTCTTAGACAACCCTGGCCAACAACTCAAAGAAGGCTTCCCATGTCTGGTGTTACAGATTTTTGTCAGGTGGTCTCTGGCTCTTTGAGAAAGCACCATCAGACCACATGAGAAAGATCATTAAGATTACATATGTATATGTATGCACTGAATTACATGTATCGTACATTTTATTTTTAGGTAAAGAAGGGTTAGTAATGTAATTCCTTGTGACTTTTCCAGGCATCGGTACTTTCCCCATCTGCCTCCTTCCTCTGTATTTGTCTTTCTCCCCCTTTGCCACGGAGGCCTTATTTTCCAAGTCCTCCTGCCCCTTCACTTATAACCTGCTATTCTCCTTTAGTCTCCTCCCGCCTATTTCAGTATGTACACCCCTCCTCTTCCCTTGATAAACCCCTTTCCCACTTCCCTGATCTGATCACTTGTATCTTACCATTCTTTTTTATTAATTTCTTTATTGGATACTTCGTTTCACTGTAGAGACATATAGCTTATTTCTGTGGCCTGAAAATTAAGCAATTCGTGTATTAGTTCTGTAAGATTTTTGTTGGAATCCTTATTAGCTCCCCATAACAGTACATTCTCTGAATAATTGCATCAATTTTATTACCCCTTCTCTTCTTATTTAGATGTCTTTTATTTCTTTTTCTTCCCTAATTGTCCTAACAACACCTAGCAGGAGAAGGAAACCTTGCCTAATTTCCAAAATTGGACAAAATACTTAGACTTCTCACCATGGAGTCCAGTGCTAGCTACAGGCTCACAGCCTTGGACTTGTTGCGTTCATTTCTGTGGAATTTTTATTACACAAGATGCTGAAGGTTTTCAAGGACTTTTTCTACCTTTACGAGTTAGGTCTATGCTTTACGTCTTTGATCCTTTAATATGACCTGTCACATTTACATGTCAAGTCATTTTGTATTTTATGCTATAAGAGCCACACATATTCAGTGTGTATGACATATTCAGTCATCCAGCTGAATTTATTTGCTATTATCAAGTTGAAGACTATTGAATTTACATTCTATGGGGCTTTGGGATAATATATACACACACTATGTGTATACATATATATGTATATTTATAATATATAGTATATATTTATATATGTGTGAAATAACACATACAAACATATATACGTGTATATATAACGTAAATATATTATATATGTAGACATGCATGTGTATATAGATATAATATTTTTATGTCAAAATAATGTTGGTTTCCTGCACTCTTAATGGTCATAACACAAAATGATTTTCTTTTGGTAAAATGAACTTTATATTTTCTTTTTATGCTAGTACTTTTGGTGTGATATCCAAAATGATGCTGCCTAATATCAATCTAGATGACAGTGTCATGTTATCTCCTCATAGTTCTAAGGTTTTGACCATTTAGTCCTAGATCACTTTGTACTGAATTTTGCTTTGGGATGAGGACAGTTTCAAGCTTGATCCATTTGTCTGTCCACTTTTTTCAGCATTCCTCTTGGAACAAATCATTTCTTCCTTATTGAATTGTCCTGAACCCCTTGCTGAATCAGTTGTTTATGAATGAAAGCATTTGCCTTACCCCAGCCCTGTTTCATCCTTATGTGCTCTCCTGATGACAGTGACCCCTGGTCTTAACAACTGTATCTTTGTGAGATGTTTTGAAATCAGGAATCATGCTCTTTTCTTTCAAATCTGTCCAGACGTTCTTGGTTTGCTACATTTCCATAGTGTTTTAGGACCATATTTAAATTTACTCAAAAAAGCCAAGCCAAACTTTAGGTTAGTATTACACTGAATCTTCAGGTCAACCAAGAAACCCTTGATTTTTAGCCATTTTAAGATTTCTCATTCATTACCATGGTGTGTTTCCATTTATTTTGATACCTGATTTTGTCAACAGTGTTTTGTTGCATCCAGGATGCACATTCTGAATTTTTTGTTAAAAATTCTTATTAAGAACATTGGATCTTCTGATGCTATTGTTAAAATAAAAATTTTTCTCAGTTATTTTTTAATTATTTCTTGTTAATCTATAAAATTACAGCTGATTTCTGAAACATGATATTGTACCCTGAAAACTTACTGGATTCATTTATTAACTGTAAAGGGTTGGGGAAAGCACAGTTCCCTGAGGGCTTGCTATTTGCTGGTGCATGCTATTGGCAAGAGTAATAATTTTGCCTCTTCCTTTTAAATCTTGGCACTTTAAAACATTATTTCATTTATTTTGCAGTTTGCTACATTGCCTGGGATCGACTCTCCAGGCAGTGACTAATGGAACTTGACAGTACACATTTTGGCTGGTTGCCACTTCATCATATTATATTATATATATTATATTATATTATATTATATTATATTTATTATATATTTTAGTGTGTGTGTTTGGGGGCAAGAAATATGCCATATGGTGACACACATAGACATACATATGTAGATGTATGTGTCTATATAGAAGACTCTCTTCTTTTCCTCTAGGAAAAAGTCTTTTATTGAACCTGAAGCTTGCTGATTTTATGAGGCTGGCTGGTCAGAGCATTCAATGCATTTATTTGTCTCTGTGTCTCCAAATGGTGAGGTTATTAGGCACAGGCAGCAATGCTCAGTGTTTTTCTTTATATGGGTGCTGGATACTGGGGATTCAAACTAGGTCCTCACGTTTGCAAAGCAAGGGTTCTTACCCACAGAGCAATCTCCCTAGCACTGATTTATCTTTAAAGCATAGCAGATAAGTTACTTTGCATCTCTTCATAGGATGTCTACTTGTTTGCACTGAAGGAAACCAAGAAACCCTATTGATTGGTTAATTGAAAACCATTTGTTTCCAAGTTGTTTACCTTCTCAATTGGCATAAGCATATACCTTTCCTTACAATTAGGCCAAAGGAAGTGACAGATGGAATTCATTTGGAATTCTCCCTTGAGAAGTATCAAACAAATATTTTCTCTAGAAAGAGCCCAGAAAGGGCCCTGGGAATGCCTTCTTCCATATTTACTACACTTACGAGGCTTAGGAGGCTAGGATATATGCCAGAATGATGAAGTCCTTGCAGGAGGCTACTAAAAGGATAATGTATGGAGATGAAAGAGAAAAACTGAAGTGGTGATGGAGACCTGGAAAGAAAGACTATCTGCAGCCAGGACCAGCCTCAAAGATGGCATGAGAATGACACCCAGCACTAGCACTGGGCAAGGCTTAACCTTGGGTTTGTCTTTGGAGCTCATATTATCTCATGGTGAGCTGAGAATGCTAGATAAAGTTTTGGTATCTGCCCTACAAGAATTTGGTCTTGTTTTCATCTAATACTTTTTTCTTTCCCTCTTTTTTTTTTAATAATAGGAAAGCATATTATGTCTTCTTTTATATTCTATATGAAATACGTATTTCCATTTTGATTTTTCAGGGCTCACAGCTAAGTGTTTACCGAGAGTCTCTCAAATAATTTTGTCTTTGGAGGTTTTTGTGCAATGCTGGAAGTGAGGCTATTGGAGATGGAGTGAGGGTATAATTTGTATAATGAGAACAATGTGAGTTTGGGGGTACTAGGAGGGCTAATTTTGACTGTCAATTTGACTGGGTTAATAAACACCAAGGTGACCTTGGCTATGTCCATGGAAATGTTTCCATAAGGGCTGACTGTGAAGAAAACTTACCTTGAATGTGTATGCCATCACTGCCTCGGCTGAGCTCCTGGATGGAATGAACAAGTGGGAAGGAGAAATCCAGCTGAGAACTGGCACTTCCTTTAAATATGTGAAGGCAGACTCATTTTCCTACCACCACACCCATGAGCATCTCCCGCTACCATGCCTCACTGCTGTGAAGGGCTGTACCCTCATGCCAAGTGCCAAAATAAACTCTTCCTCTGCAAAACTTCTTTAGCCATTGCCACATATTTTATCACAGTGCCAAGAGACCCCAAGTCACTAGTACAGGGTTGAAGTGTTACAGTGAGAATATGAAATGTCTGCACAAAGGTGTGTGTGTGAAGGGTGTGGTCTCCAGCAGGAGCTGTTATGCAGAGATGACTGGATCACAAGGGCAACAGCTCCCTTGGTAGGTTAGTCTGCTGGTGATGTCTTATTAGGTCTTTGACTTTTAGCAAAGGTGTTTAGGCCATGCCTTTGAAAGTTGTATCTTTTCTCTATTTTTTGTGAACTGTGACATGAGCAGTTTTCCTTTACTACAACCTAGAGTTATATTGCTTCCTTGCCCCAGGTCTCAGAGCAATGGGGATGACTGACCATGCACTAAAGTCTCTGAGACCATGAACTTCCCACTTTTGAAGTTGCTTTCTCAGGTATCTTGTCACTATGATGGAAGACCTAACATAAAATTGGAAGACCACTGACTTTGTGGGTGAAGAACCTTTTCTGCAGTCTGTACTTTAGAAGCAATTCTTTGTGTAACTATCACTACCATCCTCTCCTTCTCCCCTGCCATGCCTTTCCTTGGCTGGCAGCCATAGATTAGAGGGATGTCCTTTCCCCCTTTAGTCTTTCTGCAGACTTGGCACACAAATGGTCTCATTTGAAGCATAGTTTGCATCTATCATCATCTCCCTCCCCAGCTTACTGCTACAGTTGAATGAGATTCATGCCCCTGAGTTGATTTCATGAGACTCCCCTGATGTCAGCATCACTTCACACAACTCCTCCCTCACCTTGCATTCAAATTACTTTTCGTACTTTTATTTTCCAGAGCATATTTTCTCCATGAGATCTTACTGGGAGAGATGGTTCTGTTAGGTACTGACTACTCCCTGGCCTTCTTGTCTTTTTCATCCCAGATTGAATCCTCAGTGGGGATTCCCCTAATGTCTAGTCAAGTACGCTCAAGTTAGCATCCTCAGAGCCGGTCAAAACTTAAATTCCTTTTGGGCATCTTTAAATGTCAATGTATTATTTTAATAATTTTTTCTGGGTTCCTCTATAACCTCATACTAGCAAACACAAATTGTAGAAGAAACATAGGCCAAAAACTCTCAAGCCGAGTAGAGTTCAGCCTAGTTAGCATTTGGAAGGGGGAAGAGGAGATGTAAAGCAAAAATGCAATATATATGCTTTTATATAGTAAATATATAAAACCACTGCACATATAAAAGCTGAGTGGCACCAAATTTGGCTTCTTTAGAAGTGTCCATTTTTGTTATTTAATATTTCTAAAAGTCAGATTATACCATACAGTTCTGCAGACTAACCAAAGAGCCAGGTGGTAGTAACACTGGTACTAGTTCAAAGAATCACTGATCCTTGGGTTGATTCTAAGCAATGGTATGGGTATGTCTTATCTAAAGAAGACCTAGCACACTGTCCAAAGAAGAACTGTCTTTGTGCCTTATTCTTTTATTAGAATGAATTTAATTTGTCATTTCTGGTGTTAATGACAAAACTTCCTAGAAACATGATAGTAATGGGTAAGACTAAATTCGATCCATCTACTTACACAATTACCCAAGCATGAATTTTTTTTTAATTCCTCAGCTGAATCCATATCTTGTTTGGTCTTGTAAATAAAAGGTCGCATAAGAAGAAAACTAAAGATCGCATAAAACTAAAACAAAATGAAAAATGCATAGACTCCACCCTGACCACCAGCCTCAGCCTTGCACACCTCTCGCATTGCGGCTGAATTTAGCCTTCTGTTCACTTCTGGCTCAGAATCCTAAGGCTCAAAAATTCAATCTTCTCTTCAAATAATGTCTAACAAAACTCACCCAGAAGATCGCATTGATTTCTATCTTTTATTCACTTGTATGCATTTGTATCCACACTGAAAATATTGAAAATCAATTTTCCCATTGATATTTTATCAGTTACCTCACACAAAACTCAGGAGGTGATTTCCCCCTTATGTATATGATAAAAGCACTAATTTTACAAACTCCATAGAATCTGCATTTATTTCCCTGAGGCTTGAGGTTTCTCAGTGAAGAAGAACAATTGTTACCACTAACAGGAAGCAGGTGACCAATAAGCCAAGGTCAACCAAGGAAGGACTTGGTGGGGGGGGGGGGGGGGGGGGGGGCTTGGAGAGTCAAACATTTATAGTTAGTATATTTCAGAAAATAGTTGTGGTGAGAATGTGTGCATTCCATATGCTTTGATTTTATGATGACAGTGTGCTATTCACAAATAAGAACGATAATAATACATGAGGAATAAGTCTACTGTGTTGTGCAGACCCTCAATAAACCTCCTGAGCTCTGTGAAAGGTCTCATCTGCTACTTCCCGTCTGTCTCCTTACCAGAGATGTTGCAGAATGAGGGGTCAACTGGTCTTCCATTTATATTGGAACACGCTATTGCTCGAAAGCGCACGCCTTCTCCACATTCTTTGTCATCTCCTTGCACCCACAATCCTTTTTGCTGAGGATCCCTTTTGCCTTCTGGCAGAATGCAAGCTGACCAGTTTCCATAAGGATGAGAAATGAATGCATCGCAGGGACATGGTTCCATTTCCACCAGAGGGTACAGGGATGCATCCTGGCACTTCTCTTTCTTCCTGCTTTTCCCTGTTAGAAGAAGACACATGGTGCTGTTAATTTTGGATTTGATGTTCTGTTGAAGTCACTCACATGTGTATACAAACAACCACTTGAACATTAAACTTAAACACAATTTCAATCTTTTTTTTTAAAATGGAAATAAATTCTAGGAAAATATAAGGAGCAATCTGGGAAACTATGAAATTAAAACTAATTTGAAAATAAAAACAGTTTTGTTTTAAATATGGTACAAGGCATTATGTTTATTATGCCAATTCGATCATTATAAAACTCTTATTACTTTATTTCATATTTTTCTTTCCCAAATACTAACCCAGTGAAACTTGACTTGGACAAGATGGGATGCGTACAGGTGGTATCACTCTCCCTCTATTTAATTGATAACAACAATTTGTCTAACCTTGTCTTCTTCAAGGGAAACCAATAACAGCATAAGCAGAAAGCCCTTTCCGTTTTCTACAAATAACTAAAAATAGATTTCTCCAAAAAGCAAAATTATATTGCTCATATAATAAGCTCAAAATGAAGACAGAGGTTACTTCAGATGATAAAGACAAAGTGAAATTAATCTTGCTTTCTGAAATCAGACTACTTATAAAAGATAAAAGTAACAGTAAGTTGAAACAAACCTTCTGTTTGAGACATCTTTTGAACTTCAGCATCTTGATGTGACTTCACTTTACCTACTAAGTTTGGTATAACTTTTAGTTGCTTTACCAACTTGGAATAATAATAACGTGTTTTCTCTATATTACTAAAACTTTCCTAGATATAATAATTTCGTCATTTTTTCTCTCATCAGTGAGTCATTGGCTAGGGTCATGGCTAGTTATAAAACTCATAGACAGCTTTACTGGCCTGTCTGTAGGCTTTATAGCTATCATGCATGCAAATACTTTGTATGGTGATGTGTGGGTAGTTTCCTCATTGTCACATGGCTTCCGTGAGCACTATTATACAAATTCTTCCTAGTGGGGGATTGACTCCTGAGCATGTCATTTATGCCTACAAATAATCTGCAAGGATTCCTGTGGAATCTGAATCACTCTTGCTGGTGTGAACCACTCCTAGTCACTGACATTGTTTTGGCCTGATGTGAATTGCTCTGTCCTGATCTTCTCTGTGAATTGCTTCACCATCTACTGGCCTTGACTCATGTCTGCCAACTCGTGTCTGCCATGATGAACACTCAGAATCAGCTTGAGAAGGAGATCATTAGTGTCCTGAGAGCTTTATGACTGTGATGTTCATCGCTACACAGTCCCATTCCCTCCTATCAGCCTGGCCTAGAGCTGTACTCCTCACATGAAATACTAACTTCATCTCCATCTCTGCATCTTCCTCTCTGTTTTCTGCCCACTTAGTCTTGGATCACAAGTCTACCATGGGTCTTGACATCACTTTTCCCAAAGTAATGAAGGAAACTAATGCACCAGGAAGCAATTTCTTATCTTTCAAAGTCAATTGCAGGTGACCTCTCAGAGTGCCAATTACAACCTTATTTTTTAGATATTCTCCCTAATTTCCATCCTAATGTGTCCTTTTGTCCCTTACTCCTGTTCTGGCTTCTACCATCCCTCTAGTCGCATTTCAAAATTTACTACTTTGTTTCGTGAACATCTTCTTTCTATTTAGCTGCTAAGTTTTCCCACTGGACCATCTTAAATTCTCATCTCTCAGCTCCTATATGTTTATCCTAGTTGAGACCTTAAATTACTATTTATAATTCTTACACTCCAAATTATTAATTCTATCCAAGATTTCTTGTTCAAGTCTCTGAGCCACAGACTTGATAGAAACCTGCACCTAAATCAGCCACTGAATTTGCTGTGATAAAACCAATCTCATCCTCTGTACCACACCCCACCCCTGTGTATGCCAACAATGCCAAGGGAAAAATCACAATGCTAGACTTGAATTATTTTAGTACAGTCCATACACAGGACTGATGACAGCATCTAGGGTAATGTTTCAGGAGTCCTCAAGTTATTTTTCCTCTTTCACTAGATTCTACTCTATTTACTCACACCTCTAGGTCTCTAGCTCAATTCTGTCTCCACAATGGGAGAAAAACAGAAGATGGAGAAAGGAGATGACGAGAAGGAAGCCCAGGAGATACAGATAGTCTTCATCTATAAAGCAAACAGAAGCTGCCAGCAGAACAAACACTCTGTACAAATAGATATTGCCTCTGTTTGTGATTTACCTCTTAATTGCATGGCAGCCCTGTTTAAAGCTGGACTGAAGTAAGTGAGTTAGTTAATGGTGAAACAATTCTCCCAATAAGAAACACATTAGTGCTTTGATTGCATTCTAATCAAAATCAGCATTGACCTTTAGACTAAGGTAGACTTCAAAAGATCAATCTTTAGCGCAAATGCAAGGACGTATCCCCCTAATTCAAAGTGTGGGTGATCTAGCTATTTTGAACATGTATACTCCCATACCTGGATAATAAATTTAATGTATCCGTCATTGAATGAACAATTGCTTTAATTACCACGCAGTCTAGAATCTGTAAACTTCCAGTTCAGAAACAAATGTGGAACACCCAAACAGTAACTTAAAAATCCTTCTTAAAAGAAAGCTAACATTCTCGATGGCCAATATTCACTGGAGTGGCTTGTGTTAGGACCTATGGTGTGTCTGTGTCACATGGTCTAAATCACATGATTTCTATAGCCATTCACATTAGAAAATATTCATTAAAATTTCTGGCAATTATCATAAGAGAAAATAAAAATAAAAGAAATCATAATAATAAACCTTGGGCAAGTTGGGGGAAAAATTCCAATGCATTAATGTGCCATTGGCTTTTAGTTTATCAATATTGTTGTAAATGGTCGTTTCTTCTTTCATAACTAATGTATTTTATGAGACTGATCAATTATGTTGTCATTTAGACAGAAGGAGTGCAAAGATCAATTAGCTACCTAAAATAGCAGCAGCTAATAACACATACAATAAATGTGAGCAGCCTTTCAGAATAAGTAATCATTATGTTTGAATCATACAATCATTTATAACAGCCGTCAATATGTAGTTTTATAGAAAATGCATCATAGAAGTCAAAGTCATCCAACTTTAACAATTTATAGTACAAATGGTGCTAGCCGTAAAATGAGCCCCAAACAGTTGCTTTTGTTTAGTACTTGCTATATATCATTAGCAAACCTCCCAGGCAAGGGATGCACCAGGCTACCAACTATGATCTTTCTCACCAAAGGGAGTTCCTTTTCACCTCAGATGTGAAGCATTGCTCTGACAATGGTTTCTGACACACTGGTGTGTGCAGGACAACAAAACAGCTGGAGATTAGTCTCTAACTTTAGATTTGGTCTGTCTGTCATGTGTACTCTTTCCTCCAGTACTGCTTTTTCTATCGGTTGTTTTCGTCTGAATGATGTAAGCAGTGTTACATATAATCACATATGGACAGCCATTTTGTGTAAGAATGGATGCAGCATTCCTCATTTGCAAAGTCTCTTGTGATTATATATTTCACCCTCACTTGTCACGTTGATATTGAGGTCCAGTGTGTATGCAGAAATTCTGAAAAAGCTGTAGTCCGTCCAGTGAACCAATTTCAGAGTGTAGATGTCATCAGGTAATCAGTGAACTAGAATAGTGAGTGTAGGGGAGGTTCTGAAGCTAAGGTTCTGTTCCCTAATTGGTTCTCGATCTGTCACTAAAGAAAGTCACAGGCCATTTACTGTGTGGAAGGAATAGGCAGGACTTCCAGGTCCCTGGAGGAAAAGCACACAAATGCAAGGGAGGAGATAGTTCTCCATGCTTTGGAGAGATAAGAACCAAGCAGCCATGTAAGATCGTGGGAGGAGCATGAGGATGGGAGTCGCCATGGCCGCTTCTTCCATGGTCAAGGAAGGAATGTTTAGCAGGGACTAGATGTACCTTAACAAATAAAGTTTAGGGCAGGTAGGAGGTGTAGAGATAAGAATATTATTAAGATCTTTTATCCATGGACTTAAGGGAAGCTGGATAAGGGTCGGTAGTGCAGCGCGTCCGTTCCCAGAGCTTAGGTATGGTAGCGAAAAGCTACATGCAATAAGTGAGTTTGAATCAAGAGACCTTGAAATACTCATGTAAACAAATGATCATCTGTGCTTAGTTTCTCAGTCTTGATACTAATTATATTATCTCACTGATCATTCTGGTATTTTTCACATTCCCTGATTCTCATTTCTTACATACGTAAGTGCATATACACTTAGGAGAAATCAGGGCATTATCTGCACAGTCAATTTTGCTATTGAAGCAGTTATTCTTATACTGTCAGCAAGAAAAAAATGATTTAATGCTTCAACTAAACTAGGATTTGCTTCAATTTCCATTAACCTTTGCAGATGTACACAGTACTGACAGACAGTAATAAGACACAAAAGAACCTGCATGTGTAATTTGACTTTTACCTCATAATAATAAAGTCTGAAAGGGTCGAACTGCTTATCAGTTAATGGCAAAAAGACAATAATGTCAGTTATTTCACTTTCGTAAAAAAAGTAGCAGTGACCGTTTTAAGCTTGCAAACTGTCTGCTAAGATAACACACTGCTAAGTTTGTCATGGGATATGCAAATAAATTATAGAGCTATGTTGAAAACTTTATTGACATAAATGGTCCTATCATTCATTTCACAAATATTAACCAGGTATATATTACTTATCAGGCATTGCTGCAAGTCCTAAGGATATGTCCTGGAATGAGGAGGAAGGAGGAATTTGATCACATTTCTTTCGGTGAGAACTTATATTCTACATAAGGTATTCAGAGAACTATGGCTGAGCAGAAACTGTAATGGCAGGTCCATCCTACCTGTGAGCTGCCGCCTCCTGATCTGGGTTGCTTCACAGTTCTTGGAACAGGGAGTGAACTTAGACCAAGGGGTGAAGGTGCAGTCTTCCCGACAGGGAATGGTGCATTCCTGCACAAGGGGAGGCATGCCATTCATCTGCTTGAGGCATTCTGTCATTTCTGCCAACTGGTTATCATCAGAGATGCATGAGACATCTAGGAAAGAGCACACATTCTTTTGTTATCATGTTGATTAAATCAGTGAGGTGCTTTTTCTTTGACAAAATAGTTGAAGTCCCCAGTGTTTGAAAATATGTGAT
>JANHMN010000009.1:29807724-29827724 GCA_030674055.1 Rhabdomys pumilio | reverse complement strand
TAGAACAATAACTAAGATGGTGTATCAACTTGGACTAGTCATCCTATGCTCTCTTGTCTTCTGTATTTTTAGCGGTTTTGGATCTGTCTAATAGCCTCCATCTGTTGGAAAAAGAAGCTTATTTAATAGATGGTGAGAGTTACATTTATCTGTGAGAACATACCACATTTATCCAATTCCCTGTTGGTAGATACCTAAGTTGGTTCAATAACAGCTATTGTGAATACTGTTTCAATAAACATTGATGTGTAATGATCTCTGTTACTTACATTTATTCCAGTAAACACCAAAGAGTAGTATAGTTGGCTCACACAGTAGTCTATTTTTAGTTTTTCTGAGGCTCCGTCATACTGACTTTTATAGGAGCAGAGCTATTTTGTATTCCCACCATCCATGTCCAAGCATTTACTCTTTCCTCATATTTTTGCCAACATTTGTTTATGTTTTTCTTTTTCCTTATTAAATTTTACTTAAGAGGCTGGAGAGATGGCTCAGCGGTTAAGAGCACTGGCTGCACTTCCGGAGGTCCTGAGTTCAATTCCCAGCAACCACATGGTGGCTCACAACCATCTGTAATGGGATCCAATACCCTCTTCTGGTGTGTCTGAAGACAGCTAGGTACAGTGTACTCATATTAAATAAATAAATAAATAAATAAATAAATAAATATTTAAAAAATTTACTTAAAAATATTTTTCATAGTATATCTTTTGGTGACATCTTCCCCCAACTTCTCTTAGGCTCCCTACTTCCTTCCTACCCACCCTGCTTTATGTTCCCTCTCTCCAGCACTTCCTTTGTCTTTCACAAAACAACATAAAAAGACAAAAAGCAAAAAAAATTTAAAATCAAAATTAAAACAATAAACCAGAAAAAAATCAACGTGAATAAAATGCCAAACCAAAACCAAATAAATCAAAAACTCCAAAAAACAACAAAAACAAAAATATGTGATTTCTTGTTGGCCATCTACTCTTAAGCATGGGGCCTGCTCTATAGTGTTGTTAATAACCAGAGACACGCCACTGAAGAAAGCTGGTATCCTTTTCCTATTTGTTTTGCTAGAAACTGCGTATTGGTTAGGGGTGGAAAGTTGTTTTCTCATTCTTGGTGGGATTTTCTTTGGCTTGAACCTTGTACATGATTTACAGTCTATTTTTAAACATATGTTCATTAGTACCATTAGGTTGTCCAATATTCCTGCCTCCTCTTCTGCATTGTTCCCCAAGCCTTGAGAGAAGAGGTTTGATAAACAACATCCCATTTAAGGCTGAATCCTCCAAAGTCTCTAACTCCCTGAACATTGTCTAGTTGTGGGTCTCTTTGTTCATTTTTTTTTACTACAATACAATACAATACAATACAATACAATACAATACAATACAATACACTTCTGTAATGAGGATGAGAAATGCTAAGTTCTACGGGGAAAAATTTGTTATCAGGGATCACTTTAATTGGCATTTTCTTTTTTTGTTTGTTTGGTTATTTGGTTTGTTTATTTTTTGTTTTTTTCAAGACAGGGTTTCTCTGTGTAGTTTTGGCTGCCCTGGAACTCAGTAGACCAGGCCGGCCTCGAACTCAGAAATCTGCCTGCCTCTGCCTCCCAAGTGCTGGGATTAAAGGAGTGCGCCACCACTGCCCAGCGGCATTTTCTTTTAGCAGAATAATAGTATCTTTTCCCTATGACTATGATATATATATATAGTATATATATATACACTATATATATATATATAGTCTCAGGTTCTTTGCAACTTTGACAGTGTCATATATATGGGTTCTATCTCATGGAATGGGTCTTAAATTCAAGCGAGAAATTGTTGGTTACTCCCATAATATTTGTGCCACTTTCGCATCCGATTATCTTGCAGACTGTTATAGTTCACAGAGTATATAGCTGGGTCATATTTAAGCTTACCTTTTATCCTCCAGTGGCATGAATACCTTCTACAACTATGAGCACAAGTTAGTAGGGGTAAAGTTATTAGACGGGCAATGGCAATTTCTTCATATTCACTGATATAAAGTAAGCTTTGTCCTCAATAAGGCCTTACAACCAGGTTACAGAGAGTAACCAACTGCCTTGAAAATAGCTTATGGTGTTTGGGTGGGTGGGAGTCCAATGAGACCCTTTTAGCCAATGACTTAAGAAGATGTAACCCATTCCTGGCATTGCAAACCTTTATACAAATTAAGCAAAAAACATGTGGAATAATATAAAGATGAAAGGGGGAAATTATAATACAATAACAAGGAAATTCAGAGTGTCGTAAGTACATACTTTGAAAATCTATATTCCAACACACACACACACACACACACACACACACACACACACACACACATCACACACACACACACACACACACATATATATATATGCACATATATATATGCACATATATATATATATATGTTGTATTGATGGGGTATTGTCTTCCCCTTATATAGTGATCCCCTTTAAATTTACTTCATTTACGTATACATTTTAGGAAGATATATGGTAGGAGGTATCCATATGGTTTTTCAAAAGGCCTTAGTATTATTAGTATTAGTTGTCCCTCCAAATTTTCTCTTTTTTTACCCAGCTTTCCCATCTCCTTCTCCACTTAATCATCCTATTCTTATTTTTCTTTTATCTCTTTAAGGGACTATGTTCTATTTCCATTTCTTGCAAAATATCATCTTCCTCTCTGGTCTTTTGAAAGTTCACAAAGCAAGTCTCAACAGATAGAAAAAAATTAAATAACATTCTGAACTCTGTCTAATTACTGTGGGTTTAAAAAGCTGGATATCAACAAAAATTATAGGAGTAGAAAGTATACAATCATGGAAGCCAAACAATTCAGTACTGAATGATGATTGAGTCAACACAGACAACAAAAAGGGGAATTAAAATGTTTTAGAATTGAATGAAACTGAAAACACAACATATTCGAACCTAAGGGACACAGTGAAGGAAGTAGTTCAAAGAGGCACTAAGTGCCTACATAAACTTCTGAAGAAATACATGTAAGTAACTTAATGATACACTTGATATCTCTGGACAAACAAGAAGAAATTATACCTCAAAAGAATAGATGGCAAGGTGTAATCAAACGCAGGGCTGAAATCAATGAAATAGAAACAAATAAACAAGACCATAGCAAGAACTGATGAAACAAAGAGTTGGTGCTTTGAGAAAAATCGATAAAACCTTTAGCCAAATTAAGCAAAACACATGGATTAAAAATAAAGATGAAAGTGGAAAATTACAACAGACAACAAGGAAATTCAGAGTTTTCTAAGGACATACTTTGAAAATCTATATTCTACCAAACTGGAAACACTAAAAGAATTTCTTGATATACATGATGCCATAAAGTTAAGTCAAGATGAAATAAATGATTTAAAGAGTTTTGTAACCTCAGGTTGTGATAGTTTGTATATGCTTGGCCCAAGGAGAGGAACTAGTAGAAGGTGTGACCCTATTCAAGTAGTTGTTGTCTTTTTGGAGTAGGTGTGGCACTGTGGGTGTGGGCTTTAAGACCTTCATCCTAGATGCTTAGATGCCAGTATTCTGCTAGCAGCCTTCAGATGAAGATGTATAATTCTCATTCCAGCCTAAACCATGCCTGCCTGGACACTGTCATTCTTCTACATTGATGATTTTGTATTGAATCTGAACTTGTAAGCCAGTCCCCAACTACATGTTTTTATACGAGTAGCCTTGGCCATGGTGTCTGTTCACAGCAGAAAACTCCTAATTAAGACACAAGTGAAAAACAAGTAGAAATTAAAAATCTTTCAAACAAGCAGCTCAGGAAACAGATAGATCCAGTACAGGATTCTACCAAACCTTCAAAGAATGAATATCAGTACCCTTAAAATAATTCAACAAAAGCAGAAAGAACATCACCCAAATCTTTTTATGAGGCCACAATTATACTGACACCTAGTCTACATAAAGAACCATCAAAGAAAGAGAATTTCCATTATGAACACAGATAATTCAAGAACAGATCCAAAAAATTACCCACCATGAACAAGATAGTTCAACATATACAAATCAATAAATGTATTCTACCACATAGGTAGATTAAAAATTAAAAAAAACCCATATGATCACTTCATTAAACGGAGAAAACATTTTTGACAAAACACAATATCTCTTCCAGATAAAAGTGCTGGAAAAACTAGGGATTCAGGGCTCATACCCCAATTTATTAAAGGCAGTTTACAGTAAGCCCATAGCCAGTCACCCAAATGCCAAGAAACCCAAAGAATTTCCATAGAAATAAAAAACAAGAGAAGAATCTCCATCTCCCCATAACTATTCAATACAATACTTGAAAGCTTAGCTAGATAAACAAAAACTGTAGGAGTTGTGATGAATTTAAATAAGAAAGGAAGAAGTTGAAATAGCCTTGCTTGAAGACAATATGATTTTATACATAGAAGACCCTAAAGACTCTACCGGAAAACTTTCTGTAGCTGATAAATACCTTCAGCATAGTGGCAAGATGCAAAATTATGACATAAAATATTAGTGGCCTTCTATATACAAATAAAAACAGACTGTAAAAATAATTAAGGAAACAATTTTTCATGATAGTCTAAAACAACTTGATATAACTCTAACCAACCAAGTTAAAGATGTGTACAATATAAAAAATTAAGACATTGAAGAAAGAAACTGCAGAGAATACCAGAAGGAAAGGTCTTCCATGCCTGTGGATCATAATGATTCATATTATGAAAATGGCCATCCAAACAAAATCAACCTGCAGATTCAATGTAATTTCCATCAAAATTCCTACACAACTATTCAAAGAAATTGAAAAGGTAATCTTCAACAACATATGGAGACACAACACACACAAATTCTCTGTCTCTTTCTCTGTCTCTCTCTCTCTCACACACACACACATGCACACACACCACACACACATTGGATAGATTTTAAAATCCTGAATAATTGAATAATTGTTGAAAGAGTCATCACCCTAGATTTCAAGTTATATTACATAGCTGTAGTCATAAGTGGCTAGGTATTGTCATAAAAACAGACACCTTGACAAGTGGAATAGGATTAAAGCATAATTCTTCACACCCATGGACCCCTTACCATTGACAAAGAGGCCAAAATTACACACTTGAGAAAAGACAGCACGTTCAACAAATGATGCTGATCAAACCAGACAGATAGATGCTCTGTGGTTTTTTGTTTGTTTGTTTGTTTGTTTTTCATGATAACCATTCTGACTGGGGTAAGATGGAATCTCATTTCTCTGATGGGTAGTGATGTTGACATTTTTTCATCTTTCTTAGCTAGTTGTACTTTATCTTTCAAGAACTGTTAACTTGTTAACTTCTTTGGCCTTTTAATTATCTTTTTATATTTATATTTTATTGTATTCTGAGCGTCTTGTCTGCATGTTTGTGTGTATATATGTCCTATTACTGGTCCCAACAGAGTTCACAAGAAGCCATTAGATCCTCTGTAACTGGAGTTGTGAATCACCATGTATGTTCTAGGAACTAAACCTGGGTCTTTAGAAAGAGCACCAGGAAGTTCTCTTAACTACCAAGTTATCTCCCTAGGCCCCTTAATTGTGTTATTTGATTCCTGCTATTTAGTTTTAAAATTCTTTACATATCATAGGTATTAATTCTCCATTGGCATACAGTTATAAAGCTTTCTCGCATGCTGTGGTCTTTTGCTTCCTTGTCTCTCTTTCTGTGCAGGAGCCTTTCAACTTCACACAACTCACATGATCAGGTGCAGGCATTATTTCACAAATGGCTAGAGTCACTTTGTGGAAGCCATTGCCTACTCCTGCATCTTGAGATGATTTTTTTTTCGATGATTTAACTGTCTCAGAATTTCAGGTCTTATATTAAGATCTTGGATCCAGTGAAGTTGAAGTTTATACAGGGGGACAGATTAGTTTCATTCTTTTATGCATGTATCTCTAATTTCTTCCTACTTGTCATTGTTCTCTTTCTTCAACATTTTAGTTTTTCACTCCAAAGGTCTTTCATTTCCCTAAGTGAAGCTCATATTTTAGGTATTTCATTAGATACTTTTGAGGCTATGGTGATGTAGGTTGTTTTTCTGTTCCTTGTCCTAAGCATGTTTGTCATTGGCCTAGAGAAAGGCTACTGATTTTTATTGTTGACTTTATAACTCGTCAGTTTTCTCTGTGTTTATCGGCTCCATGAGTTTGCAGGTAGAGTCTTCAGGGTCTCATCTATATAGCATCATATCCTTTGAAATAAAAGTACTTTGACATTTTCCTTTTCTATTTGCATTCCTTTTATTTCCCTCTTGTATATTATTGCTCTAGCTAAGAATTCAAATATTGTTTTCCCTAGACTTATGGGAAGAGGAACCTCAACTTAAAAAAAAAATGCCTTCATCAGATTCACTGTATGTAAACCTGTGGTACATTTTCCAGATTAATAATTGATGTGGGGAGGACCCAGCCCACTGTGAGTGGTGCCAACCCTGGGCAGGCATCCTGCGTTATCAATGAAAGCAGGCTGGGCAAGCCAGGAGGAGCAAGGAGGTAAACAGTGCTTCTCCTTCAGTTCTTGCCTCCAGGCTCCTGCCTTGAGCTCTCTCAGAGACTGAGTGTGACTTGAGTTGTAAACTTAAATAAATCCCCTTCTTCCCCAACCCTATCCCAAAGAATTCAAGTACTAACTATATCATAAGGTGGAGGAGTAAACCACCGTCTCCTGTCCTGATTTTAGTGGAAATTGTTCCAGATTTTCTGTTTACCATGGTGTTGGCTTTAGGCTTCTCACTGACAGCCTGTTCCATGCTGAGATATACACTTTCATCTTCTCTAAATACTACTAAAGTACTAAATACTTCAGGGTATTTGTTGTTAAGTGGTGCCAAATTGTTATTTCAGACGCTTTTTCTTACATATATTGAGATGTTCATATAATTTCTGTCCTTATGTCTACTTGTATATTGGGGAAAAGTTATTGATTTGTATATGTTGAACCAATCTTTCACCCCTAGAAAGAAATCAACTTTGTCATAGTTAATGATATTTCTCATGTGTTCTTTTTTGATGAATTCATTTTGCCAGCATTTCATTTACACATTTTTGCATCTATCTTCACTGTGGGAAGCATTCTATAATTTTCTTTTTTGCTTATGTTCTCTGATTTTTGGAATCGGAGCAATACTACGGTCTTCATGAAAATGGCTCCATAGCATTCTTTCTTTTTCTAATTATGGATTAGGCTAAGATGCACTGGTGTTAGCTGTTCTTTGAAAGTCTGGTAGGAATCACAATGAGCCCATCTGGGCTTTGACTGTTTTTTAGCAGGGAGCCTTTTTTTTTTTTTCTTTCTTGGATTATTGCTTCAGTCTTTTTGCATGTTAGAGATTTATTTCTTAAGCTGTTTATACTATCTAGGTTTAATTTGTTAAGTGCTATATGTCTAGAATTTTGCCCATTACTTTTTAATTTTGTGATTTATTGGAAGATATTTAAAGTAATATCTTGCCATAATGTAAAAAAAATATCACAATTGGAGGACTTCTATTAGAACTCCATAGTAAATGGTCATGTGACAAAGTAAAATGAGACCTAAATATAGGGTCAATTCAAATAAAAACATTACAAACATCTGTAAACATCTGTGATGCAGGGAGAGTATACATGCAGCTTCTCTTTCAGTTGCCTATTCTCATTGTATTCTAAAATTTTCTTTATTCAGAGCACAAGAGAGAACAAGTTTATGTGGTTACTACAAATCCTTTTTACAGCTGGTGCAAACCAAAGCCATATTTGTGCTTTAAGGCCAAGAAACTAGCTCACGTGACAACAGAAACACACAATACTTGTTTGTACATCTGTTCTATAGCAGGTGCAGCAATTCATTCATTTCAATTACTTTTTTTTTTTTTTATCAATATCATGGTTAAAAAAAAAGCCATTGCACATCAAGCCAACATCACCTGCATCTTCTTTGTGGAGAATATCACAACCATTAATGACAAATATAGCAAAAATACATTATGTAACATAGGGAACAAACAAATGTTATTTGAATTGCACATTTAAATAACCAATTTTTAGTCAATTTAGAGAACTTCGTCCTGCCAAGTTAATTTTTTCCAAGATAACAACACAGTGAATAACAAGACAAGAAATTCAAATAATTATAAAAAGCATCACCATCTGAAATATAATCCCCTGATATATATCACTGGGAATTTTTGTTCACAAGAAAATACTTTATTCTTCAATTTCTTATGAATAAGTTTAGAATTTGGAAGCTGTGATGAATGAAACCTTATTTCACTTTGATATTTTACAAACCACCTAAATTGAAACACACTAAAATTTTGAAGTTGATACTAAGTGATTATGAAATAGTAAAAAAAGGAAATATGGAAATAAGATAAGTAAGAAACAATGCTTGACTGGAGGGATCATAGGCATTAGAAGATAACATTTTGCTGAACTGATAAGCATTTGACTTTCTTCAATACAGTTATTTTTACACACATTCATGTCAGCTCCCTTCCCTCATCCCCAAAGCAGCTTCTCCTCCTCCTCTTCCTCCTTCTCTTCCTCCTTTTTCTCCTTCTCCTCCTCCTTTTCCTCCTCCCCTCCTTCTCATCCTCCTCCTCTTCTTCCTCCTTCTCCTCCTTCTTGTCATCCCCCCTATCCTCCTCCTCCTCCCCCTCCTCCTCCTCCCCCTTTTGCAGATGAAATCAATTGCAGAGAACCATAAATGGTCACAATACAGAGAGTAAGATGTGAAGTATCCATCTCCAGAGGTGACATCTATAACATAATCTCTACGCCCAAGGCTAAAAAGATTCCAAGATGTAGAGGAATAGGTAGACTGCTACAGAATAGTGTCACTTGGCCATCCTCATCAGCATGGAGTATGTGTGCGTGTTTCTCTCTCTGTGTGTGTATGCATATCAATGTATACATATATGTATATATAGATGTGTATATGCATATACACATATGATTATCAAAGAAGAGGACATAAATTTGAAAGGGTGATTATGGGGGCTCAGGAGGAGTAGGTAGGTAAGATGAAAATCATTATATTCATGTCCATAATTGTCAAATAATAATAATATTATGAAGAGGAAAGTAAGAAAGATAGTTTATGGCATCTGATGGAATTCTCAGTGTAGCCAAATGGCAAAAGTACAGATATCAACTACAAACACAGAGGACTTGGGGCTGTTATTCTACTGCTCTCATTTTAGTCTCCTCACATTTAAAATACATATAAGAACTTCCATTAAAAGAAAGTGGTAAAAAGTCTAAGTGATATCATATATACTCTCCAGTCTCAATAGTCTATCAATTCTTAGTATACTTGAAATGTCTTCTTAAAATACAAGCAAGAAAATGCCTGTGTGTGTGTGTGTGTGTGTGTGTGTGTGTGTGCATGTGTGCGCATGCACATGCACCCCCCTACACACACACACACACACACACACACACACACACACACACACACACACAGCTTCCCATGCTTTGCTTGTCACTTGGCCATCCTCATCATCTGCAGGATAAAGCAGGTGAATAGCTTGTTTCTTGCAACTGATTCACATGCTTCTGTTACAGACAGTCATCATTAATCAGCCAATAGATCATATAAGACCTGACCTCATGTCAGACGTTAGCAGGGCTGTGATGACTGCTTTAGAGGTATATCACTCCTATATAAGACAGCACAGCAGTATAACTCATTATAGATATTCAAGGTCTCTCGGGGTCACAGAATGTACAGTTGAAGCATGACTCTTGATACCACCCACATTCCCTGAGGGCCATAGTTGTGGTAGGGAAACCCAGTGTGAATAGCAAGTGGAAAACCACAGGTCATGCATCCAATCAGTTTTGAGAAGGAATTATGGGTTTCATATTTTTTAAGTTAATTTTTTAATGCCAAGGGGGAAAAGATCTTTGGAAACGAAAACACAAACAAGTATCAGTCTACTTTGTAGGAATATTCTCATATAAATAAATCTATTAACAATAATTAATTGAATGTTCAATGAATTATCCTGTAGAACAGGATTTTGCTAAAAAAATAAAATAAAATAAAAGACTGAGTAAGCTGGTAAGCACTTGAAATAATCACAGCAAACAAAACCTGGGGAATAAGAAGAGACAAGATTGGAATGGATGGAAAGAAACAGAGCTAAAGGCACTAGCAAATCTGACACTCTTTCCATTGTACAACCCACAGGCAAAAGCTATTTTTAAACTCTATTCCTTGCATGTAACCTAAGATATAGCTCTGTGACTACCATTAAAGGTATCTAGTCTCCTTAAGTCAGACAGCTTCTTTTGAAGAGCAAATCAGAGTCAAGTGTCTACTTATAAAATAATAGACTTTGATGTCAAACAGAACTGAGGGTGATTACTGAGTTTTTACAATGGCCTCAGGCAGTTTACGTACCACTCTTCAGATTCAACTTATGTAATAAAGAGGCACTGGAAACATCTACTGATAAATACACTGAGGTGAATTGCTTAACCTAAAGCCAAGAACATGTTGCATTAATTATTTAAACCCAGGATTAGAACAGTGTGTTATCATCAAAATAGCTACTTCAATGGAATTAAGAGTCAGGAAAAAGCCCAATCTCTGCAGTTCTTGGCTCAAGAAGGGTATTCCAAATCTCGTGGATCCACTTGAGCCCTAAGTGTGACTGGAGTCATTAAACATAGTGCAGAGCTCAGCAGTCCCTTCTAAAGGAAGCAAGGCCTCTGAAGGATGCTGTCTGTCATATGTTAAGCTGCATGTTCTAAGACTTACTGCCTATATGCATGAGGCTTGTACACTAAGGCAAAGATCACAATACCAAGGAAACTCTAATCAAAGGCTTGATAGGAATTCTTCCTGAAATTGGTAAGTTTCAAGGTCTTTAAGAATACTAAAGAAAGCCTTTCATGAGAAAATGTAAATATTGCACATATAAGCATTGGTCATCTTACATAGATAGGGGTGGTAGATTCCAACTAAAAAAACTACTAGATTCTTTCCTGCTAAAACTAAATTGAGGAGTGCTTTAATTTTAGCAAGGCTTAAACTCATATGAAAAAGGTTTTCCAATTATGATAACAATTTTTTTTTTTTTTTTTTTTTTTTTTACTGATGGAAAGAGAAGTGAACATAAGAGGCAAAAAATAGTTAATGCCTGAGCATCAGAAGTAAGCCTGCTAAAGGACACTATCTCCATGTACAGAGTGGTCAAAATACTATGCCTTAAACACACACACACACACACACACACACACACACACACACACACACATACACACACATATACACACACACACAGAGGGAGTTCGGGCATCATGTATACACAGAAATATCCAGAAATAATATACATATGCATATATATGTAACATATATACATATAGATATACATATGCTCTATTCCACAAGGCCATACAAATGACAGCTACAAGGAAGAAGAGAGATATTAGGACAACATTGTCCTTTCCCTGATCATGACTCAGGGAAAGCTTGGGCTGAAGGTACCCTTATAGATTTTAGTCTGAATGAATGTTCATATAATGGATCAAGTAATAGAAATAAGCCATGGCTGGGAATTTATCTGTAAGATGACCACTTGGAGTTCACCTTAGTAGAACTCTGAGACCTGGGTACTTTGGATCATGACAAATCACTTGCAGGCCACTGTCCAGGGCAAAATTTCTCTTCCAGTGATTTCATACTTTCCAAGTACTTTACTATTCTAGTGGGACATTATTTCCATTAGGGTGAGGAGAGGGGTTCTCTTTCAACTCTCCCTGCCATATATTTCCAACTGAAGTAAACCTCCAAGGGGAGTGGCGACTCAATTCTTCATTTGTTTCATTTATTATATTGTAAAACTGCTAGCTTCTCTGGAGACAGTCGTACTCCTAGGTAAAATTATTGCAGACAGATCCAGAAAGATCACATTATTAGTCATGACTTCAAATTCAGCCTTCTTATGCTCTGTACAGATAGCTCTGAGTGGCTGCAAGGAATATGGGGTTTCTTTACTAGAAATAAAGGGGACTGGGTATCTGAACCTGGCTGTGGCAGTGGGTCTCAAAAAGAATCTCCAAACTTCACTTTCTCCATCTGACTATTCTAGTGTCTCTCAAAGTATATATTAGCGGGGAGAGTGGAGAGGACGAGCATGTTATTCATTTCTAGAAGAGGTCTAGCATAAACCAATTTGTGAATTCATGAACAGAAGCACGAAGGAACAGATGTGAACTCTCAGTGTGTTTGGGAGTTTGTCAAATGGCAAGATGAACCGATGACTGAAGTCAGCAGATTTGGGGCTGTTACTAAGTGATTGGTCTTCCTGCCCCCTTTCACCTCTAAACTTTTATATCTAGGCATGTTGTGATAAGTTGCTCCTTTTTTCATTTATGCTTTGATGAGGACAAGGGTTAGTGGCCTCATGACAAGAAATGATAATGTCCTGCCAGGAAGACAAAATAGGAATGGATCCTGATACTTCCTATCTGTCTAAACTCGTCACCCTCACAAGGACATCCAAATTACTTTTGTAAAGTTATTTCGGACCAGAATTTAACCATAATTACAGAAAGAAAAGGCTTGAATGAATTTCTTTTAAGAGGTCATGGTATGAGGTATTAGACAACCAAGAAAGGTTAAATCTATAAGCATTGACTGGCCTACAAAAGAAAGTGGTCTCGGATAAGGTTTAGAACTCAGTATACCCACATCCAGAATCTGAACAGGTGGGCAGCAATGGCTTAGCATAGTAAACTTTCATGATATGTTTTCTGTGTAAATGGTCTAACTTAAATAGGGTTTCCATTGTTGTGAAGAGACACCATGATCAAGGCAACTCTTTTAAAGGACAATATTTGATTGAGGCTGGCTTACAGATTGAGAGGTTCATTTCATTATCATCAAGGTGGGAAGCATAGCAGCTGGAGAGGTAGCTGAAATTTCTACGTCTTGTTCTTAAGGGAGTCAAGAGAAGAGTGTCTCTGGCTAGACTTGAGCATATGTATAAAACCTTAAAGCCCACCCTACTGTAACACACTTCCTTTAACAAGGCCATACCTCCTAACCACCACTTCCTATAGGCCAAGTGTCTTCAAACCACCACATGTCCCAACTGTACATATATAAAAAACATGAAAATAAAAATCTGCAACACCAAGGGGTTCCAAAAATACAGCAGCAGAGCCTCGGGCATTTGGTAGTAAAAAGGGTGGCCCAGAAAGGAACCATGCATGTATGGATAGTGAATGAGGTGTGTCCAGAGTGCTAGAACACATGGTGCCTACATGGAGAAAATTTGACAGATAAGCTGGATTTCTATTCTTGTTGCTGATTTAGGTTGGCCCCTCAGCAACAATGTTGCCATTGCATGCATGTATGATATGCCTGACGTGGCAGTGCCAATTTGTCTTTACCTTGAGGACAGAATTTGGAACAGAAAAACTGTTTGCAATGTCAAGGAACAAAAAACTATAACACACACACACACACACACACACACACACACACACACACACGATATCAGTTCTATCCTTCCACTTTAACAGATAGTTTACTAATTGCTGTGGTAACACTTGAGAACTTGAGCTGACAAAGAATTTCAAAGGATGTGAGAGTAATAGTCTTAGTATATTCTGGTCTACAAAATATCTTTTGCCATGAATGTTAACATATTCTCAGGTTCCCGGGAGTACGAATTAGCTCTCATGGGGGCCAATATTCAGTCTATCACACTGGGTATTACCTTGCCCATAAGAATGAGAACAAAGCCAACATCACCTACTTCTAATAGCCAAACAAAGAACAGACATAGCTCCAAGGTTTACTGTGGCTTTCCATATTTCCTGCTTTTTCAGTACCTTTTGTTCTATAGTAATTCAGATTGCTTTTTTACACCCACCCTACTGTAGAACTATCTCCACATAAGCAGCTAGGATCTCCTTCAGGGGAACAAACTGACTTAATTCTTACTGTGGATGAAATATAATTAAGCATGTACACCTGCATTAAACAAAAAGTACATTCTAACAACAAATGCAATTATTTGAATTATGGAAAATGCAAATCCACTTTCCTTCATCCAACTCTCCTGGCTTAACTGTAGGGTTTTAAATGAGAGGAAATCTCTTTAGAAGAGTATTAATGTTGAGAATGAACTACACACAGTTGCAGGGAATGGAAGCCCTACATCCTCTGCAAAAGGCTAAATTTGTGCTGTCTTTCCTAGACAAAGCGTCTGTTTACCACTTTACTGGAGATATACTCTTAACTATCTACTTCTAGTGATGACAGCAGCCTTGGGCACCCTCTCTCATGCTCAAGATCCATCTTCTTTTAAGGAGGCACATCAGCATGAGTGCAAACATCTTTTGGATAAAGGACTTCCTCATTCATCTCTGCCTGATTTCTTGGGCAAAAAAAAGAAGTCTCAAGATTCTTCTAGACCTTTTCTCAGATGCCCAGTGCTGCTGTGAGGCAGAAGTAACAGGACAGCTACCAATCTAGTGCCAACTTTTACAGCACAAATGACATCCTTGACTTCACAAGCCAACTTTCCATTCACAACAGACCAACCCCAGGCAATCTCCTTTGGAAAGCAATCACTTGAGCTAGGGTAGCTGATTCCTCACTAATTTAGTCCATTGATGAGATGTCCAGCAACTCCTTTTTTATGGCAACTGTCAGTGGCAGAGACGACATTTTTACTTGGTACTTTCCCAAATCAATCAATGTGGAAGTGAGAGCCAGTTTCTGGCATAATCTGTATGCTTTTGTTTGCTCCTTCTAGTTAATCACTCTCCGTGCAGAGCACGGTGTTGGGGGCACAGTTTCTGGAGGCCTTATTCTGCAAAACCAGTGTTTGAGGAAAACCTAGGTTTGTGATTACATGCTGACTGACATATATGCAACTTTTGAGTGGGAGCAGCGTGAGTTGTGGAAATTGAATTAAACAATAAACCTGTAATTGCTTGTTAGGGTATTTTAATTGACTCCTAAGTACCATATGCGGAGCTGTGTGGCTGCAGGAGCCCAATTATAAGCTTGCTTATGGAAAGATACAACTCATTTCGCATGTTGGAAATATATTCCCCAATTATTGTTGCCCTCTCAGAAAAGAAGAATTTTCAAATAAATAAAAAATGCCTGTTAAGCTCCTAATATACACGTAGTCCCTAGGTAACCTAGAAGCATTTTATTTAGATTCTAATACAAGATCAGAAAACAAGCAATTAAAAAAAAAGGCCTTTTACTTTATTCCCAGGCATTTGTTGAGCCCCAGAGCTTTCTATGTTCCCTGCTAACTAAAGAAATGATCACAGTCAGGGTGCCTGGCTTCAAGCTATTTGAACCCTCACTAGGAACTACTGATGAAAGTAAATACTCTAAAGCAATGAGTAAAATGAAACAACAAAGAATTCATAAATATGATTTAAAGAAGCATGAAGATATGTGTGGTTCAGAGAGGAGAAAGGGAGACGAGATGAGACACTAGCTGTGGTAGTAGCTAATGATGTAAACAATTCCAGAAGAGGATGTTGGAGTTTTGGTCAAGTCATCCAGTCAAAGTGGGAGAAAGGATGCCAGGACCAGCTCTGGGCTTTGGCAATGTGGAAAGAAGGATCACAGATATTCACGGTAAAGGCAGGAAATTAGGAGCTTCCAGCTGAGCAAAGAACTAGTATGGTAACAAATAATTGGAGAACCATAAGTTCAAGGAGAGGAGAAATAAACCAGAATAAAATGTATCATGAGAAGCTGAAAAGCTAGCACACTGGTTGAGTGTGCTAGCAACACTTGTTGCTCTTTCAGAGAAACTGGGTTCAGTTCCTAGTACCAACATGAATGCTCACAACCACCTTGTAACTCTAGTTCCAGGGGATCTGGTACCATCTTCTGGCTGCCTCAGACACTGCATGTACATGGTACACAGATATACCTATGGACAAAACCCTTGTAAATACAAAATAAAAAGAAAAATCTGTAGAAAAAAATTAAGATTGTAAAGTATTTCTTTTAAGTAGCTTAAAGATGGTATTTGCAAGAAGCAACTTTGAAGTACACTAATCTTCATCAGCCACAAAGAAACCACCAAAACAAACACAAAAGTTTAAACTGTAGCATGCTTACTAGCAAGAATGCGATGCAAGTATCTTTTTGGTGTATATGTGGTGTGTATGTATGTTCACATGTGTGAGTGCAAATGTGTGTGAAAGCCTGGAATTAATGTCAAGTGTCAGTCTTCTTCAATTATTCTGTTTTATACATTGAGGCATTTCTGCTAGTCTGGGTAGCCAGCTTGCTCTGGAAATCCCCCTGTCTTTGGCTTAATGGTACTGTCATTTCTGACAGGCCACCAGGACCAATTGACTTTTAATGTGGGTTTAGGAATCTGAACTAAAGCCCTCACACTTACACACCAAGGACTTTATCCAATGAATTGATTCCCTGAGCCACAATACAAACATCTTAAACTGTTAGGCTAGATCAAATGAATATCCATGATGAATGGAAGGAGAGGGTGTGTTGCAAAAGTTGAACTTTAAAAGGTATTTCTTGGTCATATCTTCCATTTAGGTTGCCTCTGTGAATCCTTTCTGTAGAGGAATGTTAAAGCCCCAGTAAGATCATTATAAATGCATATAAACCACATCCAGTCAAAGGTTTGCCAGGGCTCATTTTAAATTAAGACACATCAGTGAATAAGATGGGGAGGAAAGAGAGATTATTGCAACCAATCTTGTTAATTTTTATTTTTGAATAGGTTGGTGACTCTCTCCTCAGCTTAATAACACCTCAGGGAATCCCTATTTATCTTAGTTGATGTTTTCCTGTTAAAAGTACTTCAGTGGCCCTGTCTTCAAGCATAACAGAATATCATTAATAGTGTTAGGGATTGATGCTTGCCCATGGGATAGGACTCAAGTTGGGCCAGTTATTGGTTGGCCATCTCTCAGTCTCTGTTCCCTCCCTCATGCCTACATTACTTGTAGACAGGATAAATTTTGGGTTGAAAGTTTTGTGGGTGGGTTGGTATCCCTATTGGCCTCTTCAGGTTCTATATCCCCAAATGTAGTGAGTCACAGCTATGGTCATCTCATTGATTCTTGAGTACTCCCTTGTCCTAGGTCTCTGTCTCCTCCTGGAGATGCCCTCACTTCCTCACCCGTCAGTTGCAGATTCCCATTCATTTTCATGGACATCTATCAACCTCTCCTGTCCTTCCCTATACCTCATTCTGAACCCCCATTTCCCTTCTCATTCCCCCTCTCTCTCAGGTCTCTCTCTCCATCTGCCTTTCATGATTATTTTATTGCCCCTTATAAGTAAGATTTAAGCTTTCTTGCTTGGGCCTTCCTTCTTGTTTACTTCTTTGTGTCTTCAGAGTGTAACATGGTACCTGTATTTTATTGCTAATATCTACTTATAAGTGAGTACATACCATGCACTTCCTTTGGGGACTGGGTTGCCTCACTTAGAATAATTTTCCCAAGTTCCATCCATTTGCCTGCAGAACTCATGATGTCTTGACTTTTAATAGCTGAATAGTGTTCCATTGTGTGGATGTACTACATTTGCTTTATCCATTCTTAAGTAGAGGGCATCTAGGTTGTTTCCAGTTTCTAGCCATTATGAATAAAGCTGCTACAAGCACAGTTGAACAAGTGTCTTTGTGAGATGTTTACACATCTTTTTGATATATTCCCAGGAGTGGTGTAGCCGAGTTTTGGGGTAAAGCTATTCTCAGTTTTCTGAGAAAATGCCAAATGTGGTTGTATAAGCTTGCACTCCCGCCAGCAATGAAGAAGTGTTCCCCTTGCTGCAGCCTCACCAGCATGTGTGCTGTCACTTGAGTTTTTGATCTTAGCCATTCTGATGGGTGTAAGGTGGAGTCTCAAAGTCTTTTTGATTTGCATTTTCCTGATGACTAAGGACATTGAATATTTCTTTCGGTGCTTCTCAGCCATTTGAGATTCCTCTGCTGAGAATTCTCACTTTAGTTCCGTACCCCATTTTTAAATTGGGTTATTTGGGTTGTTGGTGTCTAACTTTTTTAGTTTTTGTAAATTTTGGATATTAGCCCTCTTCCAGATGTAGGGTTGGTGAAGGTTCCCAATCTGTAGGCTGCTGATTGACAGTACCCTATGCCTTACAAAAGCTTTGCAGTTTCATGAGGTCCCACTTATTGATTGTAGGTTTTAGAGCCTGAGCCATTGGTATTCTATTCAAGAACTTGTCTCCTATACCAATGCATTCAAGGGTATTTCCCACTTTTTCTTCTATGAGATTAGTGTATCCAGTTTTATGTTTAGGCCCTTGATCCACTTGGACTTGAGTTTTGTGCAGAGTGATAAGTATGAATCTATTTTTATTCTTCTATATGTAGACATCCAGACAGGAACATGTCCTCTATGAGGCTCCACCCAGCAGCTGATTCAGTTAGATACAGATACCTACAGCCAAACAATGGATAGAGCTTGGAGACTCTTACAGAAGAATAGGAGGAGGGACTGCAGGCTTGAAGGCTATAAAAACTCCACAGGAAGATCCACAGAGTCAACTAACCTGGACCTTGGAGCTCTCAGTGTCTGAACCATGAGCCATGGTTCATGAGAATATATAGGGGCTGGACCCAGCCCTCCAAGCACATATGCAGCAGATGTGCAGTTTGGTCTTCATGTGGGTCCTGAACAACTGGAACAAGGGCTATCCAAAAAGTTGTCGACTATTTGTGGGATATGTTCATCTAGCTGGGCTACCTTGTTTGGCCTCAGTGGGAGAGGAAGTACCTATCCTCCCAGAGACTTGAAGTGCAAGGGTGTGTATGTGGGATATCCAGGGCCACCCCAATCCCTTTAGAGATGAAGAGGACAGGGGATAAGCGAAGGATTGTGGGAGGGGGTCACCAGGAATGGGGCAGTGAGTGGGATGTAAAGTAAATAATTAAAAGAGCACAGGGACCCCAATGGAAGAATTAGGGGAAGGAGCTGAAGGAGTTAAAAGGGTTTGCAACCCCTTAGGAGAAACAACAATATCAACTAACCAGACCCCATCCCCCCGCAGAGCTCCTCAGGACTAAACCACTAACCAATGAGACAACATGGAGAGACCCATGGCTCCAGCTGCATATGTAGCAAAGGATGGCCTTATCCAGCATCAATGGGAGGGGAGGCCCTTGTTTCTGTGGAGGCTCAGTGCCAAACATAGGGGGATGCTGGAGCAGTGAGTCAGGAGTGGGTGGGTGAGTGGGGGAGAACCCTCATATAAGCAGGGGGAAGGGGTTAGGTTGGGGGTCTTGCAGAGGGGAAACTGGGAAGGGGGACAACATTTGAAATGTAAATAATTAAAATAACTAGTATCAAATTTGTAAAAAGTACTTTACCGGGAAATGACTGCTAATGAGTTTGCTGTTTCTTTAAGGGGAAAAGATAAGTGAAATATTGTAGAGTTAGGTATTAGTAGTGGTTATACAACTCTGTGGATATACTAAATCTCTATCACATATTATATCTTAAAAATAAATTTCATCTCAACAGGAATGCTATTAAAAATTCATGATTTAAAAATCTGAATCTTAAAAAAGTAAATGTCACTTCAGAACACCAGACAATTCTACAAATTCACACCAACTTCATGTTAGATTTCTAAGGAGTCTAGGAACCACATGAGTTCACAAGGTAGTAAAGAAAATATGTGCTCAAGTGTTATATTCAAAAAATGTTTATATAATATTCATAAATAACTGGGCTGGAGAGTTGCTGATCACCTAAGAGCATGTGCTGCTCTTACAGATTCCCAGAACCTAACTTGGGCAGCTCACAATTCCTTGTACCTCAATCTCAGTAGGATCCTACACACTCTTCTGGATATATGTATATGTGTATGTGTATGTGTATGTGTATGTGTATGAGTATGTGTATGTGTATATGATGTATATGATGTATATGATGTATATGATGTATATGATG
>JANHMN010000009.1:29796057-29807714 GCA_030674055.1 Rhabdomys pumilio | reverse complement strand
TATGATGTATATGATGTATATGATGTATATGATGTATATGATGTATAGTATATGTATACACACACACATACACACACACACACACACACAAAAATTGACAAGTTTTAAAAAGAATGTACCATTAAATGAGGAATTAATATTTTCTTATTATTTTAGGACTTGCTCCTTTTAATTTGGTGGGATTTTTGCAGTTTTATTTTGTTGTTGTTGTTCCGTTTTTGTTGTTTTGTTTGTGTTTGGTCAGGGGCATGAATTGCTTGAAATAGAATCTTATCTTGTAGCTTAGTCTTTTCTTGAACTTGCATTCATCATGGTCAGCCTCCTAATGCTGGAATGTGTTTTACCAGTGTACCTGGAATAATGTAGTTTGTTTACAGAATTATGCCCTATAAGTTTTTATTTTTAAATTTCCCCCTTCATTTGGTTATTAAAATATATCTATCAGATTCTGATATGTTATTAATCAAGTCAGAACTCAGCTAGGACACAGTCAGTTATCCCACATAAACAGAATTTGTGCTCTAACAAATTTCCCTAAGGCTCATAATCTAAATAGATTTCCTCATTTCCTAGGACAGGAAAAAAAATCAGCAAATATACAAGCAGTTATGAGTCAATTGCATTTGAATGTATGCATAATATCCAAGCATTGGGTATTTATTTGCTGTTTAAATTTCTTACCATGTTGTAAAAATCTAACTTCTCTTGTAAATGTGAGTTATTTTTTTCCCAGCTTCTTTCTAAATAATGGCCTCATTAGAGACGTGAACTAATGATGAGGTGCTTTCTAGTGTTTCCAAGTCATCTTTTTCACCACTATTAAAAAGACATCAGACTCCTTCAGAAATATGTCTCCCATCTAAGTTCTGTGCCTTACAGAGAGTGAAGTCCTCAGTTGAAATCATGCGAGCATTTTTTGGCATTTCTTTTATATATATGAGAAAACTCATGCATCCTCTCCTCTACAGACTGCTGCCTCTTACTATTTGCAGTGCTAGAAACTCTATGCTTCTCAAGCTCCTATTTTATGTACATGTACAAGGAAAAATGCATATTTGACAGGTATGAGAGAATAAATATGCTAATTTACAGACTGCACAGTGGAAGGTGATTTATCCCACTTTTGAAGGGATGAGGCAGTATTTCCATAAGTTTTCACCCATATCTCTGCAAACAGCTGTTGTGCAAGTAACTTTCAAATCAGGAGAAAATAAGAAAAAAAGGGGGGGAGGGTGAATACATTTTAATAGTTGCTTTGGGGTTGACAGACGACATGCTTTGTCATCTGTTACCGTTCATGAAGATGTCTCAGGAAGGAAAAGTGCACAGCACTGCAGCAAATAATGGCAAATATTTAAAATGCACTTAGAGAGTGAAAGGTGAGACTCTAAAGAGCTTCTCTGTAACTGAAATTCTAACTGTTTGTGCCGTAACATACGCTCTCTGCAGAACACACGCTCTATCATTTATTAGAAAGCTACACTTGGAATCATATAATTACTCTGGTAGCAGCAACTAAGTACCAAATGAGATGTGAAACATGAGGAATAATTTGCCATTCTATATTGAAAAACAAAAGCAAAGACCCGAGATATTAATTATCATTTGCTACAGAGAACAATAAACTATTACAATATTCACATTTATTATCGCCACTTGCCAGAGAGTGCTACATAGTTGGGAGCTTCTGGCTGCTCAAATAGTTTTCTAAAATCTCTCTCTTTTTTATTTTAATGTCTTTCCATGTTTCATTGAAGTGTGCTAACTGTATGTATATTGAGATGCACTCAGCACACTCTTTAGTTCACTACAGTGTGTAAAGATCAGGTCTGAATAACTGGCATGTAGACCACTGAAGACACTTGTCATTCTTTTGTATTGAAAACAAAACCATCTTTAGCTATTTTGGTAATATCCATTTAATTGCTCTCAACCATTGTTATCCACTGTGGATTAGAAGATTATCTTGCTTTGGGTAAAAATGCATATTTTTCTACAGACATCTGTGGTGCACCACGAGTACTCATGTTTTGTACATGATCATTGTCCCTATCATTAAAATAGATTGTCTATTAGTACAAAGTCAGTGTCATATCAAGAAGGATATTTGTTTTCATTTGGTTTGTTTTCCACCTGCACAGACCCTGCCATGATGCTCATGAAATAGGGCTCGTTCATCCTCATATCTTCTTTGGTCCCCTTGGAAACTACATGTTTGTTACAATCTTTATGAAAAACACATTCATTCCACTTTTTTTTTCTAGAATCTTAAACTTAATATAATCCTGGAGCACAAGTCTTAGCAATGGTAGATTAGGAGGAAGGCACTGCAATCTCTGTGTAGTGTACACCTGTACTGCTTCTTCATCACAGGGCTTCACACAATGCCTCTCAGTGAAGAACACATTCTTCGTGTTATGTAGACATAGTCCTGGGAAACAACAGGACCATGGATCTATTTGAATGCAAAAGGAATCCTGCTGGTGACAGGCTTCCCATCCAGGATAATGGTATTTAACCTCAGAATTATTTTTCATTGTGAACAAACCATGTTCTGCTTATGTGTAATTGAATTGGCTTAAGGTGAGAAACATTTCAAAATCAATCAATCAATCAATCAATCAATCAAAAATATATGCCTTCTGATTTCTTGTGTGAAATTTTTACCTGCTAGAGTGAACTAAGAATAAAATATGAGCTTTCAAATATCATGCCAACTCTAAGAATGTGAAGTAGGGAACTGACCTAGTTTTAGAACTGGTCACTGAATGCAGCTAACCATAATGCGAGTATATATAAATCATACCTGCGGCTACTTTAAGGTAGTAGCCGCCACCTCCATGATTTACATGGCCAAGGTTAACTAACTTGTAACCAGCTCTTTTGAAACAATTCACAGAATTACACTAGGCTGAAACTTGCTTTAGGTTAGAGTTTCATCCCATGACCAGGACAGTGACACTGCCCAACACTTGCTGCCAGAGATGGACAATACCATATGGAGCTTCCTTTTCTATTGTAAGGCTGAAGTTAGGCTTTCTGGACTAGGGGTGGCAAATGCATACTTGAGAGAACTTGACCAAGGTCCTATGAATTCTGAGACCCTTCAAGAACCTCAGTTCTCAAGAACCCTGACAATCAGGCTGTGCCCTTCAGGCACCAGTCTAATTCTTCTTTGGATAATCCAAACAGTACACTAGAAGGAGTTGACCACGTTGAGCTAGATACACTGCCATATTCTTAAGTGAGCAAGGAAGGTAAATTCATTTAAGTTAACCTTTCTGTTCACTCCTAAAGTGAGGCAAAACCCAAGGAGTTACCAGATATGAGAATATCAAAACAGAATAGAATAAATTTTTAAAAGTTGGTTTCAGAGGGAAAAACTCCTACACTAAATGTGAAAACACATACACAAATCCATAAAAATGTAACATGCTAAAAACTAATCCTCTAAGTTGAATAGGTGGTCTAGCATGTAAAAGTATTCTCCATGAAAACATGAGAACCTGAGTTCAAATCTTCAGCAACCATGTAAGCAGCTGGATGTGGCTGTCTGTCTGCACTTGTAATCTCAACACTGTGGGGAAGAGACAGGTGGGTTATTGGGGTTCACTGGCTGTCAGTCCAGCTCCAGGTTCAGTGAGAGACCCTGTTTCCAGAGAGGGAAATGGGTGATGATAAAGAAGGAGACCTGGTTCCATGATACAGGCACATGTATATGTACCCCCTCACACATATGCACATAAATCATGCACATACACAATAAATCAATTCTAGAAGAACTTAAAAGTATAAATTTTGATTGCTGCTGCTAACGCTGTCATTGATGGTTCTGCTGCTGCTACTGCTACGGCTGCTGCTGCTGGTGGTAGTGGTAGTGTGTGTCAGTGTGTGTGTGTTTGTGTGTGTGTGTGTGTGTGTGTGTGTGTGTTTGTGCGATGGTGTATCATCTGGTGGTAAGCAATTTTTACTCCCTGAGCCATCTCACCAGCCCAAGAACACTTATTTCTGACTTAAATATCAGATCAGCACAAATATATCCTTTGAAGATATACCTTAAAATTTTATAGGAAAAAATGCATTTTAAAAATCTATTCATTATATTTATAGGAAAATGTGATAAAGATCTCACAGTGCCTAAATTGTTTCTTCAACTGAACACTAGAAAGAATGTATCTATAAAGTTTTTTTTTTTTAAAAAAAAAAAAAACAGTCCACCTCATAATTTCCACCTCTCCCAACTGTCATTCAAATGTGGACAGAGAATGCGGATGTAAAAAGACATCCCCCTGCCTCATGGAAAGTTCATTTCTGTGTTATTTCCTCAAAGAATGACAGACGAACAAAGTTCACTAGCAGAAGAGAGCAGTACAAGAGAGAGCAGAGAATAGAATGAAAAGAGTGAGCAGAAGATGTGAAAGGGAGATGCCAAAGTAGAAAAAACAAATGGGAGACTGCAAACCCAGATGGACAGCTCAGGCGGTCCATGGCAGTTGCTCAAAAATAAGATACTGATGGATTGGGAAAGCATGAACTAAACCTGACTATACTAATTAAACACTGACCCTACTGACCTATGAAACTCACATTATACTTGTTGAGAAGATTTTCAATAATGCTCACTGAAAGAGAGCCCAATGACAGACAAGAGGATTTAATCCCAATTATTCATAATGGAGAAACACTAGGCAAAGCTTCAATATGAAATTTTAAGAAGTCATAAGGCAAACATTTGAAAACAGTATGAAAGATATAGTAATGATGGCTACTCTAAGTAGGAAATGTCCTCTCTAAAGGTCTGGTGTGGAAGGTCTGGTGACCAGTTGTTGGTGCTATTGAGGTGACTAGATCCTGACAGTCTATCCAGAGATGAACTCTAGGGGCTAACAAACTGTGGGACCTGCTAGGAAGAAGTGAGTAGGCCAGCATGCCTTTGAAGGGTGCATTTTGTCCCTGGCCCTTCTTGTGTTGCATTTCTTAGTTGCTGTTTATGAGAACAGCGTCACTCCGCTATGCCAGTCTTAGGCTTTATAGCAAGGGAGCTTTCAATCAACATGAAAGCCCTGAAACTATGAGCCGCGATACAGCGATACATCTTACTCCATGCACATTCTTTCTGCTGGGTATTTTGTTATATCTACTACACAGTAACTAGGAAAACTAGTCAACATCAATGAAAGCAGTTGACATGGGTGAAGTTCAAGAGATTAAAAACAATTGAACTACTTAATTTTTTAAAATTCTCATTACAGATTTTGAGTCTTTAAGTTGTGAGCATACACATATTTGATAAAATAATATGTAAAGCTAAAAAGAACGAGGGACTAGATAAAACAGTAAATGTAATTTCTAAGGACTAATTTCAGGCAAGCTTATAAATTATTGTTTTAAATACAAATTATGCCATGTATTTCTTTAGAAGCAGAACCTTCCCGATCGTCCCCTCTGTTGAAGATATTCTAATTCAGTTCAAGATTTTGTTTCTTCTCTCCAAATATTGTATCTCTTTATCTATTCATCTTTTTCAACCAAAATGACCCAAGAAGAGATATATTATTCTCTCTCAGTTTCATACTCACTATAGGTCAGTTTATTCAGTCAGTTCATTGATTATGTCTGAATACATGCCAAGCGCTCCATTAAGCCTTACAAGGCAAAAATGTACAGAAGAAAACCAAGTCCTTGGCTTTTGACTGTAAAAGTAGGGAGTTGAGAATAAGGGTGGTCAGATAGTAGATGTAACAGGTCACAGAGAAAGAGCTTTTGATGACGGAGGTCTAAACTACGCAGATGGAAGGAGTGGGTGGTTTGCTCATAATGAGAGATGAGCTAGTTAGAAACCCAAGGCCTGCCAAAAAAAGTTTCTGGAGCTGGGCTGTGTAAAAGGCAAAAGCTACAGATGACTTAGCATCTTTGGGGTTACTTTCTTTACTTAGAATGAATCTGCTTTGTTCATGACAGCCAACACCCAAAAATAATTGATTCAGAAGACGCATGACCTCAGATGGCATCCCTCATGTTCCTCTTTGTCTGCTTCCAAGACAGCAGCATTAATTTCTCATCATATGCAAAGACACAGTCCAGCACAAACTCAAATACAGAGACATAGATTCTCATATTCTGGGTGTCTCTGGTCTTCCAAGTTGATGCCAGGAAGGCAATCAATGCCAGAAGGCAGTATGAAAGACAGCTGACAGCCACATACTCACGCAGGCCAAAAGCATCTCATTTCAGCCTCCGCCAAGATAAACTCATTAGCAACTATGAAGTATCTGCTTCCTTCTAAAACTGAGTAACCTCGTGGGAAAATAGAATGCAAATTCACAGAATTGCCTGAGGTTATTAAAAACAAAACCAAAACAGAAACCAGAAAGAGAGGCAGCAAGTTCCAAAGGATATCACAAGGACAGAAAATATTATTTGCTTTCGCACATTCGTGAAACTATTAACTTTCCAACATCCTAGCAGTTTGTTTTTTGGGAACTTTGAACTTTGTTCAGATGTAACAACTGATATGAAAAGTAAACACAAGTCTAAGAAATTCCCAGCGGGGCCATTAGACAATCATGCTTAAGTGTGATTGAAGAGTCTAAAAGTTGTATGATAGCAATCTTCCCTTTTTAGCTTTACATAATATTCAGGATACCAAATGCAACTGGCATAATGAAGACATTGTCTTTACCTACACCTGCATTAATTTTAACTGGGAAATAATGAATCACCACGGAGCAGACACTCAACGGGCAAACCTCTACCTCAGGACACAAGGTGGAAGCTCCTTTCTTTAGAAAGCAATTTTCCATTTCTCTTTTGCAGTGAAATTCTCTTGGATCTATGATTGTCAGTTCTGATCTTCCACATTGGCACTGTGAAAGATGCTCAGAGTCAAAGCATAACTTGAATAGGATAGAGAAAAGATGACCTTCTAAAAAATTAATAGAGTCCAACATGACCTTTATGAAAAGATGCAGTGAAAAAAAACAGAGTTAATTTAGTTAATATTATTATTTTTGATGGCAAGTTTGTTATTGGGCTACAAATGAAAAAGATTTGAATCAATTCTTAAATTCTAGAATTTAAAGCCTTCCTTGATACATCGCTGTCTATTAAAAAAGGAAAAAGAGAAAAGTGAAATGTAAGTTATCCTGTGGATACAAAATGATGAATGAAACTGTGAAATGTTTTTTAAGTATGGAGATTTGAGTTTATGGTTTTTATTTTGTACAACTGGAGTCCATGCCTCCTCCATTGGGAAAGGTAGTAACTTTTAGTTGCCATATACCAAACTGCAGTGGGCTCACGTTACTGCACTTTCTTGGGTATATGAAGGGCTTTCTTTCTTTCCACCAACTTTATCAAAGAAAATGGCCTGGAGCCCTTTAAAAATCATTAGGTACAAAACCCACTATTCTTGACATTTTTAGGAAAGACAGATGGGTTGTTGTGTTGGGGCCTGAGTATTCACAACTTCCAGATCCATGTTTTGAATCTCTTATCCTGATTGTGATGATATTTGAAAACGAGGCCCTTGGGAGGTAGTTAAGGTTTTAGTAATTTTGTGGTATAGTGATGACATTGAAGCCTGTAAGGGAACAATATCCCCTTATCCCTTTCCTTCCCTCTACCCCTCCTCCCATTCCTACACTTTTTAAAAATGCAGTGGGGATCTATCGACCTGCAACCCAGAGAGTGTTCTTATCAGAATCCTGCTGGTGCCCTGATTTCAGATTTCCAACTTTCAAGTTCATGATAAAAATAAATGACTTTTTCTTAAGCCACACCTACAATGTTTTATTACATCTTAAATGATAACTAACATGGGCTATACATATTATAGAATTTAAAAGCTGGAAGTAAACATAGAGATGACTTATTCTGAGGGTCAAAGCATGGTGACTTGATTTCAAGATAAATTATGCTTTGTGTTCAGGGAATTAAAAATGCATCATGGAGGAAAGTGACAACCACAACCTTTCACAAGTCTGTCACTTCAATGACCTTACTTACCCAGTAAGGTGGTTCTCCAATCCATTCCATCCCTACAAGCAATTGTTGCTAACTCCCTTCCTTGTAAGTGAAGAAATCTACAATAAAATGTTATATGCTCAAACTGAAGTGACAGAGAAAGAGAGAGGGGAGGGTGACTGAGAGACACAAAGAGAGACAGAGAGACAGAGAGAGTTAGCATGAGAGAACACACCTGTACCTAATTGTCTCTTGAAAAGATTCTTTGGGGAAATGAGTTTGTTCGTTTCTTTGCACCAGCACTGAAAGCATCAAATCATCTGAAGATGTCTATGAGGAGCATGGACAACAGGCAAATGAATACCTGGAGTTTGAGTATCAGGATTTGGGTACCAGGGAACATGGGTGTCAGAAACACAAGTATAACGAGAGGTACATGGGCATCGGGTGTCTAAAGTATGGTGCCTGGGTATGAGAAATGTAAGTTCCTGAAACACGTGGCATGAATTCCAGAAGCACAAATCCCTGAAGGCTGGATACCAGAAGTATATGTACCTGAAGCACAGGTCCCGAGAGAAGAAATCGAGCCGGAAGTGGAGCTATTTAATTTTCACTATCCATATCTACCCAGTTAGAATATTTCTAAAACAGGTCTCTATTATAGGAAGAAAAAAATCACAGGTAACAAGCCAACAAAACAAAGCCTTTCTACAGTGTTCCTACAAATCTTTCTCTTAAGTTAAGCTTCTGATAGAATAAAAAGATTTGGAGAAGGAAATCACAGTAGTAGAAGTTACCGGGTGTGGAAAAACTGAGAAAGGAATAGTCGTTACCAAAATGCTATATGGAGCAAACAAACTGTCGTGGCTTGCATGTTAAATGTGCATGACAGCCTCATGCATCTCAACATGTAATCTTTAGTGGGTGGAGCCGATTTTCCATGTTCTAGAACCTAAATGTAGGATGTAGAGTCTCACTGGAGGAGGTCACAAGAGGTTTCCTTCGAAGTTTTTCAGTCCAGCCTCACTTACTGTCTTCTCTCTGCTGTCTGAATGTAGATGCAATGTGACAAGGCCCCCTCACACCCCTGTCTCTGTCTTCCCCATTGTATCCCTCCAAAGTGGGAGCCACACTAAGCCACCATCCCTTAAGTTGCCCTTTGTCAGATGTTTGTTCAGAGGAACAAGAAATGCAGCTAATACATCTACTAAAATGTTTATATTTAAATTTAATTATACAAGACCCTAGAAAGTATTAATTATTAAAACCAAATTTTTCTGTTTGTTTCCCTTCCCTTCTCTTTATTTATGTATGCAGTATTTTATTCCAGTATATTTTTCCTTCTCAACATACTCTATTAGCATAACTTTAGTAAATGATTAAAAGGAGACAAACTAGGGCAATGATGTGCCTTCTTAACATAGCCACCCTAGAAAAGCTAAGCAATCAAGGTATCTTAACTGTGTTGACAAGCCCTGGGACCTCTATTTCCTAAAGGAATCTGACATGGTGAGAGCAATGCTGCATGCAGGCTCAATCACAGAAGTTGTCCATAGACACTGTTCAATTTAATTCTTCCATAAACTCTACAAAACTACAAGTTCCCTAAACTACAAGGAGGAGACTGAATGCTCCAACAGTCCCTAAGGTTACAATCACTATACTTTATCATCCTTCTTTACAATGCAGGTTATGAGTAAACCTAGATGCCAAGCTAGGTTTCCCTCTGTGGCATCCTTCCATGACTATCCAATTACCCACCTTCACTGAAAGCCAAAGGTGAACCACCTGTTCCCTCTAATAATGAACCTACCCCTTCTGAGAGCAGAAGAGGAGGGTACAAGGACTGAACGGTAACCAGGAGAGATGGGGGATGTGATCAGGGTGTAAAGTGAATAAATTAGTTAATGAAAAAAATGAACCCTAGGTACTACCATCACCAGGATCTCTTTGCTCTCACCCACTTTCTCTACTCTTATGTCTTTACCCAGACTGTGATTGGCCTCAGTTTACCTTGAAGCCATTTTAAGTAAGGCAGGCCTTTCTGCATCCTGACTGTACATCCCACCAGAACTTCAGGCCAAATACAACCCATCAAAGGCTCTGTCGGGCCTTGGATGAGGTAACTCCATTTAACCTGTTCCCTTCGTAACACACAGGTAGAGGGTGTGATTAGCAGGTCTCCACCTCCAGAGATTAAAATATTAATGAGTTATCTAAAGGGGGCGTAGCTAATTAAGTTATTTCCTCCCCTCTTCCCCCTCCCTTTAAAAGTCAAGCTCCCCTGGCTTTTCAGGGGGAGCGCACACCATCTACACCCATTCACCACGCCATGAACAATAAAAGCTTTGGAAAACCGAACTCCACGTGTAGCCTGGGCCTTCCTGGGCCTGCCGCCAGATTCCCAGCCTTTGGAACCCCGAACCTTGTCGATGCAGCCGCTGGCCCTTCTGCTGCTGATGGTGTGGGAAGTGTGGTGGAACCCGCCACTGGCCCTAATGACTTTGTCCCTGCCGCTCACCAGACTCACTACCCGCGAGTTTTTTTTTTTCCACAAGGCTCCCCATGCTCTCTTCCTACAGCCCACCCCCATTTAAACTGAACTGGTTAAAGTACTTCTGAGTTATCTCCTTTATAGTATAGGAATGATAGTTGTGATTACCTCTGAAATTTGAAAGAAGAACAAATTAAAGAATGGGAATACATGTCCATTTATCACTCTGTGGAATACAATCCCAGGTTTACGTGGAAGAAGACTGTAAAGATAAGCATGCATAATGTTGCAGACAACCTTAGGTGCAGTATTGAAAGTCTTACAGGTAATGGGAGTATGTGTATTTGTTTACAGAAGAAAATACATGTTTCAAGACATATAACGCTCCAAAGTGTAAACCCTTTGAAAGCAGCTGCAAGCAGTCCACCCCCAAATCCACACACTCACAACAAAGCATGGAGAAGACATGAATGAAAGTCATTCATCAGGCTGTGATGATGCAGAGACTAAAGTTAGTAAGACTGCAGTGAGACAGCCACCAGAATAATTTCTGTATGTAAGATACTGTGGCATTGAAGGGTGTCCAAAGTATAAGCTATGGCAGCCGACTCCTAAGTACTTTCCAGCTGGCTTCCTCTTCCCCAACTTGAGTCTCCATGTCCTGACTGCTGACACCAACACAGAAGGAAACCACTGGGGCCTCTGTACAGTTGCTGAATGGAGAGCCAGCCTCCTCAATGGAGACCTGTTGGTCCTGAGAAACCATCTCCCACAATTCACCAGTGGCCTTGGTATTGTTTAAGACACATTGCTGAAGAAATCTCCAGTATTCATATCCAGGTTTAATAAACATTTTCCTGTACTCTTGAGTAGCTGTAAGAAGTTTACATCTGATTCATCCACTGTCTTCAAATTAAATTAGCCTTTGCTCATAACTAGAAGTGCTTTTGTGGATGCTATTACAGGAGATTGAAAGGTCAGCTCTGTTTAGAATCAATTTATAAAACACAAGACAGAGAAACAAGCTTCTCATTAGAACCTTGACTAGCAATTTAAAAAAAAAATGCATTTGTTTTTAGAGAATACCTCTGAGGAAATTTGAGTGAGAATCTTAGAATTTCTCTTAGGGGGAAGAAAGAACTGAAGGATCTTCCCTGCAAAAAGAGGCATATCTAGTTTGGTTTTTGGTTTTGGTTTT
>JANHMN010000009.1:29767583-29785386 GCA_030674055.1 Rhabdomys pumilio | reverse complement strand
ACACACACACACACACACACACACACACACACACACACACACACATTTATGCACAACCCATTCTCTCCCACCTTGATTGTTTTGTTTTGAAGTAGTAAAGAGCTAAGGGAGATGAGGCTGATTACAGAGACACATGATCAAATAAAAGCAAGAAAGAAACAAACCCTACCATCCCTTTTTGTCCCTCTCCTATCTGTCCCAGACCTCACCCAAGCTGCAGACTGAAATTCTTAGAGTTGCTTCCCTGCAGTGTTGATCTTTGTTTTAGATCATATTTGGGTAATAGTCCATAGAACATCATTATTTTGAAAAGATAATTGTTTATTAACAATGGCTACCTTAACAATTTCTCAACAGCCTAATCCACAAATGCCACGTATTTTAAAAGTTATTCAATTCAGAAATTTGGGCTTCCATATCACCTCATATCACCCCCTAAACCTCCAAATGATTCATAGTTCACACTTCCAGTATAGCTGTAAGATGACCTCTTGCTGTTTTGTCCTCTCTTTCCCCACAGCGCTCAGCACAGGTCAGGAGAGCTGGTCTCATTTGCTTGTCTCTAGTTATTTTTGCATCATGGCAAACACACCTGTTCCAGAGACTCAGCATGAATTGGGTGCTGGCCAGCTGACAGGAGTTGCTGAGTGCTCTGTGAGCAGAAAAACCACATCCCTAATACTAATAAAACCAACCAACCGCTGACAGTGCTTGAGGAAGCAAAGCGTCTGGGGTCAGCTTCTAATTGGTTTTCCAAAGGTATTTATTTAAAAAATATGTATTTTTGTTTCTTCTCAACTTTTAAGAAAAAGTCAAAGCTAGTGCATGTGTTTGTATTACTGAAAAATGGATCATAGTTTCCTAAAGTGTGTGTGTGTGTGGGGGGGGTGGTCACATCACAGGCTACCCAGTTCATGCATACAAGAAACATGTGGAAAATATTTAATCTCAAATAGGAGTTTTAACATCGCCCCTTTATTCATTCAGTTCCTAGATAAAAGATGAACAACATTTTATATTTATATTTATATTATATTTAGATTATATTTAGATTTATAATAAGCCTTAACCAGAACTGGACAGATCTCTACCCTCTAAGCTATTAGTTTTTACCCCCTATCAATAACCCCAAGTTATGGCTTGTCATGTTCTTCATGGACTGCTCTTACCCAGAACAGCCAGTTCTGATATAATCCCTTACCATATGATGTCTTCCTCTCTCCACTTTCTGATTTTATTACTATTAATTATTTTATTTACTTATAATCCAAATGTTTCTCTTTGTCCCCCCTCCCAGAATTTTTCCCTTATCTCCCTCCCCCTAGCCTCTGAGAAGGTTCCCCTCGACTGTACTCCTCCTCCCTGGGAAATCAAGTCTTTTTAACCCTCTCACCACTTTCTTCTCTCTCCCTCCCAATATTTCTCTGCTGACTCCAACCACTAGAAACAAAAACCCCTGCCTATCTCACTTCTACCCAGCAAATAGACTTTCAGCATCTTTATTTAACCAATAGTTTTATATTAAGGAGCAAGGTTACATTGAACCTATAGATTCTCTCATCCCTGGTGGCAACCAGGCCTTGTGGACCAGTATTCAACATTACCACATGTAGCAAAAGACCAACCCTCAACAGAAATTGACTAACCAATATCACATGGAAGAGGCCACTGTCAGCACTCAATGAACTTAATAAAAAAAGAATAAGGTAAAATTATCCCCACAGCCTTTGCCCTATTTTAGATACGATGTGTTCCAAGAGTTGAAACTTTGGTCACCATCATGGTGCTGATGAGAGGTAGTAAAACATTTAAGATGTGGGTCTACCATGAGGTCTTGGGTATGTGACCTTGAAAGAGAATTTGGAACCTGACCCTTTTCTCTTTGTCTATTACGGGTTCTAACTATGAGTGAGCAGCTACGTTCTAGTAACACACTCTCCCATGTTGTCCAGACTCATAGGCCTACTGCCTGTAAGGAGAAGGCATTCAAAACAGATCCAAAATAAATGTTTTCATTTGTAAAGTTGGTTATCTCAGTTACTGGTTACAGTGAAAAAAAGCTGCCAGAGCCATGGACTTTAGTGTCTTTTGTCTTAACTTCCTCAATCCATAACAGCTTTCACGGCAAATATTATGCAAAGAAGCCATGTAGCTGAGTAAAAGATGGGGGTTCTAGGTGTCAAACTCAAAACTGCTTGTACAAGACATTCAGTGACACACCCTGAGCAGAAATTTGGTTCCAATGAAACATCCTTTCTGTGAAAAAAAATGAGTAAAGAATAATTCCAGTATATACAGAATTAAGAAGGTCAGACTATGGAAGTCAGTGGGGAATCTTGGATGACTCTCAAACCAGAGACATGAGGCTAAATAAAATTAGTGGGCCAGCAACTGATGGAATCTTAGTGAAGTCTCAAGAGTGGATGGTATTCCATCAATAGTACTTTTCTGATTTAGGTAATTGTACCACTGCTATTACCCAATGTGTGAGCACCAAGGGAGGCCACCACATAAGAAATCAATGTCTAATTATTTTTCTTCATTTGTAGTTGATAAAATATTTAAACACCAGTAAATATGAGACTAGTTCATTATTCAAACATCAGTATGAAGCAAGATTTGGGCTCATCTAGAATTGTCTCATTTTATGCATAAAAAACACATTTAAATAATGTTAGAGGTTTTTAAAAAGGGATTTTATGCACATAGTACTTCTACAAAAGGCTTCAAAAGTAAGAGAAATGCTGATTTATAAATGGAGATGAACACTTGTTATTGTGTAGTTCCTCCCCTCTCCCAGAGCACAGCTATATAAGCTGTGTTATAACCGCCATGCCATATTGAAGAACATATCAGAGTTCTTCACACTGTCAGCACAAGGAGCAAAGACTTACTGTTATGAATGTGGCAAGGACTATGCATGTGTGTTGAATTGTGCTCAATGAATACTCATTCTGGAGGTGGCATCAGGGAGGGGAGAAATGGGGACTCTGATACCACTCCATTTAGCATCTCTGGAGTCACAGGGAGTGTCTGGATGTTGTACCACACTGATTCTGAAAACTTCTTCAACATGGGTTTCTAATAGATTGGTCCATGAGTTGAAAAGGTGAAGGCAAACATCCATTGGGTAGAAATGATATCAGATAGTCATCCAGTTTCTATATGTCAGCGAATAATAGGATAGGGGTGGGGAGCAGATAGAGCCAGACTTTTCTTGCACACGTACTTTGTACTGAAGCTCCTGAAGACAGTTTTCTTAATATCAACTTAAATCCTGAACTGCACCTAGCTTCTATGTTATAACATCATCTTGAAATCTTACCATGGCTTTCACCTCCCATTCACTTTTGGAGGATTTTCTGGGCTCCTGGACTTTCTATGCTGGGTCCAGGAACAACCATTATTTTCCAACGCACTTTACAAACTAGTAAGTACCCTCTTTGTTTAAAAATAAAGACTGTTGCATAATATCAATGAATTGTTCATGAGAGCGATGCCTTAGTTGCATTGGAATGATTTAAAAAACCAAAACAAGCCCCTTCCCCAGACCCTGGTGGACTGATCAGCCAGACAGCTGATCTGCTACCCCTTGGAAACTGCATCTGGTGGCATCCTAGCCAGCTCAGGGACCATGGAGTTGCAGGTAGGAACAGCCGCTCAGCTCCCTAGGCCCCAGAAGAACAACTGGCAGTAGGGAGATCACAGAGTGCACCTGGCACCCAGAAGCAGCTCCGGCAGAAAACCACGCCTCTTCCGCCCCTTGCCTGGGTCCCAGTGGACTGAACAGCCCCACAGCTGATCTGCTCCCCTGAGGAAACTGTGTCGGGGGCATCCTAGCCAGGTCAAGAACCGCAGAACTGCAGAGCAGGGGACACCATATCCTGAAGCAGCCTAGAGGAGCAACTACACTCAGAGCAGCAAACACCTAGCTGGTCTACTGCCCTGGAGACACCATATCCTGAGATAACCTAGAGGAGTCACTGTACCCAGAACAGCTGGAGCTCAGGATCATAGAGTCATCTGGACCCCGAGGAGTTCTGACACAACAAAGATAACAGGAAAGGCAGACTCCAGTCAGAACCAGTGAGTGTGAGTAGCACTACAGTTAACCAAATGGCAAAAGGCAAGCGTAAGAATGTAAACAACAGAAACCAAAGTTACTTGGCATCACCAGAACCCAGTTCTCCCACCATAGCAAGTCCGGAACACCACATCACACTGGAAAAGCAGGACTCGGAATTAAAATCACTTCTTATGATGATGATGGAGGAATTTAAAAAGGACATAAACAACACTCTCAAAGAATTTGAGGAGAATGCAGGTAAACAGGTAGAAGCCCTTAAAGAAATACAAGAAAACACAACCAAACAGGTGAAGGAATTACACAAATCCGTCCAGGATCTAAAAATGGAAGTAGAAACAATAAAGAAATCCCAAAGGGAGACTACCTTAGAGATAGAAAACCTAGGAAAAAGATCAGGAGTTATAGACGTAAGCATCACCAACAGAATACAAGAGATAGAAAAGAGAATCTCATGCACAGAATATACCATGGAAAACATAGACACAACGGTCAAAGAAAATGTGAAATGCAAAAAGCTCCTAACACAAAACATCCAGGAAATCCAGGACACAATGAGAAGACCAAACCTAAGGATAATAGGTATAGATGAGGGTGAAGACTCTCAACTTAAAGACCAGTAAATATCTTCAACAAAATTATAGAGGAAAACTTCCCTAACCTAAAGAAAGAGATGTCCTTAAATATACAAGAAGCCTACAGAACTCCAAATAGACTAGACCAAAACAGAAATACCTCCTGTCACATAATAATCAAAACATCAAATATACAAAACAAAGAGAAGATACTAAAAGCAGTAAGGGAAAAAGGCAAAGTAACATATAAATGCAGACCTATAAGAATTACACCAGATTTCTCACCAGAAACTATAAAAGCCAGAAGATCCTGGACTGATATCATACAGGCCCTAAGAGAACACAAATGCCAGCCCAAACTACTATACCCAGTAAAACTCTCAATCAATATTGATGGGGAAACCAAAATATTCCATGACAAATCCAAATTTACACAATATCTTACTACAAATCCAGCACTTCAAAGGATAATTGGAGGAAAACTCCAACACAAGGAGGGAAACTTCAACCTAGAAAAAACAAGAAAGTAATCCTCCAACAACCCAAAAGAAGGTAGCTATACAAACATAACTCCACTGCCAATAACAAAAATAACAGGAAACAACATTCATCTTTCCTTAATCTCTTAATATCAATGGACTCAATTCTCCAATAAAAAGACATAGACTATCAGACTGGATGCATAAACAGGACCCAACAATCTGCTGCATACAAGAAACACACCTTTGTGAAAAAGACAGACACTACCTCAGAGTAAAAGGTTGGAAAACAATCTTCCAAGCAAATGGCCCCAAGAAACAAGCCAGAGTAGCCATTCTAATATCAAATAAAATCAATTTTCAACCAAAAGTAATCAAAAAAGACAAAGAAGGTCACTTCATACTTATCAAAGGAAAAATATACCAAGAGGAACTTGCAATTCTGAGCATCTATGCCCCAAATGCAAGGGCACCCACATACATAAAAGAAACTTTACTAAAGCTTAAAGCATACATTGCACCTCACACAATAATAGTGGGAGATTTCAACACCCCACTCTCAGCTATGGACAGATTGTGGAAACAGAAACTAAACCGAGACACAATAAAACTAACAGAAGTTATGAACCAATTGGACTTAACTGACATCTATTGAACATTTCATCCTAAAACAAAAGTATATACCTTTTTCTCAGCACCTGATGGTACCTTCTCCAAAATAGACCATATAATTGGTCACAAAACAGGCCTCAACAGATACAAAAAGATTGAAATAATCCCTTGTTCTCTATCAGACCACCATGGATTAAGACTCGTCTTTGACATGGACAAAAACAACGAAAAGCCCACATACACGTGGAAACTGAACAATGCTCTACTCAATGATAACTTGGTCAAGGAAGAAATAAAGAAAGAAATTAAAGACTTTTTAGATTTAAATGAAAATGAGGACACTTCATATCAAAATTTGTGGGACTCCATGAAAGCAGTACTGAGAGAAAATATCATAGCTCTAAGTGCCCACAAAAAGAAAATGGAAAGAGCATACATTAACAACTTGACAGCACACCTGAAAGGGTTAGAACAAAAAGAATTAATATACCCAAGAGGAGTAGACGGCAGGAAATAATCAAACTCAGGGCCGAAATCAACCAAGTTGAAAAAAAAAACTATACAAAAGATCAACAAAACCAGGAGCTGGTTCTTTGAGAAAATCAACAAGATAGACAAACCCTTAGCCAGACTAACCAAAGGGTGCAGAGACAGCACTCAAATCAATAAAATTAGAACTGAAAAGGGACACATAACAACAGAAACAGAGGAAATTAAAAAAAATCATTAGATCCTACTACAAAGGCCTATACTCAACAAAATTGGAAAATCTGGATGAAATGGACAGCTTTCTAGATAGATACCAGGTACCAGAGTTAAACGAGGAGCAGATAAACCATCTAAACAGTCGCATTACCCCTAAAGAAATAGAAGCAGTCATTAAAAATCTCCCCACCAAAAAAAGTACGGGGCCAGATGGTTTTAGTGCAGAATTCTACCAGAACTTCCAGGAAGACCTAATACCAATTCTCTTCAAACTATTCCACAGAATAGAAACAGAAGAAACAATACCCAATTCTTTCTACGAAGCTACAATTACACTCATACCAAAGCCTCACAAAGACCCAACAAAGAAAGAGAACTACAGACCAATCTCTCTTATAAATATTGATGCAAAAATACTCAATAAAATTCTCTCAAACCGAATCCAAGAACACATCAAAGCAATCATCCATCATGATCAAGTAGGCTTTATCCCAGGAATGCAGGGTTGGTTCAATATTCAAAAATCCATCAATGTAATCAACTACATAAATAAACTCAAAGAAAAAAAACACATGATCATCTCACTAGATGCTGAGAAAGCATTTGACAAAATTCAACATCCCTTCATGTTAAAAGTCCTGGAAAGAGCAGGAATTCAAGGACCATACCTAAACATAGTAAAAGCAATATACAGCAAGCCAATAGCCAACATCAAACTAAATGGAGAGAAACTTGAAGCAATCCCACTAAGATCAGGGACTAGACAAGGCTGTCCACTCTCACCCTACCTATTCAATATAGTACTGGAAGTCCTAGCTAGAGTGATTAGACAACAAAAGGAAGTCAAAGGGATACAAATAGGAAAGGAAGAAGTCAAAATTTCTCTATTTGCAGATGATATGATAGTATACTTAAGTGACCCTAAAATTTCCATCAGAGAACTCCTAAACCTGATAAACGATTTCAGTAAAGTGGCTGGATATAAAATCAACTCAAACAAATCAGTAGCCTTCCTATACTCAAAAGATAAACAGGCTGAGAAAGAAATTAGGGTAATGACACCCTTCACAATAGTCACAAACAATATAAAATATCTTAGAGTGAACCTAACCAAGCACGTGAAAGATCTATATGACAAGAACTTCAAGTCTCTGAAGAAAGAAGTAGAAGAAGACTTCAGAAGATGGAAAGATCTCCCATGTTCCTGAACTGGCAGATCAACTTAGTAAAAATGGCCATCTTGCCAAAAGCAATCTACAGGTTCAATGCAATCCCCATCAAAATTCCAAATCAATTCTTCATAGAGATAGAAAGAGCAATTTGCAAATTCATTTGGAACAACAAAAAATCCAGGATAGCTAGAACTATTCTCAACAACAAAAGAACTTCGGGGGAATCACCATCCCTGACCTCAAACTGTACTACAGGGCAATAGTAATAAAAACTGCATGGTATTGGTACAGATACAGGCAGTAGATCAATGGAATAGAATTGAAGACCCAAAAATAAGCCCACATACCTATGATCACTTGGTCTTTGACAAAGGAGCTAAAACCATCCAGTGGAAAAAGGACAGCATTTTCAGCAAATGGTGCTGGTTCAACTGGAGGTCAACATGTAGAAAAATGCAAATTGATCCATGCTTGTCTCCTTGTACAAAGCTCAAATCCAAGTGGATAAAAGACCTTCACTTAAAACCAGATACACTGAAACTAATAGAAGAGAAGGTGGGGAAGACCCTCGAATACCTAGGCACAGGGGAAAAGTTTCTGAACAGAACACCAATGACTTATGCTCTAAGATCAAGAATTGACAAATGGGACCTCATAAAATTGCAAAGCTTCTGTAAGGCAAAGGATATTGTCAATAAGACAAAACGGCAACCAACAGAGTGGGAAAAGATCATAACCAATCCCACATCTGATAGAGGGCTAATATCCAAGATTTACAAAGAACTCAAGAAATTGTAATTCAGAAAACCATACAACCCTATTAAAAAATGGGGATCAGAGCTAAAGAAAGAATTCTCAACAGAGGAAATTCGAATGGCTGAGTAGCACCTTAAGAAATGCTCAACATCCTTACTCATCAGGGAAATGCAAATCAAAACAACCCTGAGATACCATCTCACACCAGTCAGAATGGCTAAGATCAAAAACTCAGGTGATAGTAGATGCTGGCGAGGATGTGGAGAAAGAGGAACACTCCTCCATTGTTGGTGGGATTGCAAACTGGTACAACCACTCTGGAAATCAGTCTGGCGGTTCCTCAGAAAACTGGACGTAGCATTACCTGAGGATCCAGCTATACCACTCCTGGGCATATACCCAGAAGACACTCCAACATATAATAAGGACATATGCTCCACTATGTTCATAGCAACCTTATTTATAATAGCCAGAAGCTGGAAAGAACCAAGATGTCCATCAACAGAGGAATGGATACAAAAAATGTGGTACATATACACAATGGAGTATTACTCAGCTATTAAAAATAATGAATTCAAGAAATTTATATTTAAATGGATGGATCTAGAAACTATCATCCTGAGTGAGTTAACTCAATCACAAAAGAACACACATGGTATTTACTCACTGTTAAGCGGATGTTAGCCCAAAACCTTAGAATAGCGAAAATTCAACCCACAGACCACGTGAAGCTCATGAAGAAGAAAGACCAAGAGGGGCCGCCTCAGTTCTACTTAGAACCAGTAACAATAATACTCAAGAGAGTAATTATGGAAACAAAACATGGGACAGAAACTGAAGGAGAAGCCATCAGGAGATCATTCCACCTGGGCTTCCATCCCATGTACTGTCACCTAAGCTAGACATTGATGTGGATGGCTGGAAATGCATGCTGTCAAGAACATGATACAGCTGTCTCCTTAGAGATCTGCCAGAGACTGACACATTCAGCTCACAGCTAACCACTGATAAGATCAAAGGTTTTCCAAGGGAGAACTTAGAAGACTGAAGGAGCAGGAAGGGTTTGTGACCCCAAGAGGAAAGCAAAAATACCAAACAACCAGAGCCCCCCAGTGTCTAAACCACCAGCCTGGGAGCACATAGGGAGGGACCTACAACTCTAGCAGTATTCATAGGGGAGGACGGCCTTGTTGGGCATAGGTGGGAGAGGATATTCTTGGTCCCATGCAAAACAAACACAGAAGGGGGGCGCGGGATGTGAGGGTGAGGAGGGAGTAATGGGGGTGGGGGGTAGGTTTGGACACAGCCTCATAGAAGGGATATAAGGAGGGAGGATGGGATAAGGGGTTCCTGGGTGGTGGGGGAAATGGGATAAGAGGATAAAACTTGAAATGTAAATATTATAACCAACTACATAAAAGGGGGAAAAAGCTGTTAGAACCAAGCAAAACGAGCAGACCTATTCAAACCTCCAATGTCTGGGAATTCCATCTGGATGCAGTGAAGACACAGTGTCAGAAGCTTATCAATTTACTCTTCCCCTCCACCCCTCTTCTAATATCTCAACGCCCGTAATCAGCTTGAAGAAGTTAAAGAAGAGTCAGTGCCCCTATTCCCCGGGCTTGGGGACTAAGGTGGTTAATATTGGGCTGTCTCTCTGGGAAAAAGTAGTGGCTTTGTTGGAACAGGGAGGATTAGCTAGGATTTATGGTATAGCCATAACCTATTGGTAGAAATCTGTATAATTTAGTATCAAGATGAAGTTATAATTTCTTAAATAGTACAAAATTCACTTGGATTTCAAATTTAAGATTTTCATTGGTATAAGCTTCTTATTGATATGAAAGTGAAATGAATATTGATACTCTCCTGGGCATTGTGCCTGTATAACACATTTAGAAATACAAGGCTTAGACCCAGTCCTTCTTTAACTTTTTTAACTGTGAGTTAAGGGACTATAGCAAATTCATGACTTTGAGTTTATTTTTAGCGTGTTTTCTATATTTTATTTAGAAATAGCTGAGAGGAGTTAACAGACAACAGTCCAGGTTACCTTACATGGATAGTTGGATTTCAAAACGTCAGAAATCCATAGAATTGACATCACAAATATTTCTATATTAATGTTCATCTTGATTAGAGACCTGTCTGCTCCTGACAGCCTCCTGTCTTGGATTCTAAGAAGAAATTGAGCATCCTTGGAGTTACTCCAGTTGTGGTGAGATAGCCACTAGGCAAGAATTGCCTCTCTCCATCTACAGACAAATTACTGTCCAGAAAAGGACACACTTGTAGAATAGTCGACTGATTATATCTGCCTAGACAGAGTAACCAGCCCTTAATAATTCTGCAGCACTAAAGTCTGTCAGATGAGTTTGGGCCAGAAGGCTGAAGATTTGATGCTCCAATGTTCTGTAGTATAGGGGCTGTCCAGGTGTTCAGCGGTCTCTGTAAATTGGCTAAGTTTTAGAAGCTATGCTTAGTGCTTCCCATAACTTCAGTTAATCTAGTCACTCTGGATTTCTGACGGCATTGAAGACCTATAGACTCATAGCCAATCCTGGCTATTTACTTTGAGAGAAAAGATCTGAGTGGATGATTTTCAGCTGACATTCATTCTAAAGCCAAGAAAACGCCAGGTTCAAAATTAAGTGTTTTAGTCAAGAGAGATGACAGAGATTCTGGTTAGTCAAAAAGAGGAGGGACTGGGTATTAAGACTATCTTGTACCTCACTGGTACAAATAGGAATAATTATGCTCTAATTGTATTTTGTGAGAAAAGTTTTATTTTAACAGGAAGGGTAATATGTAGGAGGAGCTAAGGGGGAAGGAGCACCGAGAGGAAAAGATGGAGTAAGGAGAGGAGAAGATGAAGTAGATGAGAAGCTTGGTAATGAGAGAGAAAAAGAGAGAGAAAGAGAGAGGGGGCATGGAGGCAGAAGTTCACATGTCTCCACCAGTCAAAGATAGTTTACATAGCTAGGTTGGGTATTATGTTACACTTCTGATTGAGCATTACCATACATATAAAGTGTTTGATTAACATTTAAAAAATTGTATAAAAGCAAAATGGAAAAGGGGGCACGGGATAGGGGTTTTCTAGGGAGGGGAAATGGGGAAAGGGGTTGGCATCTGAAATGTAAATAAAATATCCAATAAAAAATAAATAAAAATAAAAACAAAACAAAAGAACAACAACAAAAAAAAACCAAAGCAAAAAAAAAAAAAAAAAAAGGAAGAAGAGAAGAGTTGAGGTAGGGAGGGAATTATTAAGATCTAAAAGAGACCAGAGAAGACAAACAGGCATTTTGATCTTTATAATTTAAATATTGTTCATCTGAGTATGCTGTGCCAAGAATTCTAATCTCTATTATATATGCAGGTGAAATCACCTAAGGTCAATAATAATTGAATAAGGTCAATATTCTGTCCTTTCTTAGGCTCTTGCTACCTTTGAAACCTGCATCTGATCTATTTACATAAGTTGCACCGAAGAGCAACAACCACAACTAAAAATCACCTTATTTCCCCTCTGTCCTTAACTTGGTTCCATCCCTCTAGCTACTGTAAAACAGGCCAAACGTTATTTCTCTCTCCAATCCAATATCCTCACTGACTGGTGCTCATTATTTAGAGGTAGAAGGCATGGGCTATTAACTTTGGCAGAAAAATTCAATACAGATGAGAAAAATCTCCTCCCAAAAATGAGGAATAAAAGAATGGTTAGAATAGAATAAGCAAAAATGAATGCATTGGTGGCTAATCTTGCCTGTGTTGTTTCACTAACCCTCGAAGGAAGGAGGAAGGTAGAAGGGAAGGCCCGGCCCACAATGCCCACAGACAGCTTTTTTTCCTGACTACCAATTACAACAATGTTTCCATTTTCCTATGTGTGGGTATTCACAAGATTCTAACACTATCAAGCCTAGCCTTAAGTAGCATCTAGAAGGGTGATTTATTGTTTGCTAGAATGTCACATGTTATGATTAATTCAATTTGTCTCTCTAAATAACATCTGTATTTTCCAATTGAAATAAAAAATAAAGATGATATCTACTAGTTATTATCTAATTAATTTCATCTCAATACTTATTTGTCTTCTTGAGCATCATCTCTACAGGGAAACGTATCTAGTGCTTTGGAATGCTAAGAACACATATCCTTAGTAGCTATTCTGTCAGAGACATCAGTAATATGGTGACTAGCCAGTCTTTTAGATATCATCGGAAAATGGAATGGGGGACTGGGGGAAGAATGAAAGCATTTGGTATGGGAACATAGTGAGGACTGAGTATTAGAATGAATGGTCAGATATAATTTGGCCCAATCCAGGAGGGTAACAGAAAGAATAGAAAGCTTGGGATATGGAACCAAAGCATAGAGAGTCAGGGCTATCTCTCTTTTCACTATCACTTCCTTTTCCTTCCATTTTATGCTTCTCATTTACAGCTGATGCTGGGATGGACTGATCTGAGAAGAGAGGTGAAGAAGACTAGTGGAAGAAATCTATTGAACACATCTATTTTTCTGTCATCCTCTTTGCCCGCTTACCACTGAAGTGGGAATGACCTGGTCTATGAAAGGATTCAGAAATAAGAAACAAACAAATAAACAAACAAAAAAAATCAATGAAATAGGACTTTGACCTGTTTCTATTCATTATTGGATCACAATCCCACCCGTTTTTCAGTATATACCCAAGCTGAGCAGTTGAGCACAAACCTGTAAGAAACAAAACCCAAAGTATATAAAATCTTGGCTCATGCCAAAGAAAGCTTACAAACCCTTGACTTGGAGTCTTATTGGAGAATGGGGCAATATGTATGGAGTAAAATACCATCCCTGTCAAGGGCAGTTTCTCCATTTCAGTTCCCTTCAATCCTCATTTTTTATTCCTGAGCATGGCTAATGTTTCCTCCTATGACTGCTGTTGTATCAGGATGTTATAAAGGAGAAAAGAGTTAAGAGAGAACACAAAGATTTTAAGTAGTGAGATGAGGTACCAAGCTAGATATAGGAGAGTGAGAAGAATGCACTGAAAGCATTGGAAGAGTGGACTAACCTTTGCATCTAACTGAAGAAGGTGTTTGTTGTACAAATGGTCAGAAGAAAGGTCCATGAGATGCTCTTGCTGCTTATCTTGGCTTTATTTATCAGTGGTACCTAACTGTCCACTGGTTTGTTCTCTCTCTTTTTAATGGCATAAGAATCTATTTTCTCCAGTAATCAATACTTTCTTTTCCATTCATGATATATAGTCTATTACTAAAAGAAAACCTTTGGTGAGAAATTGTATGGATATCACTAACACTATAGAGCTCAAAAGTTTTTATTTTCCAGGGTTGTCAGGGTTATAATAGCACTATGTGTTACTTATGTTTGTGCTCATACTATACTATACTATAAACATATTTTTTCTGACAGTGTGTGATACTGTACATAGCATATACAAAGCACATTGTACACATTGCATGATAAAAGTGGTGTTTCTGAATTATGTAATTATTATGAGCATATTTCACCATTATTTTTAGAGTATATCTCTTATCCTCATCAAAAATGTTTCCATTATAACAGTATCACATGTGTGTAGGAAGATGTAGCTTATACAGCTCATGGTTATTGCATCTCTACACACTATGGAAAAATACCTAGGGCCTGACATAAACCATCCAGGAGTACATAAACACACTGTGATATTTGGGCAACGATAAAAATCTTAGACTAAATCCCCATTTAAGTGACACATGACTATGAATATCTTTTATATCTTCCTATAATCTGGTACAATCTAGGCCTCTGTTAGTATCATGTCTCACTGACAGTTTAGATATACGCTGAAGTCATTTAGAAGCAAGATAATAGAAGATAATAATCAAATTGGTGAATATTCCAGAAAGTTCAGAGAATTAAAGATTTCTTCATAAATCCCTAAATTTTCCAAAATTAAAGAAATATATAACTGCAAGTGAAAATATTGTATTATTTTTATTAATTTAAAGAAACTGCTTTCAGGGAAATACAATTATTCATCTTTCATGTGGTTACTGTGAATTTTGATTTTTATTACATGCTCTGCGTTGCTGAGCCATTACATATAGCATTCTATGAGTGGTCAAATACTAAAGAAGATATACTCTGGAAGCATTCCCTAGGAGGATATAATATTCACTTCATGACATCTGCTGGCTCTCAACTGTTTCAAATACATACTTAGGTGGTGGTTAATTATCAAGTCCATGGGATTTGAAATCACCTAGGAGATACAATTCTGTGTGTGTCTTTGTGGGAGTCTCCAGAGAGGACTAAGATACACCCTTAATATGGTGGCATTATCCCATGGTCAGGGATGTTCTAGGTTGAGGGAAAGGGAAATTAGGAGAGATGCAGATGAATACTGAGACTCTTCTGTGTCTGCCTCCTGGCCAGAGATAAAGATGAAGAAACTCCCATTGCTATGCCTTCCCTGTAGGCATTCTCTGGACGGTGAACCAAAGTAAGTCTTTATCCTCTTATGTTTCATCTATCTAGTATTTGATCATACAAATGAGAAAAAAAACCAACAGATATGCTTAGTAATAGAAGAAGACCTATGCAACTCTATTCATTGCATTGGACTAGGTCATTACAAATTGCCCTCAGGGGATAGTAAAATGATGATTAATTCAATATTAACACAGAACTAATAAAATAAGAGTGCCAAAATTTTATGGTCTTAATAATGTTAACAGACATCTTATAATTGAACCGGATTATAAGCATAATAAATATGTATGTAAGAATTATTAACAGTTAGAAACTGAGTCTGTGAAAGATCGTAATATTTGTCCAAGGTTACACAGCAAGTTTCCAAAAATATCAAACCTGCTATTCTATCTAGTTAACTGATTTTTTTTTAAAAAAAAAAATTAGATTTCATGAATTCTATTTGTAGCAATTTGGGTGAGGAATGTCCTCCACAGGCTTCCATATTCACATACTTGGTCTCCAGTTGGTAGCAGTGTTGGTAGTGGCTATGAAACCTATAGAGGTAGAAGTTTGCTGGAGGAAGTACACCACTGGGGAAGATTTGAGTGTAGAACCTTGCTTTAGTTCTAAAATGTTCTCTCTGCTTCCTGTTCTGGCTGCCTCCTCATCATTATGTACACTCTGGAACTTTAAGTCAAACTAATCCAACTATAAGCAACTTTTAATCATGGTATTTTATCACAGTAGCAAGTAATTAATGTGCTACCCTTTATTTGTTTCTCAGATAGGAGAGTTATTAATGTATACAATCGCAAGTCAGATTTCCTAAGCCTGTGCTAGGAAAACAAAGGTAGGAGCTACAGACATAAGTTTACAGTTGAGGTATCAAGCATTCATCTTATGCTCACTCTATAGAACACAGATACTCACCAACTAATCACACAAAGTTATAAATGAAAGCTATGGCAAGTGTCATGAAGACAGGAGGTGGTCTATGGAGACCTGAGTGGCCTGGAACTTAGACAATTCTCCTGCTGAAGAGAGTACTTAAGGATGAAAGATGAATCTTCAAAGATTCAAGCTAAAAACAACCATGTATACCCTTGAGAATGAAAAGAGTTCAGTCGTGGTTTGAGCATGGACTGAAGTTCAAAGCTTCCCTAGCTTGGAAAGGAACAGAGAGAAGCAAGCGACCTTTGTCCATCATGCCAAGGATTATGCCTTTGTCCTAACATTAAAGGAATATCCTGAGGATTTTTAGGGAGCAAGTGTTATTATTTGATTTGCATGCTTAAATTATTTGAGCTGCAGAATAGACACATAAATGCCAATTTGAACTGCCCTAATGGTGATAGAGAAGGTGGAGACAATTTGAGCCTCTTGAGAAGGTAGGTTCATTAGAAGTGGTAGATGAAGTAATGTTTTGTATTCAGGATGACTTCTGAAACACTAGCATGCATGAATCTCCCTCTTCCATTTACAGCTGTTTCCTTTGGCAGACTTTCCCTTCCATATTTTCTTTGAGCGGATTATGATAACTTGATGTGGTCATTTCCTTACTTATTAGAAACGTGATTGGGTGCTTCTTGGCCACATACCTTGTCCCATGGCTCACTGAAACTTTTCATGTCAACCAGATGTTAGAGAAAATGCACAGTACAGAATACGAAAGCCAGACAGGCCTCACTGGATGGAACACTGACCTGCTGGATCCCTTCACCAAAGGAAGACTAGAACCCCTAACAGCATGCATTCCACCGCTATGCTTCCTCAATTCATGTTTGACTTCAACAGGGGAAAGATTAGGTTTTTGTCGGTTTCTTAGCATGAAATAGAAGGAAGGAAGCAACTACTTTTGTCATAATTAACATTTAAATGTTTTGAATTAAAATCAATTTTTTTTTTTTTTGCATTTCAGTATGCAAGTATTCAAGCATCAGGATATCAGGATGTGTAAATTTCTGCTGTTGATAAAACTGGCAATTAGATTTTTTCACGGGTCCATTTTTGGTGTGTGACATGTGAATTTGTCTATGTGTGGTGTTGTTGTGTATGGTGAATGTGTGCACATGTGTGCACATGCTCATATGTGTGTGCATGTGTTAAGGTTAGAAGGGCAGAAGTTGGGTTCAGGTGTCTTCCACTATCACTCTCCATATTATTTTTTGGTCTCGGTCTCTCACTGAACCTAGAGCTGGTTATATTAGCTTTACAAGCCCCAGGGATTACTCTTTTCCATCCCCAAGTATTGCCATTACATATGCAAGCCATCATAAGACTAAATTCATGTTGATTCTAAACTTAATTAAATGTGTTCACAGTTGTTGTTGAATGATTTTGAGTAGATGAATTCTTACGGAGTTAAAAAATGTCACTTTCTTAAGTCTTACTTTTAAAAATTAATATTTTTACTATAATTGACTTTGCCAGACATGCTTATCTGAGGGGAGGCTATAAGCTTTATTATGGATTCATGGTCCCCTTCCACAGAAGGAATGGAGAGGTAAAAATACCAGTGACATGTGGAAACAAACCTTCTCACATATGTAGAACAGAGGCAGAGCTGCCCATTGGATGTTTTGCCTACATGGTGCCCTTTTACAATCAAATTGAACTATCTGCTTTTGGAAATGTCAGCATACCACTCACAAAATGTCTCTCAAAGAATTATCTGAAATTTCCAAAGGCCACATCTGTAGATCTTTTTTATATCTTTGTATAAAATAATGAATATTGTTTGCTTTTGTGAACATATTATTATGAAGAAAAATACATATGTATGAGCAGAAATGACAATTAAAGACATTCTCAGCAGTTCCAGAACTGCTGCTTGAACTCACTGTGTTAAAGCATCCAGCATGGCACAGTTCTGTGGAAGGGATAGAAGGGGGTTATGTTCTATGAATTGTCTCCTTTCAATTCAATGAATAATTAATTTATAAACAAACTTGA
>JANHMN010000009.1:29747722-29760515 GCA_030674055.1 Rhabdomys pumilio | reverse complement strand
CTGTGGCTGGCTGCCTGAGCTGTTCATGTACCAGACCAATGAAGCCAGAGTTACATGTGTATTTCCACATGAAGAATTTAACTGTATTCAGTATCATGATGGTACATTCTTGTTCCTTCTGGTTCAGGTGACCACATGATAGAACATTTCCATTTCTTCTAGCTTAGGTGACAAGATATCCACAGATTCATTATTTTTGTTTAATATCATGACATCATTTTCATCCTTTCTCAAGCAGATAACCAGGGGGATGAAGATTAGTTGACACAAACAGAAACTCCTCTAAGAATTCGAAATGTGTGTACATGACTCTTGTAATCAGAGTAAAAAGTATGGAACAATAATTGCTAGTTTATTATATTCAAAAGATATTTTAGACTTATTCACCTCAGTAGATAGATTATTTGCTACTTAGGCCCCAAGTATGCAAGAAGAATAGAAAACTTTTCTTTTCCACACCTTATACAAGATGTAAGACCAACTCTACAGGATATGTTCAGTGTTAAAATGAAAAAATATTTTCCCAAAGACTCGGGAAGAAAATAATGAAGAAAAACATCCTGTAACTTGAGGGCTAAATCTGAGCTGACTTCCTTATGAAGGTTAAGAGCATCCGCAACTAACCTCATTTATCTCACAGTTACTTGGGGCACATGTGTTGCCATTGCCTCTTGTAAAAATGAGACACTAGAGGCTTAGTGAAAGTGAGTGGTCTAAAGAACACACAAGCCCACAGAGAGCCAGCAGATGACTGCAGAAGCAGCTGCTGCATTGTTCCGGGAAGTAATAGAGCCAGGAGTATAGGTACCCAGTACATTGATTCTGTTGAGGAACTGTGGAGGGAGTCACCGATGAACTACTGTGAGACTTGGGCATTACGGATGAAGATTAGGGTGTGGGATTTTATCCTAGGAAGAAAAAGAAGTATATTTAATATAAAGGGGTAGACAGATCAAACCCCGAGGTAACTATGCTCTAATTCAAATGCAGCTCAATTTCCTCGTCTTCTAAAACACGTTTTAGATGGTTGGTGCATTCATTGTGGCTTCTGTTTACACTGAGATAGCATAAGCACAGTCTTGGTTTCTTGTAAAGTTACAGCCTTGACTTTGGTCCTCAGACTTCACTCAGCTCCTAATGATCCATATCAATGACAATTAACTCAAAATTAATAAGACACCATGAAGTAAAATAAAAAAAAAAACAAATAAACAAAAATAGAAACAAAAGTCCCTCCCTAATGTTATTTCCTTGGCCAAAGACTAGGTAAATCTTAATGCTAACGGGCATACCGTTCTATACTACTTTTCCATTTTGATTGAACATATGTGGAGCATAGAAAACAATGCATGCAGAGTCAGTTCTCCCCATGTATCATGTGAGCTCTTAACCTGGAAAGACGATCATCAGGCTTAATGAAATCTTCTTTACCCTCATAAGCCATCACACCACCTTAAGTTTTGAGACAGGGTCTTGCAGTCAATTTAGGCTCACCAACCAGACCAGACTAGATGACCAGTTAGTCTCTGGGATCATTGTCTTGGTCTCCCTAGCTCTGGAATTATAGGAGCATGGAGCCACATGAAGCCTCTTATGTCACTGCTGAAGATTTGAACTCAGCTCCTCATGATATGCAGCAAGCACTATGTCCACTGAGGCATGTCCCTGGCACATTATTTTTCTTTAAAAGTCCCTATTTGAAGGTGACTATTCTTAAAAGACAAAAACCATACAGAGTGATCTTCTAAGAGGTTACCAGAGATTGGGAAAATGTTTTAAGTTCCATAGGAAAAAAGTGGTAAGTCATTTCCATTGTAAAATTCTACACAGTGACCCTTATTTTCAGTCATACAAACTGTTCCTTTCCCTGGTGATAAAATTTCAGCTCCAGAGCCTTCTTTGAGAAGTGTTTCCTGTTTGAGACATGAGAAAACTGAAGAACTGGAAGCTTAGAAGGTAGATTTAGTGATGCACATCTATTATCCTTAGAAATAAACCTCAAACCCACTGTAATAGATCCTAAATCCTTCGCTATCTCTGCTAGGGAGGAGTCGAGAAATCTGAATAGTGGTGGATATTGAATTCCTGCTAACACTGTGGCCCAGGGTAGGTTCCCCTCTGATTTCAATACCAGTGGCCTGCTTTTTTCTTCCAGGGGAGAGGTATTCTCCTGGTTAGTTTGATGTCTTCAGAATAAACCTGGTTCTACCATTGCAATTTCTGGCATGGGTAATGGGTGTAAATCTGGGCAATTACAGGATCAAAGATGACACCGCCAAAGCAGTGCATTGAACACTGGCTCCTAGACCTTTGCAGCCATTTCAAGGAATAGTTCTTGTGAGCCTGTGCTTCCTTAAGCCTAAACCATGAATCATATCCTCATGTATAAGGATGACTTGAGTTTGAAGCCAGCACTAGGGAGGTAAGGCCAAGAAGTCACCATGGAACCACAGATAGAAGTCATGACAGATGCAAAATGCAGACCTTAGAGTTTCCATTATATAAGGTGTTGAAACCTCTTTCTGTCATTAGCCTACTATACAGAAGATAAAAATACTATGTGCTCATAAGAGGTAATTCACAGTGTCTAACTGAGAACTGAGCCTGGTCATGGTTACATAAGAGCCAGCTTTAAAGAGTCTAGACAGTGTGCCTCCTCAAGATGGCCACATCTTCCAAAGATTTGTTATTTTTTTTTTCTGGTAACATCTAATGAACAATGGGGTTGTTCCAGCGTCCTGGTGGGATTTTTGCTTTTCATTTTGTTTTGTTTTACATTAATGTCAAATTACCCTCTAATACAGGAGCACAGTTACTATATTTCAGAAAGTATTTCCTTGGGTTAGGCTACTTGAGGACATATAGTCACAGCATATCCTCATAGAGTTCATGAGAAATTGGCACACCACCTAATTGTCATGAAAATACTTATGTTAGCAAACGAATGGATTTAATAACTCAGATTAGTCGTGGGAAAGTAAAATAGAAAAGATAACTGCAATAGGGAAGTTCTTATTACAGACATCAAAATATCTGATCAATTCTCCACATATATAAAAGAAGAGACAAACATATGTTCTATCAACTTCACCTCGGAAAATCCTCCAGTTACACTTAAAGCTCAGTTTCCTCCTTGAATAAGAATCACATTTGCAAATAATTTCAATTCAACTTCTAAATGTTACACATTTTTCGCCATGCTTTTTCTTTTATTCTTGGAAGACCGGTTATATTAGAACCTACCAAATCGGAGAATTCAGGAGCTATAATTAGGCTTCCACAGAGATATGGATTAGACATTAATAGTACTAAGTGCTTTTCCTGAGGGCGTAGATTTAATTCTCAGCACCCACATGACTGATCACAGCATGTAACTCCAGTTCTGGGGAATTTGGTGCCTTATCTGATGCCAGTCCATGGGCACTGCATACATGTAGTACACAGACATACATACAGTCAAAACACCTATTCCTATAAAATAAAGTAATTTTTAAAAAATAGCTACAGTACTAATTATGCCCTAAAGAGTAAGGGGCATTGACCAGGATTCTTTCTCTGTCCAATAATGTCTCCCAACTCTTGCAAACCCAAAACATCACATCATATACAGAGCATTGTTTTGCCCCAGTAGTTAATGCTCAGCTAAAGAATGAATTTGGATAGATCTGGATATTTTCAATACTTGGGGAAATGGTTTATTAAAAAATGACTATGGGGAATAAATCCATCAGGGAAATGATGGCTAGGGTGAATTCCTAATGCATTTTTTATTTTTTTTTCTGGAGAAAACGTCAAATATTGTTTTTGGAATAAAAATGAAGATTGCGATGTTATAAGATCAATAATTTAGCTTTCTTATGGACTTTGGTTTCTTAGCTCTAATGGTTCACTGAAAATACAGGCTGTGGTCAATTCTTTTTTTTAACACATTCAGGCTACGCAAAGATTATAGCCCCTAACAGATCTGTGAAAATTATCATCATAAATGTAGTTCCACTAGATAAATCCTGCTGAAGTAATGTGCTTTACAAAGGAAAACCATCTGAGATGGTATCAAAGGACTGTGTAGTAAACACACCAAAATTTAAAAGAAAATTAAAATTTTACATAATTATACATAATTATACTGAGTGTGATATTGTAAAAGATTTATCTCTCTAGATTTCGAGATATATTGTCAAATCATTGATTTATGAAAATATGGTCCAAACATACTAAGACTTGGCATAATATTTTATATGAGTCACATGGCAAAAGACTTTTAAAATCATGGAGTAGGATGGCTCATCAGTTAAGGGCACTTGCTGCCATTGCAGAGGACCCATGGGTAAACAGTGCCCACGGCAGATATTTCACAACCACTTTTAATCCTAATGTCAGGTGATCTGATGCTGTCTTCTGGCCTCCATGGACACCAGGTACATGAGTGTGAGTGTGTGTGTGTGGTTGTGGGTGTTTATGTGTGTGTACATGTAAGTATTCACACATACACATAAGATACAAATAAATACATCTTTAAAAGACCATGGAATGGTCTTATAAGAGATGACTACTTGGAGGAAACATTATACATACGCTGTCTTTTTAAAAAATATATTCACAAGAATAAAGTATGTTTACATACTATCACAGTCTCAAATGAGATTTGTCTATTACAACATCAAATATGGAAACCACAAGGTAAAAACTGATACATAGCCTTTTGCTATGCATATGAGGTTCTGAATGCTGCCTTTGTTTTACAAGCCTATAATATGCCAGGAAAGCATATTAAAACCGCCTTGAATGGCAGTTTTAAAAGGAAAATAATTTACCGAAAATATTCTTGATGAGACTCAAGTCCACAAAAGAGTTACCATCAGGCCTTGGGGTTGTTTCCTGTAATCCTGCCTACCAGGAAGGCTGAGGCAGGAAACCTCAATTTTCCAGGTTATTTTTTCTCGAAGCCACTCGAAGATAAACCTGCAGACACAGAGCTTGCAAGGTAGGAAATGACTGCCCTGCTTGCGTGGATTGCATCTCTGCCCCCACAAATTCCTACTCTCTTTCAGGAGGTAGAAGCTCCTTTGAGCGAATCTTGACTGACATTAAAGAGTCCACAAGAAAGGGAGACCCCTAGTGGTCACTCCTGCAAAAGTCAGGTTATAAGGTAGTTCAACTCTAAGCACACGTGAACCAGGAAAGCTTCTAAGACTTGAAAGCTAACATCTGATAGGAAAAGGTTAAGTGGACAGAGAATACAGTAGCAGAAAAGAATTTTAAGGTGTTCTTGATTTCAAAAGAATAAGAAAATATTACATCTCTGTTTGTGTGTATGTTGTGTGTATGTGTGCCTGTGGGAATGGGTTAGTATAGGTGTGTGTGTGTGTGTGTGTGTGTGTGTGTGTGTGTGTGTATGTGTGTGTACATACGTGTGTGTTTTCTCTTGATGTAAGGGATTGAACATGGCCTCCTGTCTGGTAGAAAGCGAAAGTTCTACCTCTAGACAATATCCACATATCTGCATCATTAAAAATTACACTAAGGGCTGGAGAGATGGCTCAGCTGTTAAGAGCACTGACTGCTCTTCCAGAGGTCCTGAGTTCAATTCCCAGCAACCGCATGATGGCTCACAACCATCTATAATGGGATCTGATGCCCTCTTTTGATGTGTTTGAAGATAGCTACAATGTATTCATATACATAAAATAAATAAGCCTTTAAAATTACTTTAAAATATATGATAATATTTTTTAAGTTACTTGTCAAAGAAATAAGTATTCCTGTTTTTAAATGGTACTTGTAAACATTCCATAAACATGGTTAAGTTTTAAAAAAAACATAGCTGAAACCTGTATTTAGTTACAATCTGGACAAAACAGTTTTCATAGGGAAAAAGAGAAAAATAGATGTATTAGAAAAGGTAAAGGCAGAGCAAGCAGGTGTAAAAACATGTCAGTCTAAAGATACCACAGCAAAAGGAAAGTATAAAAAAGAATAAAATACAATTCTTTTGTGCTTTTTTTCCCACTAAGAATTGGACACTATTTAAGAATATTTTATTATATTATGATAATAAATAATATAAATGGATTATATATGCATTTTCTGTTCTTGTCAGCATCAATACCGACCTGTCAACATACCAACCAATTCTCCAGCAATGCTCAGGACAGTTAGTATTCTCCCACTCCCCTTCATAGGTCTTGGTGTCTGAGGCCTCCTGCTATGATTTTCTACTGAACCTCTGACCACATCTTTGAGTCTATGGATTCTTTCTAAAGTCCCCAATCTCTAGGCTGTAACTTAGCTTTGCACCTCCCCCTAGTTAAATACAATCTTTCTGGCTGATTCTCACATTATCTCATTCAAAACTTTGGCTGATGTCCCTCCAAACTACATCTCTACTCATTCTGGCTAATCTTTCTATTAAGCCATCCACAAATCTTATCATTCTTACTCTCAAACACATTCAAAATCAACCCATTTCATCCCTCTATTGCTAAGTGTGTGGTTCCCATGGAAAGTTCTAGTGACTTAATTGGCCACTTTGCTTGCCCTTCCGCATATGATCTCTCATCTTCTTGATGGCCATGTGAAGCCAAGCCCATCTGTCTTCTGGGTAAAGCTTGCTGACAGGGCCCATTGCACTCACAGCAAGCATCTGATATTATCACAAGGCTCTATACAACTTGCTCCTGCTTCTCCACCTCTCTGAACTGCTTCTCCTGCTGGTATCTTTTTTTTTTTGCTCAAGTTCACTGTCCTCTGATATCCACTGAATGCTTCAGGTCTATCCTATCTGGGAGTTTCATGTCTGCCAGGCATTAGCATCTTTCACTCCTTCCCTCCTTCAAGTATCTGCTAGAAGGTCCCTCTCTCAGCAAGTGTTTCCTCTCAGCAAGTGTTAACGTAATCCAGTTTTCTTCACAGGATTTACTATCATTGACATCAGATTCTAGACATTCATTTGGTGGTAAGCTATTTCCTTTCACATCATATTTGCTATAAAAGATAAAGTATACTTACTCTGTTTCTATATTTCAGCATCTAGATCTGGTGCATATAGTGTAGTAGGTGTTCATTAACTACCTTTACATAAAACGAATACATTAGTGAAGGTATAGCCACCCAAGCCTGTCTGAAAGAGCCAGAAGCAAATACAGAAAGCTGGCGAGGTCAGCGCCAGTTGCCTGGGAGCCAGGGAAGGGAAAGCCAGAGCAGCTGTTCCCAGAGTAGATGAGGGCAGCTGGGTTAATATCCATCATAAACATTAACTGGCCAGCTGTGAGGCAGTGTTACAGCACACAGTGCTTTTCTAAAAGTCAGGATGAGAGAAGATTCAATGTCACACCATAAATCACAGGAGAGGTTACAGGTTCCCGCTGTGAAAGTATTTCTATCCCTGTACCATAAAGAAGAGAATTCCAGTGAAGAATGCTGCGGCTCCCACAGGCACCCAGTCTTCACTCCCACACTTCCAAACCCCGTTGTTTTCTAGAGTTCAGTGTTTCCCCCACAGGACCTCGATGTCTATCCTTGTTGGTCTGGTTTGTGCTCTATTCTCTTTAGGTGCCACGTGAGCTCTTTCGACGTTCTTACACACACACACACACACACACACACACACACACACGCACGCACGCACGCACGCACGCACACACGCACGCACCCACACGCGCGCTCAGCCACTTCCTGCACTTCCCACATCAGATGTTCACCTACTGATGAGCACAAGCACAGCCGCTTTGTCTCAGTGGCTTCACTGTATCCCTTCCCACTACCTCTTTTCTACCTCAGCAATCTTACCCACCCTCTCCTGGAATCTTCACAGTCCTCCAGCATCAGGGGCTTTCAGGCAGCCTACTGTACATCTGAGAAAATGATCTCCTCTCTTTTACGGAGATTTGGTAGGACCTTTTGAAATGTTCATTTTTCCATTTGGAGAGGCCCTAATGCATGGTCCCTGCATACGCAATACACATTCACAAGCATATCTTGTAATCTTTCCTTCAACTTTGCAACTTAACTAGTGGGTGAAGTCCTATGAGATGTGATTATCATTCGAAGGAAGGAGAGAAAGAGGAAGGGAGGGAGGGAAGTTGGAAGGAAGAAGAGCAGAGGAAGGAAGCAATGAAGGGAGGGAGATAGGTGATGGAGCTTTCACAACCTTCTACAAATTACAGGAGGGCTTGTTAGGGTTCAGTTCTTAATTACAGAAAAGAAGATACTGCTATAAGAAATATGGATATTTTTGAAAATAAATTAACTTTTTTTCTTTTTATTTTTTGGGGGGTTAGAAACATAAGAGCATGGGCACACAGGAATCAAAAGCAATTTAAAAAGCATTAGGCTTTTAAATGCTAAGTATAATGAAATTCCTGTTTGATTTCCCTTAGTACATGCATTGTAGCAGAACAATCCTATCTGAGACAGTCCTGTGAAGCTGTAATCAACCTTTATCTCCTACTACTCATTACTCAGTGTAGATGAAATATTTTCATCAGGCATATAACCATGACACATGGCAATTCTCCTATCAGGAATATTGTTCAATATTTTATTACCCAATTGAAAGAACTATGCAAAAGACTGCCTACAGCATCATGTTTTATAGTTTAAGGGCAAATTACGGAAAAATACAACAAATCTATATAGAGAGACAGTCTACAGCTTCTATCTATCTATCATTCACTTGTGCCATATCAATTTCCTGTTCAGAATTGAGAGAGGGCGTGATGCGGGAGCAATGTTTCAAACCTAAAACTGTGTATAATATTTAACGGCCAGTTACATCTACAAGCTTAGACATTCTTTAACATGTACAATGAGGTGTCATTCTTCAAAGAAAATTGTCTCCTCAAATCTTTCTATATTTCTATAGAGGTTGGCAGCTGCAGTAAAACATTATTTTCTAACTGCCTCTGAGATTTCTGGCTCCCTAAGAACATGAACACTATAGCATAAAGTACAATCAATAGCTCTTGTAGCTCCTCTTAGCTGTACTTGTGTTTAAATAAAGAGCACACCGATTTAGTGTAGTGGAGTTACAGTATGCTGCCTGTGATGGAGAAGATATGCACTTTGGGTTCAGGCCAGGAGTGTAAGAGTTGCGCAAAGATGGATAGTACCTACTTTGTAAGAATGCAGTAAGGCACAATGGGTCTTTGTTGCTTTAAGTTTAGAAATTGCCGTATTTATATAGTCCATTTTTGAGGATCTATTTGCTTCTTTTAAATATTTGAGAAATTTTAAACTGAATTTGTTGGCTTTAAATATGTTATCAAATCTAACCTGAATTCAATATGTTTACATGCAAAATAACTGGGGGCTTAGAGAAGACATAGCTGGGGAGGGAGATACCCCATTTGATATTTTCTGAGGTCTCCTACAACCTTAACATCTAAAAGTCTTCAGAAATGACAGAGTCTAAATGTTGATATATAAGTGTTAACAATAACACAGATAAGGTAGGTGTGCTAACTCAATTTTGTAATCCCAGATCTTGTGAAGGTGAATCAGGAGTAGCAAGTGTTTGAAACCAACTTGGCTAAATATCAAGTTTCAGACCAACGTTGACTACATCATTGTGTAACTATCTAAAAATAAAAATGTAAAAAAAAAAAAAACAAAAAAACCAAGCAAGAACAAAATACTAAGAAAAGAACAATGAACCACTTTATTGGAAATAAAATAGGACAGGTAACCTTACAAATGTGAGTCAAATATTTGACGCTGGGCTGCAGAAGATAGGAATCTCAGCTTGAAGTTGGCTTTTGTCTGAGGAGCTCCTGAGTCTATTGTGATGGGCAGGACAAGAAGTAAGGAGTCACAAGATCCAATAGCCACTAGAACGAGCATCTACCCATCAGATGCAGGCCCAGGTGCTGGGGCTTGTTACTTCCATTGATGAGAAAAAGGGAGCCATAGAGGAACATCCTAAAGATCCCCAACTTCTGTCACCTTGTGTGAAGAGGTTTTGTTCTTAGAAACTGCCACCAAACATTCAATTCTCAGCTTAGTTTTAACCAAAAAGTAAAGCCCAATAGGATTTAAGCATATCCTCTAGAAATTTTAACTCTGGAGTCCCTGGAAATCACATTGTTCTGGATTCCAGAATCAGGAAAATAGAAGGTATTTTATGGACCATCTGTGATATGTAATATAAGTCAGAGTCAATCGTATTATTAACCCACAAGTTATCCCCTCACACTTGAGACACCCTCACTTCATAAAATGTTCTCCATTAATTTGGGTAGTAAGTGGATCATACTAGTCATAAAGTTGGACAGGATGATATTAAATAAATGAAAGCAAAAAAAATGTCTTCAAGGGTAATTTAGTAAAGATATAGAAACTGATGAAAATAGCTGTTAAAAGAAGACTAATGATTTACATTTACTGACAACATATACAATGTAAATTCTCTTCATTGTCTAGGAAATGATTGGTCATTAGGAAACACACAGAAGGAAATTCTTAAAGGAAATGATAAAGAAAAAAGAAACTGGCATTTAGAAGTCAAGTAAACTCCCCTCATAGAACTTACTCACTTAAAACAAACAGGGAAAGAAAAAATTGACTTTTGGCATTTTTTGACATGGGTCATCCTCATGCAAAGTTACTTAAAGATATTCCGAAAGGCTTTTATTTACTATGTAATAATAACTATAAAATATGTCCCACAAACAAAGTTCAGAGTTTGTGTCCAACATGGTTAGTGTTAGATAATTAACAACTTAAAATGAAGACTAATACTAGCAGACAATAGTAACCATGGAGATACAATTATTTTTCTGGTAATGTAAAGTAGAAAAACTACTTATTAAATACCAACTGTGCTCACCACAAATTGGATTGTTACAATAATACCAATACAAATTAAACTAAGCAGGCCCTAAAATACAAACATGGATTTACTAGCTCTTTCTGTGGAGTATAATTATGCCATTTACGTCAGTCCAAACCCAAACTCCCAGGGTAGTTGCTGATAAGATGGCACATTATTCAATATTTCAGTCTGAGCAAGTGTTTCGGAATTTAATTATGAGTTTGAAGTTGTGAAATAGTCATATTTCTATCCACCATCCAATTGTAAATTCTGAAGTGCCTTAGATCCACATGTCGAAACAAATGATTTTTTTTAAAAAATGTGTTTAGAACTACTCTAAAGTGCATTAGTAATTCACTTACAGCTATAAACACAGCTAAGCAATTAGCTTGTTATTAACCGTTAGTGCATGGTATAGGAACTGTTATTTGTATGGGCAGCATTTGAAGTAGTCTTGAAAATGATAGGAGACTTTCAAAGCAGATGTGTTTGAGCACAGAGACTGAAGCTGTAGTCCATCTCCAATCACACAGCAGGAAGCTTTGCTTTTAACCTCACATGAATTATATGAGCTGAATTGAAGACACTAGGCTTGGCTGGAGGAAGCAATGCCAGGGATGGGGCCAGGAGAAAGTGTAGGTGGCCAAACAGTAATGAAGGTAACAGGAAGGTAGTAACAGCGTGGGGTGATAAATGAATTTGGCATGTGGGTGGCACCTAGTCACTGGCTAGTGCCTGAGCTTCTCAGGATAGAACAGCAGAAGAAGAAGAACAACATCTGTCTTAGGAAGATGTTTCAGCTTTATGGCCATGGAAAGAGTGAGAACAAGAAGCTGTTGAAAACATGGTGTCTAAAAGTAGGAAATAAATTTATTTTTGGAATCAATGAATTTTGTATATCTGTATTTTTGTAAATGAATGATGTTTATGTGAAAATTCAGAGAGAGAGAGAAAGAGAGAGAGAGAGAGAGAGAGAGAGAGAGAGAGAGATTTGTTGTTATATAGGTTTGAAATTATCACCACAGCTTCAACACTGGGTCAGGGTCATCTGGCTAGACATTGTAGTCAGAATGACAAATGGTAGAAGGAGGTCATGAAGATGGTATGCAGGACCAAGTGGAGGAGGAAACAGATTCAGACCTGGAGTTTAAGGGTTCACATGAGGACTCCAAGAGAACCATCATAGGAGAGATAAGGAGTCAGAGAAAGGAAGTCCTGACACCTAAGGGTATTTATTGCAGGATGTCAGGTGGGTTCTCGGGAAACTGCTGGGGAGAGGTCTGTCTATATGGACACAGAGACATTTCATGAAACGTCTCTGTCTTCCTCATCAGTCCTTTATGTCATTCTGTTTCCCCATCAGGGAGCAAATGAGGAAAACAGACTTTCTTCCTGCTAATTCCTGAACTCACCTACTCCTCAGTCACATCCACTCACCATGTGCAGATGCTTGCAGACGTTTAATTATCTCCTCCCTCCTAACAGCTCCGCGTATTCCCCCCACTGGTTGTTTGTGTGTCATTCTTGTTTTCATATTCATGCAAGATGGACATCTCTCAACTTTGAACTTTGAGCTATAGTGTAATTCTTTCTTGGTCTTCTCTGACAAATATTTGCAGTATTACCTACTCATAATCCATGTCCCCCAGACCCTGTTCCCAAATTTATGAATGTTTTTAAACTTCAGTTGCTGTGTTGAGGCTAGGCTTGGTGTACTCAGTAACACCTATTCAGTTAATCAACATAGTACATCTTCTGTCTTTTAAACACCTACAAAACAATTGATAATGCCACACAAACTGTTTTTAAATTTTTACCTTCATAAATTTTACAATGCTGTATCTATGCATACTCGTCAAATAACTGTGCTGGTATCTCCTGAAAAACACCAGGCTGTAGACAAGTGAGTATGAAAATTTCTGTTAAATAAAAAGCAGTAGTGCCTCTCTCTCTCTCTCTCTCTCTCTCTCTCTCTCTCTCTCT
>JANHMN010000009.1:29658986-29728791 GCA_030674055.1 Rhabdomys pumilio | reverse complement strand
AGAAGGAGAAGGAGAAGGAGAAGGAGAAGGAGAAGGAGAAGGAGAAGAAAATTTCCAGCCAAAGGCCCAGAAAACATTTTCAAAAAGTGATAGGGAAAAATTTCCCTAACCTAAAAAATGATATGCCTATAAAAGTACAAGAAGATTACAGAACATCAAACAGATTGGACCAGAAAAGAAAATCCTCCCCAACATAATAATTAAAAAACTAAATATACAGAACAAAGAAAAAAATTTAAAAGCAGCAAGGGAAAAAGGCCATGTAACATATAAGACAGACCTATCAGAATTGCACCTGATTTCTCATCTGAGACTCTAAAAGCTAGAAGGGCTACAGACCCTAAGAAACCACAAATGTCAGCAAAGACTATTCTACCCAGCAAAACTTTCAATATCCACATATTGAAAAGCCAAGATATTCTAAGACAAAACCGATTTCAAGCAATACCTTTCCACTAACCCAGACATACAGAGGATACTCTCACCAATGGACAGGTCATCAGGACAGAAGCTAAACAGAGAAATAACAAAATTAACAGAGGTTATGATTCAAATGGAACTAACAGATATCTACAGAATACTTCATACAAACACAAAAACATATACCTTTTTCTCAGCAACTCATGAGACCTTTTTCCAAACTGATCACATAATTAGTCACAAAACAAACTTCAACAGATACAAGAAGATTGAGATAAACCCATGCTTTTAAATGTATCAACATGGATTAAAGCTGGTCTTCAACAACAATGGAGACAACAGAAAGTTTGTATATTAGTGGAAACTGAAGAACTCTCTTCTCAATGATCTTTGTGTCAGGGAAGAAATAAAAAACGAAATTAAAGAGTTCCTAGAATTCAATGAAAATGAAGCTACAGCAAGCCTAAATTTATAAGACACAATGAAAGCAGTGCTAAGAGGAAAGTTCATAGCACTTAGTGCACTCATAAAGAGATTGGAGAATTCTCATACTAACAAAATTAAAACTACATATAAAGACTCTAGAAGAAGAAGGAGAAGGAGGAGGAGGAGGAGGGGAGGGAGAGGGGGAGGGGAGGAAGAGAAGGAAGAGGAGGAGGAGGAGGAGGAGGAGGAAGAGGAGGAGGAGGAGGAAGAGGAGGAGGAGGAGGAGAGACAGAAGAAACTAACCCATGAGGAGTAGAGAGCAGGAAATATTCAAATATTCAAATTCAGGGCTAAAACCAATCAATTAGAAGCAATGAGAACATTACAAAGAACCAACAAAGAAAGAGCTGGTTCGTTAAGAAAATCAACAAGATAGACAAATCCTTAGCCAAACTAATTAAAAGGCAGAAAAACAGTATGCAAATTAACAAAATCAGAAATAAAAAAGTAGACATAAAAACTGACACTGAGGAAAATCAAAAAATCATTAGCTCTTACTTCAAATGGGTGTACTCCACAAAATTGGAAAATTCAAATGAAATAGATGATTTTCTAACAGATGAAAATTACCAAGTATCAATCAAGATCAGGTAAACTATATGAATAGTCCTATAACTTCTAAGGAAATAGAAGCAGTCATTAAAAGTCTTCCAACCAAAGAAAGTTCTGGACGAGACAATGTCAGTACAGACTTCTACCTGACATTCAAAAAAGAGCTAATTCCAATAATCCTCAGATTAATAATATTAATTAACCCTCAGATTAATTAATATTCTACAAAATAGAACCACAAGGAACACTGCCAAACTTATTCTATGAAGTCACAGTCACCCTAATACCTAAATTACACAAAGACTCAACAAATAAAGAGAATTTCAGACCAATTCTTCTTATGAACTTCATGCAAATAGACTCAATAAAATACTCACAAACCAAAATCAAGAACACATCAAAGATGTCATCTACCATGATCAAGTAGGCTTCATTCCAGGAATGCAGAGGTGGCTCAATATACAAAAATCTATCAATGTAATCTACCATATAAACAAACTAAAAGAAAATAAATCATATAATTATCTCACTTGATGCTGAAAAAGCATTTGACAAAATAAACACCCCTTCATGATATAAGTCTTGGAGAAAGAAGGGATAGTAGGTGCATACTTAAACACAATAAAGGCAATAAACAGCTCATCCAATAGCCAACCTCAGATTAAATAGAAATTTTAAGCATTTCCACTAAAATAATTTACAAGGTAAGGCTGCCTACACTCTCCATATCTCTTCAATATAGTACTTAAAGTCCTAGCTAGAACAATAAGACAGTTAAAGGAGATCAAAGGGAAGCAAATTGGAAAGGAAAAAGTCAAAGAATCCACTATTTGCAGATGATATGACAGTATACAAAAGTGACCCCAAAAATTCCACCAGAGAACTACTAGAGCTGATATACATGTTCCATAAAGTGGCTAGAAACAAAATTAACTCAAATAAATCAGTACTTCTCCTCGACACAAGTAATAAATGGGCTGAAAAGGAAGCGAGGAAAACAGTGCCCTCACAACAGCCACAAATAACATAAAATATCTCGGTCTAACTTTAATCAAGCAAGTGAAACACCTATATGACAAGAACTTCAAGTCTCTAAAGAAAGAAACTGTGGAAGATATCAGAATATGGAAAGATCTCCCTTGCTCATAGATTGGTAAGACTAACGTAGTAAAAATGGTCACTTTGTCAAAAGCAATCTACAGATTCAATGCAATCCCCATCAAAATTCCAACACAATTCTTCATAGATCTTGAAAAACAAATTTTCAACTTCATATGGAAATACAAAAGCTCCAGTATAGCTAAAACGATCAATAAAAGAACTTCTGGAGGTATCATGGTCGCTGACTTCAAGCTGGACTACAGAGCAATAATTTTAAAAACTGCACGGTATTGGTGTGGAAACAGACAGGGAAAAGAACAATGGAATCAAACCAAAGACCCAGAAATAAACCCACACTCCTACAGACACTTGGTTTTTGCCAAATCATAGAATAGAAAAGGAAGAACACCTTCAACAAATACTGTTGCTTTAACTAGATTTCTGCATGTACAAGAATGCAAACAGATCAAAATTTATCACCCTGGACAAACTCAGTTTAAAATGTATCAAAGACCTCAACATAAATCCAGATACACTAAATCTACTAGAACAGAAAGTAGGGAATACCCTTGAGCTCATGGATACAGGAGACAGCTTTCCAAACAGAACACCAATGGCTCAGGCACTAAGATTAAGAATTAATAAATGAGATTTCGTAAAACTAAAATGCTTCTGTTAGTCAAAGGATACCATTGTTAGGACAAAATGACAACCTACAAATTGGAAAATTATCTTCACTATCCCTACATCTGACAGAGGATTAATATCCAAAATATATAAAGACCTCAAGAAGTTAGACACCAACAATCCAAATGACCCAATTAAAAAATATGGGTTACAGAGCTAAACAGAATTCTCAACAGAAGAATCTCTAATGGCCAAGAAGCACCTGACAAAATGTTGAATATTCTTAGTTATCAAAGAAATGCAAACCAAAAAAATCTAAGAATCCACGAGAATAGTTAAGATCAAAAACTCCAAGGACAGCACATGCTGGCAAGGTTGTTAAGCAAGGGGAACAGTCCTCCACTGCTGGAAGGAGTGCAAACCTGTACAGCCACTCTGGAAACCAATTTAGAAGTTTCTCAAAATATTGGGAATATCTGAGTGAGGCGACCCAGACCTAAAAGGACATGCACAGTATGTACTCACTTATAAATGGATATTACCCATAAAGTACAGGAAAACCATGCTATAATGAATAAACTCAAAAAAGCCAAATAACAAGAAGGGAAAACAAAATAGATATAAGAGGTCAATGGAAGGAGGGAGCTGGGTGGAAGAGGAGATAAAAGGGGGAGTGGGGTGGTGTAGGGGAAATCATTTGTACACAGAGCAGTTGAGAGAGAAGAAAAATTGTCTTGGGGGGAGCAGTATCTAAGATGTATCAGAGACCTGGGATGGGGTAAGGCCACAGAGGGTCTATGAGGGTGACTGTAACTGAGATTCATAGCAGTGGGGAGATATGGATCTTGAAGTAGCTACTTCCTACAGCCAGGCCAGACTCCTGGTGGAAGAATAAGGACAGCAACCCATCCACAAACCTTTGACCCAAAATGTGTACTGCTTATAAAATGTGCATGGGCAAAGATAGAGCAGAGACCAAAGTAATGACCAACCATTGGCTGCCCCAATTGAGACCCATTCCATAGTCAAGAACCAATCCCTCACAATATTAATGGTAGTCTGTTGTGCTTGCAGACAGGAACCTAGCAGACCTGTCCGCTGTGAAGCTCCACCTGGCAGCCAAAAGAAATAGTTGCAGAGACTCACACATAAACATTAAACATTAAATGGAGTTTAGGCAGTCTTACAAAGTTGGTAGAATGAATGACAGACCCAAAGAAGACAGGGACTCCTCAGGAAGACCAACAGAGTCAACTAACCTGGACCCTTGTTGGCTCCCAGATCCTGAGACACTAAACAAAGAGTGAGCATGGGGTAGACCTAGGGCCCCTAAACATATGTAGCATATGAACAGCTTGATTTTCATGCAGGTCCCTTAACAACTGGATGAAGTGCTATGTCCCTGAGCCTGTTTTCTGACTGCCTGTGGTTCCCATACTCCTAAATAAACAGCCTTGTCTGGCCTCAGTGGGAGAGGATGCACCCAATCCTGCATTGACTTGATGGGCAGGAGGTGTGTGTGTGTGTGTGTGTGTGTGTGTGTGTGTGTGTGTGTGTGTCACACAGAGGGGAACTTCTCTTTTTCTTCAAAAGAGAAAGGGAAGGAAGAATGGAAGGATGACATGTGTAAGCAGGTACTGGGAAGAGAGGACAGGCTGATATTGGATTTTAAAGTGAACAAATAAATATATTTTTAAATATATAATAATCCTAATACTGTCTTACTTATAGGTATTAGTTTATTAGGTTACTTAGTATTCATAGTCAATATATTTGGGGAAAGAAAATACAACTGCAGGGGACAGAGTATTGCTTACTTCAATGTTTTTCTGAGAAGTATTAGTAGAAACCTCAGCAGACAAGACAACAGTGTTTGTTCCCTTAGACAGTGCAGAGTGCTCAGATGCCCTCTGCGTCTACCACAAATGTCTATGATGCTTCAGTATTAAGCAATGACTTCAATTACTATATTCAAGATACATCATCAGCAATAGATTTACAAAGGGAATTCTAGTATAACAGACTTTATAATGAAACAGGAGGACAAAGGGGCCAGATAAAACCACAGTAGTTAAAAGCAATGTGCAGAGTGAGCAGGTTCAAAAGACAGAGAAATCATTTGGTTTTGACTTAAGAAACCAGAGGTAGCTCATGAAAAGCACAGGTTTTACTCTAAGCCTGGAAGACTACATAGAAAAATTAAAACACAAAGGACGAAACCATTTTAGGTCATGGAAAGAAGGTTGAGCAAAAGACTGAGATGTGACAGTGTGAGGAATCTCCAGGGAAACCACGGTGCCTTCAGTGAGAAACGTGTGTATGGAAGCAGGTAGTGCAAGCAGGGACAGCATAGGAGGAACAAAGAATGGAGAAGGGACATGTCCAGGAGACAGAGGAATTAATTGGTAGATATGGGACAGGTAATGGACCTAACCAAGTTAATAAGTTAATTTTTAGAAAGCCAGTAAACTAAATGGAGCAAAGCAAAAGGACAAAGAGAATGTTTCTAGTAATTATGTATGCACATGGATTTTTTAAAAATCATTAATACATAAAGACTTACAGAGAAAAGCAACTGACCCACAACTCCCCTACTTCTGCCTCCCTCTTCAGATGGACCACTTTTCATTATTCTGTTTCCATATTTAATCTGTGATAACTTCCAAATCATCTGCTTTTGTCCATACTTCTTGATGTCTGACTTTTAAAGTTACATGATGAATTTCTGCTGAAATTGACAGAAATTTGAAATTTCGCTAATTTTCCGTATTTTATATTTCCTTAGATATTTTCATGCCTCTATGGTTTATTTATCCATTCAGTAACCAATGGTTGTTTTCAGGCTTATTCCTCACTCTTATCTTCTTTCTTCAGTCTTCAACCTTTATAGTTCTCCTAATTCAGTGGATTTTCCTCTCAATTGCCATCCACTTACACTAGTTAGATGTTGGCACCACATGGTATGTGCTCAGTTTATTACTTCCACGCTGTCTGCCAAGACATGCCTATTTTCTACAAATAGGTCTTACTTTCCCATCTAAGGACAATACTTTCCATTTATTTTTGAAAATAGTCAGTCATTTAAAAATCTGCTCCTATCTTTTCTGAGACCTACAGAGTAGGGGCAGTTATAGCACTTTAACATACCATAACCTCAAGCCAGAAGAGATATACAGGATCGTCACCATTTGTTCTCCAGACCTCATGCTGTCCCTGTATAATCTGCTGTATTCATAGGGACATACCTAACTATACCAGGATGCCATTAGACCCATTGCACACTGGCCTGTTTAAGTTTGTCTAATGGAAAGATGGTCGCACAATAGGGAAAAGTAAAAAGGGGGTAAGAGAAAAGAGATCATAATGACTATTCTAGATATCTTCATCAAGTCACTCTCTAATTGCTCCCTTCTTCTTTTACTGAAAGCCATCATCCTTACAGATCCTCACAGGTACTTGTCTCTGGATGTTGCCTTTGGATTACATTAATTGCATCCTCCACTCTCATTGTTCAGTCTCCCAAATGCCACTGGCCTGGGTCCAAATGCCCTTGTTAGTTCACAATAACACTGTCTAAATTTCCCCTTCATTAAACTTTCCCATCTCAAGGACTTGTTTTCCTCCGGGAAATGCCAAAGTTCCAAGGAAAGATGCTACTATCAACAAAAACTAATGGTATGACCAACCCTCCCCAAGTATATTATGGAATGAAGAAATAGCAACGTATAAAGAAAAACCATCACGGAAACACTGCTTCAAGATGACAGTATCTTAATTTGGGTGTAAACAGCCTTTGTAAACAGACATGCCTTTAAGAGAAAGTCTCGTCACCCATGCCCAATCAACTCCAGCTGCATTGTGCTTATTCTGGAAATATTATATAGCTATAATTTACATATGAGTGTGAGTTTGCATGTGTGCTCCTCAGATATTACCTCAGGAGACTTCAAAGAAATATCAAAGATAATGGGAAGAAATGAGCAATTTAGTCTTACAACACTAAAAAAAGAGTTAGTGATTATTGAGGAAAGTCTGTACTTGCCCTGAAGATATATAGGCAGTTAATGGTTACAGGGGCAAAGAAGAACATTTTCCTCCATGGTATAGTCACTAGTAAGTTGCTCATGCTATTGTATATAATGACCCCAATGAAAGCAACTATTTTGGGGTGGCAGGAGGGAGGGAAGGAGGAAGAGAGGGGAGAGAGAGAGAGAGAGAGAGAGAGAGAGAGAGAGAGAGAGAGAGAGAGAGAGGATACCTGACAAACACTAGACCTATGGCAGGGCTTAATAAATTTCATTCACACTCCCATACCATGAATACACATGCACACATGCACACATACACACACACACCTACACTGCCTTCATGGTTTGACTTTATACTGAATGATTCAAAAGATATAAGCATCACAATGATAGCCATGTCCAATGGTTATTCAGGTGTACACTGAAAAAGATAGATTCTATGGTGAAAAGTAGTCATAGCATACAGGCAAAATGTTCACAGAGGAGGAAACAATGGTCACTTTATTTAAATGAAGGAAAATGCATATGATTTTGAACAGGGGCACAGGATTAATAAGGAGCTTGAGATAGGAAAACAACACCAGGATATGTAGGACATCCATTAAGTTCTATGTCTATGCCTTTCTCCTTGGATGATCATAGTGAAAAGTCATTTCTGAAGGGGTTTCAGTGAATCTGTCATGAATAGAAGATTTAATAAAGTGATCCTGTGGCAAAAACAACAGTAGGCAGTGTTCACAGATAGAATGGGGCTGTAAGATAGTGTCAGAGCACTTCTCTGTGGAATCCTGCTTTGGGGTGGTGAGTTTGTATGTATTCCTGAGAAACAAGAAATATGTGTGCTTTGGGTAGCCTCTATTCATGGACTGAAGCCAGGTAGGACAAGGTAAGCAATATTGAGGATGCTTTCATGAGATGGCACCAGATAAAGCCTTCCTTCTCCACTGTCTACACAGAGTGATGATTTCTGGAGAGCAGGTATGGAAGTAGATACGGTGATTAGCAGATAGAGGATTCCTAGAGATTATTTATACACATAAAGCAGAAGGTTCTCAGAAATCATGCAGAACCTTAATGTCAGAGATGTTCTTAGTATTTTGCATATACTGCCTTATTTTATTATTATAACTCACAAGACAGAAATTGGTATGATTAACACTATCATATATTATCATTGTTCCCATTGTACAGATAACAAATGGATGGAGGTAGAAAGAAACAGTTTCTCAAAATTATTTTATACAATTAGACTGCCTTACACAGGTATCAAAGTTTATAATCTTTCCATTAAAAGAAGGAACAGTCCAGAGGAAAGAGTACTAACCAGAGCCCATCATTTCATGTTTCCTTTCAAATGGTTCTTCAGCTGCCCACCTATCTACAGAAGGCTTAAATGTCAGTAATGTGAGTGACATTTCCCACCTCATTAGGTCTATGAAAAATAACAATAAATTAAAAGTGTTCATTTGCAAACATAAACAATAGCTTAAGAATGATTATGGCTAACAAACAATTCACTTAAATTCTGCTATGATTTATGCATGTTCTGTCATCACTAAGCCATCAGGGATAATTAAGCTTAAGTTATTAATTATAGTGGGAAGAAGTAACATTTAGAAACAATGACAATTTAAAGATTGGAATTATATTTAACATAGAAAATACGTGAGTGGGCTCCAAACAGTAAGGGACACTTGTAGAATCACAGTGGGGGCCTACACCACCAACTCCTAGCAGAAACTGCAACAAAATAAAATTAAATAAGTATATAAAAATGACCCATGTGATTTTTCAGCTAGATAAACTGAAGTATATCACACTGAATGAAATGCCATGAGGGTTGATAACTGATGCTGGACTGTGATTTGATTAGAATTGTGAAAATAAAGATGAACATTAAGTTTATAACTGGCTGAACATGCCTGTGTAGATGGGGAACCTGCATGGCAAAGCAGGGGTGAAGATATGTGACCCAGTGTGGGAGATGAACATACACGGCAAGGAGCTCCCAGAGATTAGTATATGCAAACAACAACAACAACAACAACAACAAAAACAGACTCGTCACCTATTAGCAAATCAGGATAATTATTGCAATGCCCCCTGCAGTATTCTGATTTTCCAGATGGCCTCTTGCCTCTCAAACATCCCACCTGTTGATAGACCTCAAAGATTGTTGCAGCATGCTTTATAACACTGATGCTCCTCCAAGCGTGTGACCTTGAACCATTCTTTTACAGCCTACTCACCTTCACAGAGACTTTGTACCATCCCAAGAAAAAAATAAGCTTCAAACTCCTCTCTAGCCATCTGGAAGCAAAAATCATGATTCCAGTGATATTTTAAGATTCGCATTTTCATAAGCAGCCATGCTTAACTACCTCCTAGCATCAGCTACCTATTTTCAACTCCAGTAGCTACTAGAATTCAGTTCTTTCCTTTAACTGAAAGTTCCCCTGTGTGGTGCTTTGAATACGCTTGGCCCATGGTAAGTGGAACCATTAGGAGGTGTGGGCTCATTGGAGGAAATATGTCAATGTATAAGTAGGCTTTGAGGATGCCTAGTGCTCAAGTTCCACCCAGTGTGAAAGAGACCCTCCTCTTGACTGCTTGCATTAAGACAGTCTCCTCCTGACTGCCTTTGAATCAATATCAAGAACTCTTGGCTCTTCCAGCACCATGTCTGCCTGCATGTTGCCATGCCTTAATGGACTGAACCTCTGAAAGTATTAATCAGCCCCAATTAAATGTTTTCCTTTTTAAGAGTTGCCTTGGTCATGATGTCTCTTCACAGCAATGAAATCCTAACTAAGAGACCCTGGATGTAGAACTAGAAAAAAAAATTCTTGTTCTTTATTGATGTGAAGGTTCCATGAGATACTGAATATGAAGCATATGCACATTGCCCAGGATGGTGACTTTTTTTAGTTCATAAAAAAAATGTAAGAGGAAAGAAAACAAAGACTAAGACATTCCAATAATTGAATCATCTGTAGTTTTCTAAAAGGTGAAGAGACATTACAAACTACTCTGTTTTCCATCTTGTGTGCTTGTAGGAGAGAGCATAAATAACTTCTTTCTACCTCATGTTCCCAGAGAGCTTAGCCTTCTCCTTTTAGTGAAGAGGAAGAGATGAGATGATCAGTGCCATGTTTGTTGAAAGAAGTCCTGGTTAATGCTACTACCTTGGCTTAAATACCAATAGCTTTTTGGTTTCCTTTTATAAGTACCTCAGTTTGCATAAATATTTTGACTACTCAGACAAACACCATCACCTATTTGAATATAATATAACTAATATAACATAATATGTATAAGCATTACACACACACACACACACACACACACACACACACACACACACATTTTGTTTCTTCTGAAGCCCAGGATTTCACTTTAAGAGTGTGTGAAAGACACTCTACAAAACTGTTCCCCAACTTATTCACTGGCCAACTGGCCATTTTTAATTTTTTGCTTCCTTATTTTATTTGAGATAGCAGCTCACTCATTTAGTAAGTACTATTATATGACTCTGGAATTCTTTTTCATGAATCACTAAATTAAAAACTAAAGGGGAAGGGAAGTGCACTTTAGATGTGTCCTTATGATAAGTGCATCCCAAATAAAGGATACATGGGAAAAGAATCAACAGACTATCAACAGAGTGCATGAGTGTGGAGAAAAGGAATTCACACTTGGCTTGTCAAGGAATGAGTTTTCAAGTCAAGGTGGTAGATGAAGACTGTAGTGTGAGGTAGGAAGCCCAAGTCTCATTTCACCACATGTAATATATGTTCTCTCTTCTGATTAATTATACACCAGAGAATGCCTCTCTCCTGCTTCATCACAGCACTTGAAGCTGTCAGAGTTGGCTTCCTCCATAGAAAATTAACAAAAACGGGGATTTAGTATCAGCCCCTCTCCTATTTAAGTAACAGGTCATCAGGAGTCTTGAGATCTCAGAGGGAAGCACTTAGCACATGCAGTGTTGTCATTGTTGAGACATACTTATCAGGAATCTGTTCTCTGTGGGTCACTCAGCTGGATTCTGTGTGAGAAACTAGAATATACATACATACATTATGATTTTTTTTTTTTTGCAGCAGCAGCAGATGAGAAGCCCAGTGGGCAGATAACAGTGCAAAAGTTCCCTATGAAAACGTTTATAGAAACTTTATATGAGTTTAAAAATGATAAGATAAACCCTATTTATTTTACAAAGGCCACCAGCCTTGTAGTCTCTCTTCTTCATGGATGAATGGAAGCATAAGTGGTTTTAAAATAAACGTGCTGTTGCAGAATTGCTGCATGTAGTAAGTTTTTCATATAGTTCCTCTGTATTCATCTTAGTGCTGGATACTCAGAGCAGGTGCATCAAGCACGAGCTTGAAGAACCTCAAGATGCACAGGAAGCCAAAGACCCATCTATACATGGGTGAAATTAAGCCAAGCTCTTCTGCCAAACATTTTAGGAATGTTGGAAAGAGGCTTTAGCATATCCATCTATTTCTTTCATTTTGAAACATTGCCTGAAAAAAAAAACAGTATTCCATATTTTTAAATGTCATAATCATCATTCATTTTGCAACAGAAACCAAGTTCAATAGAACTGGCAACAGACAGGATCTCTGGCTGTGGTGTCTAATCCCAGTTCATTATTGAGTTGCTATATGACCTTGGGCAATGCACTTAACATCCCAGAGCTTCCATTTTCTTATTTGTCCTGTGTGGGTAATGCTGCCTGGCCAATTCACAGGGCAGCTGTTAGGAATGCCCGATTAAATGGGATTTAAAGCATCTTGCAAATGTGAAAAAAACCAACCTGTGAGCTCAAAATGCTTTCTGGATAAGACTTTTCTGTATACTTCAGAGGGAGCAATTCATGTTTAGATTTGCATAAACTATGCAAGATCAGAGTCAAGACAAATAAACATTTTCTCTCTTTGGTGAGTGCCATACACTTGATAAAGCTGAAGCAACAATTTTAAACATCCTGGGGCTTTCTCCATTTTCTTCTACTTCCTCATTCTGACCACTGTCGCTTCTTTTTCTTTTTCATTCTTCTTTCATACACTATAACCTGACCACAGTTTCCCCTCCCTCCAATACTCTCAAACCCCACCCTCTGCCTCGATCCACTTCACCATTTCCCTTCAGAAAAAAGAAAAAGCCTTCCAGAGATATCAACGAAACATGGCATAACAAGATACACTAAGACTAGGCACAAACCCATTATATCAAGGCTGGGCATGGACCCAGAAGGGAAAGGGTCCCAAGAGCAGGATGGAGTCAGAGACATCCCTGCTCTCACTGTTAGGAGTCCCCCCAAAACAACACTGATGCTCTTAAAACACCTATAGTTTAAAGAACATGTCCCTACCCAGTAGTGACAATCTTTGAGCTTGGTCTTTCTTCATCATCCCTCAAGTCACTCATGCCTCATCAAGGTTTCCTTATCTCATGTAGTCACCAAACCTAGCTGCATATTAGAATCTCAAGAGATCCTTTTCCAAATCTCCTCACTCATCAACCCAAATAGTTGAATCAGAATGTCTGTTGTGTGGAGCCAAAAATTTGTCATATTAACAACAAGCAGTTTTCAGGCTGAGAAAATAGCTGAGTTTGCACACGTACAGCAAAGTTCGCTATTCACTCAACATGTCAAACAGGAAACTGAACATACAATATGATTAGCCAAGCCACAGGGACAAATATCATTGAGTAAATCATTGCAGCTTTTAACACATCTAAAACTGCATCCTGCCCTCCAGCCAAGTACATTATAAGAGGTATAATTAGAAAAGAGTGCTAGAAACAAGGGAGTCAACAATGCCATTTATACTGATGAGTTTCACTTGTCTTTTGTTCTTGTCGGCATGTGCTGATATGACAGACATTTGTCCAATCCTTGTCCTTGTCCTGACCTCTTTTCATTTTACATGATGAGGTGATGAGTGGCCGCCTGCTACTGGGTTCCTAATATGTTGTACTCAATCAGCATTAAGACCAAACACCATGTTATGCTGCATACAAATGGGTTCAGGAGGCTTAGATGCCCTCTGGAACAGAAACTCAAGATGCTGTCAACACCATCAGCCAGGGATACCTGAGTACATATCTCTTTAGGAAAAGTCTTTACAATAATTCACACTATCCTGTGCTATTAATGCTTTATGTCCTAGAGGACAGAATGGAATGCTATTTAAGACTGTATTAAAGGACAAATGACATGCAATGATGCTTCTGGAACATAGAAGGAGGAAAACATAGTTCAGAGAGGCATAGGTAGCTCTGGATAACCTGGCCCTCTGACTTCATCCATTTTTCCTCAAAGGAGAATGAAATGGATTGCATGACCATTTGCTGTGATGAAGATTGTTGTGTTTGAAAGCTACCATCAGCATTGTAGCTCAGCTTCACAACTCCCGGCTTCTCCATGCCCATATTCCAGGATATATTTATGTATACAAACTGGTCTACTGAGTACGAGGTCCCAGAGATAACATAGACATTAAACATTAGTCTTAGGAGTATGGTTTCTATTTGCGAGATAATACCAGGGAAGGTTAAGGAAACAACTCTGAAATCAAAACATTGAAGTTTTTATTTTCACCATAGGCTTTATCAGTAGTTAAACAAACTCTTGACAAATGTATGCATATGATATGCTTTTAATGAATTTTAGTTATTTTTGTAGCTACTCATGATGTATTGGCATCTAAATTTCTTTACTTTGGGAAATTATCTTTTAGTGCCTTAAGGGGAATGACTACCTCATTAATGAGGCTCTGAAGCATAATTAGGCATGGGATGAACTTCTGTCATATAAAAATCTAAAATGTTTCAAAATCTGAAAGTTTGTGAGTACTGACATGATGTCACAAGTGGAGAATTCTACAGTATGTGTGTATAGATGGATGTATGTGTGTATGTATTATGTATGCATGTTTCTATCTATCTATCTATCTATCTATCTATCTATCTATCTATCTATCTTATCTATCTTATCTATCTACCTATCTGCCTATCTATCTATATATCTATCATCTATTTATATATATATATATATATATATATACCATTTATCTGTCTACCTATCATTTATCTGTTTGTTTATTATTTTTATTTTTTATATCCTGTCCACAGTTTTTCCTCTCTCCTCTCCTCCAAGGTCCATTTTATCCCCTCTCCTCTTCTAATCCACTCTTTTGTTTCTCTTTAGAAAGGGGCAGGCCTCCCATGGATATTAACTAGCCATTGTGTATCAAGTAGTAGTAAGACTAGGCACCTCCTCTCCTATTAAGGGTGATAAGGCATCCCCAGGAATAAAGGGTCCCAAGTGAAGGCAAAAGTCGGGGAACAAAGACTACTCCCACTCATAGAAGTATCACAAGAAGACCAAGCTATACAACTGTAACATATGTGTTCAGAGGGCCTACATTAGTCCTCCATAGGCTCCCTGTTTGGTGGTTCTATCCCTGTGAGCCCCTATGAAACCACTTTAGTTGATTCTGTGGGTTTTATTGGCATAAAATCAGACAGGTTGTCCAATAGAATAGAAGCAAAGACAGAGGAGTAAACCTACACTCCTATAGACACTTGATTTTTAGCCAAAATTATACAATGGAAAAAGAAAGCATCTTCAACAAATGACACAGGTCTAACTGGATGTCAGCATGTTGAAGAATGCAAATACATCCTTATCTATCACTCTGCAGAAAACTCAAGTCTAAGTGGATCAAAGACCTCAACATAAAACATATAGATATACTAAACTATATAGACAGAGGGAAATAGCCTTGAATACATTGGCATAGGTGACAACTTCCTGAACAGAACACCCATTCCATAGGCACTAAGGCCAACAATAAATAAATGGGACTTCCCAAAACTAAAAAGCTCTTTAAGGCAAAGAACATTATCAATGGGACAAAATGGCAGCCTACAGAATGAGAAAAGACTTACCAATCCCATATCTGACAGCAGGGTGATATACAAAAAATATATAAAGAACTCAAGAAACCAGATACCAATAAACCAACTAATTTAATTAAAAGTGGAATACAGATCTAAGCATATAATTTGCCAACAGGGAAATCTAAAGTGGCAGAGAATCACTTAAAAATGTTCAACACCATTACCTATCTTGATCTTCCTCAAGACCCAGCTTTACCACTTCTGGGCATATACCCAAAGGGTCATAAAACAAGAACACTTGCACAATTACATTCATGGCAGCTTTATTACTAATAGCTAGAAACAGGAAATAAACTAGATGTCCCTCAACCAAAGAATGGATAAAGAAAATGTGGTACATTTGCACAATGGAATATTACTCATCAATTGGAATACTACTCACCTATTAAAACAATGACATTATAAAATTTGCCAGAAAATGTATGGAACTAGAAAGATCATCCTGAGTGAGGTAACTTAGACCCAGAAAGACAAACATAATATGTATTCACATATAAGTAATTATTAGGTTTAAAAAATAACCATGTTATAATTCACAAACAAAGAGAAGCTAAGTAACAAGGAGGCCTCAAAGGATAATATATGAAACTCATTATGAAGGGGAAATAGAATATATATCACACTTATATGAGAAGAAGGCTCTAGATAGGGGAATGTAGATGAGAATAGGAGGGATTAGGTATGGGTGAAATATGGAAGGAGAGACAACTGAAACTGGGGGTATATCTGGGACAAGCTATAAACCTAGTACAATGGAAACTCCCAAGAATCTGAGGGTGAGCCTAGATAAGACTCCTAGCAATAGGAGATATGACCCTCAACCAATCACCTCCTATAACCAAGCAAGATTTCCAGTGGAGAGATTAGGACATCAACCTAGTCACAAAACCTTTGACCTACAATTTGTCCTGCCTACAAGATGTGCTGGGGTAAAGATGGCACAGAAATTGTGAGGGTGGCTAATCAATGACTGTTCCAATTTGAGACCATTGCCATAAAAGGAAAGCCATCTGTGACACTGCATGGAGGGCCAGAATCCAGAGGCTGGATAGACCAGAGAACTAGGGTAGAACCAAACACTACTGGAAAAAACATCAATGAATTAATTCCTAGATTGGTGTCTAGCTCAATTGACATCTCAGAGGCATTTATCCAGCAACTGATGGAAACAGATGCAGAGACCCATAGCCAAAAAACAAATATTAGGTAGAACTTGCGAAATCCTGCAGAAGAGGAAAAGGAAGGGTTGTAGGAGCCAGAGGGGTCAAGGGCATTGCAAAAATACACCATGAATCTTTTTTTTTTTAAAGAAAGGAGGGTTTTGTGTATTTATTTTATTTATATGACTATACTATAACTATCTTCAGACAGGGGGAATCGGATCCCATTACAGATAGTTGTGAGTCACCATGTGGGTGCTGGGAATTGAACTCAGGACCTTTGGAAGAGAAATCAGTGTTCTTAACCACTGAGCAATCTTTCTAGCCCCACACCATGAATCTTAACTCATGTACAAATCTCTAAGAACACCATCTATAACAGCTTGTAGGTTATATGTATACAATGTATATAGATAAAAATGAACACCATGTCTGGTCAATTCCCAACTTAAGAGATATCACTATGGTTTTGCAAATACTCCCAAATTAAAAAAATATTCTCAACCCATAATGCTTCTAATGTACAGCATTTCAAAGGAGGAGTATTCAACCTGTAATGTGAGATAGAGTAGTTAGTTTAGGGTCTGGTATCTAATGAGGAAACACTGTTGCACACTGGCTGATAGGCCTACATGTATTGTATTTATTTCCTGTCTCGTCATTTAGATATTTCCTATGTTTCCTTAGAGACAGGGCAGAGGGTCATCTCCTTCAAGATTTCCCCATCAAGAAGCCCTCCTTATTTCCTAATTTGACAAATTGTCTTGAGCTCCACACATTAAAACTCCAGTCCCATTTTAACTCTTCTACTAAACGAGACTCATCTAGTCTTGCTGTATTCTTAAAATCCAGTAGGCAATCTCCCACATGGTTGTTGGTTAAAAGGTGAATTAATGAAAGTATGAATAAACACCCAATCACTCACAACATACTTTTTCATCAATGGGAAAAGGGAGACATTAGTTTATAACAAGAAACATCCTTATAAAAACTCTTCTGACAGAGAAAACAACTCAGGAGCCATTTATTTTTAATTAACTTAAAGTATGTATCTTTTTTATTTTATAAACTATATCAAAGAACCCAATGATGACTATGGATAACAGAAATTATCAGTTCATGGGTAAGTTTTCATCATCTACAACCTAATACACTCATATATACTAAAATTCATTCAGTGAAAATCAGGTATTATCATATTCCTATACAAATGCTTCAGAATAGATCGATGGAAGTACACTCCTTAAAAACACAGCCACAGTCACATTATCGACAGTGTGATGGTAACACAGCATACATAATGCCTACTGATTCTCTTAAACACTAATAAAGACCCAAATTTTTCCTGTATTATTTTTGCTTGAAATATTCCTTTGGCTATACACGCCATCCTTTTTGTTTCCCTTGTGACTATTTTTAAATGTTTTTATAATATTTTATAAATGCATGTTTATAAAAATAAGAAAGTCAGAAAATATTTCAGTACTGCAGCCCTTAGGAAATAGTCTTTGTAGGAGTGTTAAGAGTCCTGCTCTGAAGTCAGTATGCTGAATTATAAGTAGGAGATAGAACCTGTGGCCAGGGCACAAAGAAGGCTTCAGTCAGATATTCTCTCTCTCTCTCTCTCTCTCTCTCTCTCTCTCTCTCTCTCTCACACACACACACACACACACACACACACACACACACACACACACACCACAAGAAGACTAAACACACTTTGTCTGTAGACTAGGAAGAAATAAATAAAGAGAAAGAGTGAAGGCATTCATCCATCTTCACTTTGACTCTAAGAAGAAGAAGAACAAAGAGATCCTGCTAGATATTTCTAGCCAGAAAACCCTATTAATGTATTCTGAAGTTTTAAGTCATACTATATTAGAAGATGAAAACTGTAGGTATTCTGAACTGTTCTCCAACAATACTGAAATCTTCTCAGGTGAGGAAACTATTCTAGAAATTGGCAATACAACAGAAAATAAAAAGACATTTCTGTTTTCAAGCCCATTACATTCTAATGGGGAGCACAGGGAAGAGAGATCATTTTAAAACAAAAAAAATGAATATGGAAAGTAGCATGTGGTATTTATTATCTAAACACTGTGCAGTGTAAACAATTAAAACAAGTAGAAGAGATCAATAAAGAGGGAGAGAAGGAAGGAAGAAGAGGAGGGTGGGGGAGAAACATGTGTGTGTGTGTGTGTGTGTGTGTGTGTTTTCACACTGGGGAAAGATATAATTTTAAGCTTCAGTTGGGGGACAGGGATATTTGAAGAATTTGAATGAAATGTTGATCATATGTGTGCACGCATGCTGTGTCCTGCTTGACCATGTATCAAACAGAATGACATGGTCCCTGACCCTGGAACAGGACCAGCAGGGTATGGCCCTCCATGAGTATGGATGATTACTGTAGCCATAATAATGTACATATTTGTATAATAATGTATGTATTTTCATGCTCCTCCTCTGAGGAATGTCCTCTCTGCCAAGATCAATGACTCCATGCTAATCAGAGACAGCAGGAGGAGGTGTGTCTAATATCTCAGCAAAATGTTAGAATGATAGGACCTTCAGGACAATTCTTAAGGCTGTAGGAAACAACACTGAAAACATGAATTCAAAAATACACAATTTCTCATAAAGTTGTAATATGAATTATATGAGGGGCTTCACAGACCTAGACAAACAGAGGCAACTGCACTATGAGCCAGCTTGTCAAAAAGGTACTAAGGAAGAAGATAAGAGATTGGAAGCAGTGATTTCAGGGCAAGATCACACCCAGTTAAGTTTTTTATTTATATTTAAAAGGCAGGTAGATTCCTGAGTTCAAGGTCAGCCTAGAGCAGGGAAAATTTAGGTCCAAGATTGGCTGAACTGTTAGATCCTAACTAGCTAAGTTTACAAAGGCAGACAGATCCCTGAATTCTTTTGCAATGTTAAAATATAAATGTACTTGCTGTCCTTTTCCTAAGAGTCAAGGGGCTAAGGTCATGGAATGCTGATTTGTGGGATCCTCAAGAGGGAACCTGAGTAAATGACTAGATTGATATGCAAATAAAAGACTGGACTTTGGTCTATGAGCTAGCAGAGAATGATAGCAGTTCTTTATTTTTTCATTCTTTTTTTTTTTTAAGTTTTTTTTTTTTTCCTAGCAAGAGATGAGCTGTCTAAAGATCTCTCTGGAGAATGAACATAGTTCTTAAAGATTTTTTTTTTCCGACAGGATTTCTTATTTTGGCCAGAAAATCCATGGAGAGCAAATACAGCTCTTTTAGAATATTTCAAGCCCCTTCAGATTTTTTTTTCTAACAGAAATCCCAAAAATTGCTTAGAGAGCTAACACAACTCTTTTAGAATATTTTCTAGCAGCTACCCAGAGAAGGCCAACTGAAGAGTAAACATGGGTCTTTTAGAATATTTTTTTCTGGTTTTCTGATTTTGACTGAAAAACCCAAGAATTACTTTTAGAAGGTTTCTAACAGGATTTCTGACTTGGGCAGACAGTCCAAGAATTTTTTCTAGAAGCTTCTCTGATCTTGATTGGAAAACCCATGAGCTATCTAGAGAGCATTTAGAAGTTGTTTCTAGTAAGAGAGAGCTGTCTCAAGCAAAACAAGCTGTCTCAGCAGAGAGAGCTTTCTGGAGACAAGAACTATCTACAGAGAGCTGACGAGGAAGCCATGTAAAGTAGAAGATAGCCTGTCAGCTTAGACCCACGATGTGACTTCCAGTCATTTGTTTCTTGGCTCTCAAACACCCCATCCTCAGAACCCCTGACCAAGCTGAGTCTGTGCCTTGGAAGATGGTGCTTATCAGGAAAGAAAACTCAAAGCAGAAGAGAGTAAGCATAAAGGTCAGATTTTAGAAGAGGTGTAATGGAAGCCTCTGTGAGTACTTGGGTAAATTACTATCCAAGAGGATTCCTAACCAATCTCATGTGTGAATATTAGTTAAAGACTTGAATATGAAAATTTCAGAGAAAATGACCTTTATACATTTTATATAGATGAAAGTATCTTAAAATAAAGAGATGAAATAATAATTTTAAATTTATCTTACAATTAAAAAATTCTGTTTACCTTCTCCTATTGTTTCACCTTGAAACAATAATATGAGTTTACGTATTTAAGAAAGTTCAGTGTCCTAGGTAGTATTTGTTTGTTTGTTCGTTTGTTTGTTTGTTTTCTATGATAAAACACTGACCACAACTAACCAAGGATGAATAGTTCTTGCTGGCTGCTTTCTCTGACATACTTATCTAGCTATCTAATCTAGTCCATGACCCCTGTATGGGGATGGCATTGCACGCAGTTGGTAAGGTCTTCCTACATCAATCATGAATTAAGAAAATGCCTTGCAGATAGAACCACAGGACAGTCTGATCTGGGCAATTATTTGAGGTTCTTTCCTTCATGTGATTTAGGACTGTGTAAAGTTGATAGTTGATGCTACCTATGATATTTAGAATAGAAAACATAACCTTTAAAACAGAAGAAAGTTAACCCCTATGTCAGCTATTTATCATGTTTTTTGTGTGTGTCTATTTACAACAACTTGAAAAGTTCTCTCAATTTAATTTGTTGGCAAGAAACAGGAAATTTTGTATTTGGGTCAGGTGCAGGTAAGTGGTGCAAGGGTCTGTAGCCAGGAAGCCTATGAGAGGCTCTGTCTGTGTCAATCACCAAAGTGAACATTTGTCAGCTCACACTTTCTTCAGTTCTTATTTGCTCTCAAATTAGTTAAGAAGAATTGTGTTCCAATAGAATAACGTGTATTATTACATTAGTCATCAGATACTGCAACTGTGTGTGGGAATCAAAACTTAAGATCTATTCTTCATGGTTCCCAGATATTAAAAGGAGCCAGTAAGGACTGTCTATAGCATCCCAGGCATGTGATCTGCTCAGACTATCAGTGAATTATTGTTATGAGTCTTAAAATACAGATAACTTTTGAACAATAGTGTCTACATTTTTATCTGCAAGGGGTCCCAGAAAACTATTTATAGGTTTTTGTGGGACCGTGAAAGGTAGCCTGGCTCCCTGTTGAGCTAAGGCTTGAAACCCCAGAAATCCTGAAGGGACGGTAGGCACTTTGCATATTCCCAGGAACCAGGCCCCCATAGATTTGTGGCTATCAGTCACATAAGGACAATGCCCCTACCCCCTCCACAAGTAGAGGATGTGACCAGTGGTCAAGTTGGCTCAAGACAAATCTCTACACTAATGAAGTACCTAAAGACCTGGAGGGATTAGCCAATAAGCTTTCCTTCCCAGACACTCCTCCCTGCAAAAGGTATTTAGTCTCAAGCCCAGCCTGAAAAGTGGGGTATGGTTTTATTTATCTACTTTCCGCCACGACAATAAATGCCTTAAAACCATGGACTGCCACTTTTCATCGAGATCCACCATGGGGATCCATAGAAAAGGCCTTCGCCTATAGAGCCACTGTCTAATCTCCTGTAGAAGGCCTTTCTGCACTCCCAACCATTGCTGCCACCAAGCCAAGTCCAAGCCAACCGCTGACAAGTCAAGGACTCCCTCCATGGGACCAGTTGGAGCTCTCCCCTCTCCACTCCTAGTCTCCGGGTAGATCCAGCCTGTGGGCCCCCACTCGGTTCTCAGCTCTTCTGAGACTTCCAGAGGCGCCTGGGTATCTAAGAGTCTGACAACCGCCAGACCCCAGAACCAGATTCAGCTTTCCTGTGCCTCAGACTGCGCCTCCCTCACCCTGGATTGATGTCTCAGGGCTTCCCTACAGCCCAACACCTGCCCAGTAACAGTGTTGGGGAAGCATAGTCAAACTTCCATGCTCCACCTCGCCAAGAGGGAGTGCCCAGTGGCAAAGCTGACTCAGGACCCCATAACCCTACAGGTTTTAACAAGTGCCAATGGGAAATTCCATGGCTATCACAACTATTTTTCTCACTGGAAGTAGACTCTCATAGAAGGTAGAAAATGTTGCTCCCTCGAATTCTGACACTTCCCCACTCTTGTTATTTCTCTCAGCATTAAAATACTTTAAGCAGATAAGTGTGCTTGCTTAGTTACCTAGTAATGTGGATTTGCAGCATTGTTGACTCAGTACTCCGAATGGACTCTGGGTCATGAGGATATACTATTAAAAGCTGCTGAGTTACAGTCATTGGGCCATGAAAACATGCTGTTAAATAATGCTGAGTTACGGTCATCAGGTCACGAAGACATGCTATTAAATGATGCGGAGTATGCTTATTTGCTTGGTTTGTTGAGAGACACATGTACTATTCAAGATAACAAATGCTTCTCATTTCTTGCCCTCCTAATTGAGTGGCTGTCTGATTATCTACGTGGGAATTTTAAAAAGTACCAAATGTGATTTTACCACACCTATGCTTAATTTAAACTGCATCATAAGAATTCAAGATAATGTTGAAATCCTTCTGATTAACATAAATATTTTGTCCAGTTGCTTACTGCATATCTGAACATTTCTCTTATGAGTCCTTCATATGTGTTGCCTATTCTGGGCTCCTAAATTGTCTACCACTGTTTCAACTGTGCTACCCTTTAGCAAAACCAGCTGCTACACTCACACACATAATCTGCTGCATGATGTCTCTAAACCCAATGTTTGCCCAGTGATTTGATGTACCAAATCTGGTATATTGTCCTCGGCTATACAGTTATGGTGAGATACCTATATCTGCATACATATCTACACTTCTTCCAGGTACAAAGAAACATGCATATTCCCTAGCCTTTTAGTTAAAAGTCTATTGATTTAAGAGTCCTCATAGTATTCACTTCATGTAAAAAGCAATTATCATAAAATTGGTATATAGTAAGTTCAACATAAGGACTTCCTGAATTCACAATGCGTTGTGCTATTATTCACTTATAAAAATCCAGGCACTGACTTTGGAGGTTACTGTTCAGAATACCACAATGGAGAGCTCATATTCTGGTCAGGATAATAGCAAGTGCTATATGGAAGATAGCAGAGATATTCCACAACTTTGCACGCTGTCAAACCCTTCCTAGGCTGGAAATGCTGTCAAAGACATCCATTGCTCTAGGGCTACCTTACAGCATAGTTTAGCAGCAGAGCTCATTGAAGAACATTGATCATACCCCTAAAAGTCACATAGCTGACAAGCAGTTCAGGTTCAGTGTTTCTACCTGCATTGTTGGAGGTTATAAGGCCAAACAGGAAAATACAGGTTTTCAAGATCTGAAGTACATCTTCTACTGGTTGAAAATAGTTATATACAGCTGTAAAGCCAAACAGCCCCTGTAAGTCAAGAGTCATCTAATGATCAAGAAAAAGAGAAAAAGGAGGAGATGCTGAAGTCAGAGTGTCAGAGTCCCTTGGAGGTGATGACATTGGAATGGAGCAGTGTGGATGAAAGGCTCTAGTGCACAGGGCAAGCGAAGGAGAAGCATGGGCAAATCTGAAATAGATGAAGAAGCATGGTAGAAAGGATGATAGCGAGGGGCGAGAGTGAAAGAGCTGGTAAGACAAGGTGTGGGTTCACATGTGGTAGTGCATAGGGGACTCCAAATAGTGATCTCTTCAGCACAGAGAAAACCCCACAAGCTTAGATGTTTCAGTTCCTAAATGTGTCCAACCTCTCCTTTAGGGAGTCTGTGTAGCATTAATACCATGACTCCGGGAGAGAGATCTAGACACATATGGCTGATTTCTTGCTCTCCATTTTCTGGGTGAACTCTCTGCTTAGAAGATGCACATATTCTGATATGCCCATAGAAGTGCTCATTCCAGGAGAGACTCCAATTGTCCAGTGTACACAATTACAGTAGATGTGAAATTGGGAATCAGCTGTTTTCCATTCTCTGCTTGGATTAATTCTCAATTATGTGGGATTTGAAATGGAAAGAAAGAGTGTAGAAAAGGCAAAGCTCCTCACAGTCCAAGGAGTATGACTATGTTGGCCACATGTCAGGCTGATTTCTAATTTGTGAGACTTAATTGAATATGTAATTACTAAACTGTCTCATTTTGGCTTGCTGGGTTTTATTTTTTTATTGAAAGGCAATTTTTCTCTCTTTAACACACATAAGAGCATGCAAACTACTAAGTATGTTATTTTTAAAATTCTTAGTTCATGAGGCTTGAGTTTGAGTACTCATGGATTCTACACACAGAGAGGGGAAACAGATTATGGAGAGCATGGAGGGAATTATTCCAAACAGCTCTTAGTGCTCTAGCCTCTTTGCATTGGATAGAAGCACCTTTCTGGGTAGACTGTCTCACAAATCGTACATCTTACATCTATGTTACAAATAAGGCCTGTGACAGAATTTAACTAAAACAGTTCAGCAATAGCAATACCAGGAGGCCACCATAATTCTGCTAGAGTTTAATTAGTTCAAGTGCTTTCTGCTCTACATGAACAAATCAGAGGGATGACTGAGACAGGGTATAATTAGATCAAATACAGTCAAATGCCAGTGCAATTCATCAGTAGACAGAGTATGAAATGAATATACATTCTTTGGAAGTTGGCATTAAACACACTCTCAAAAGAACGTGTGGCCATGTGGGCAGCCATCAGTTATAGGTTTATTATCTGTACGGTCTCAAAGCAAAATCATAATAACAGAGATTAGGTATCAGCAAATTAAATTTAACTTGGAAATATTAAATGACAGCTCTCCCATTACACCTGACATACTTCTTTGGGGATATGTTATTTCTTATCACTGAAAGCCTGCCATTTAGATATTCCATCTAATCTCTCTATAAACTTGAGTTTGAAGTAACATGAAGATATTTACAGAATGTTCAGGGCTGACTTTTTTTTTTTTAAATTAGGGAACATTTGCAAATTGTTAGTCTTAAATATGAGCAATTTACTTAATTTTTTAATATAAATTTAATTTCACTGATTTATTATCTTACATAAGTGACTTGTCTTATAAAATCTGGAATTTCAAATTGACATGTTAAAATAACAACACTTAACTTGCCCTCTAAATCTGGGCTTTCTTAGAGTAGTAACAATGAAAATAGTTTATAAACTCCCTGTTGTATTAGCTGATTCAGTGAGTCAAACTCTCTGGAAGCTGCAGTCTAATTTAGAATCATATTAAAATGGTACCAGAGCCAAGGAAGTAGAAAATAATTTATTCTTTTCAATTGCAAAATATTTAATAAATGTAGTAGTCTAGCTAACTCAAAACTAATTTGTTGTATTTGTTCATTGGAAGTACATTGAAAGTCTAAAAATACAACACTAATTAACATGGGTTTCTTGGTTTCTGAAAAGCAACTATTTCTATATACAAATAAGAGCCATATTGTATCATCCACAGAGGGCTGTACAGGTATAAGAATGAAACAAACACAAAGTAAAAACATTTTGAAAGAAAAAAATTCATTTGAAAAAATTCACATTTCTGCAACCTGTATTAACAGTAAATCATTCTGAATATCCATGAATATTGCAGAACTTACAGATGGTAATGTAGCTTGGCTATTCAGTGAAGAAAATTAATAGGGCTTTAAAGCAATGTTTAGATATAAAACAAGGAGACAGGATGTGGGCTCCAGGTTGAGCTGAAACCCATCCACCAAATTCAAATTTATTGATTTTGTTTGATTTTTTTATTTGCTTTGGTTTTGCTTGATATGCTGGTTTGTGTTTAAAAAACAACACTTCTTATGACAGAAGTAGATAGGAATCATAGCTGAGGAATTCAAAGACACAGAGAATGTGCATTTGGTTTGTTTGAAATACAATATCTACCTGGCCCAGGCGATGCTCATGGCTAGTGCTTTTTCTGTTCTCAGTTCCTATTCCACATGAAGAAGTCTATGGCCTCCATGTTCTTTGGGGCTTCATCTACTCTTCCTGTATTTCTATCTAATTTACAACAGCTCTCTTCCTTGTTTGAAGCTGTGTAATGAAAAATAGCTGGCTTTTGTATTCAAAAACCTTTCACCTATAAATTACTACACAGAACAGGTGGATAACTGGGAGAAGGGGTTCTCTCCAAAGCTGAGATTCAGTATCGTGGAGAATCTAGCCTGAACCACTGAAGCCCATCTGAGGGCATGCCCAGTATCAGTACCTCCTGCCCTAGGCATCACTGTTTTCTTCCTTTCCAAGGGAGGACTTTATTGGAGGTACTACTCCAAGATACTACTAAGAATTGAGATAACAGCATGAAAACAGCAACTAGATGACAAGTTTCTTTATCCTGGTAACTGGGAGAAGAGGTTCTCTCTGAAGCTAAGCTTGAGCATCTTGAAGAATCTTACCTGAACCCTAGACCACCCAAAGCCCATCTATGGTCCTGAGTGTCTCAATAAAGTATCTGAGAGATGTCTCTGTTGAGGTTGAGTGCTGAGTTGGGTGGTCTTTCCAGATTATTAGAGTGTAGAGAGTCAGAGAACAGAGCAAATATGACGACTCCAAGTGGAACCTCACATTTTGCTTGCATTTTTATTTCCAAAACACCAAGATATATTTTGTTTTATAACTTCTAAACATATCAGGTGTCATGCTATAACTTCAAATCAAGACACCCACCTTTTTTTTCTTTTCTTTTTTTCTTTTTCTTTTTTTTTCTTTTTTTTTTTTTTTTTTGGTTTTTTCGAGACAGGGTTTCTCTGTGTAGTCCTGGCTGCCCTGGAACTCACTCTGTAGACCAGGCTGGCCTCGAACTCAGAAATCCGCCTGCCTCTGCCTCCCAAGTGCTGGGATTAAAGGTGTGCGCCACCACGCCCGGCCACCTTTTTTTTCTAATGAAACTTTAATGATTTTGGTTCCTACAAACTGAATAGATTTGATTGTAAGAATTATAGTAAGTGGTCATTATGTTTCCTTAAAAATTCTGATGTTCAATGATTAAATTACTACTCCAACACAGTGGTTTTCAAACTTAAGTATAATCCTAGATCATTGAGGACATTTGTTTAAAAATTCAGATATTAAGGATCTAGTTCTAATGTCATCATCAGAATTTCCTAAGATGGAAAAAAACAGCTGCATTGTTCTGAGCTTGGCAACCTTGAGAGTCAGTTTTAGGATCACATTCAATTGTTTTAAGCTTTGCATTGAAGTCATTCATAATTACAAAGAATGCCTGAGACGGTAACTTTCCATTTAAAACTGAGAGTCGAGTTTTATCCAACAAGAAGCTCCTATCACATCTTACATTATATTTCATTAGACCAAATTACTGATAGAAGCAGCTTGTATCTCAAGTAGTAAGTCCTGTTGAAAGGTGAGATTCAGTGGGGAATGACATGGAAGAATTAGCAGTAGACTAAGCTTTGCTTGTGTGAGATAGACTTATACTTTCATTCCAATGGATAATATAAAGATGGTGGACATAGGAAATAATGAATAAGTAAATAGTACATGGACAATATGGAACATGTCTCCTCCTTAGCTGTGTTTACTAGGAAAACAAAGAATCTGACCATCTAAGTCCATATCATATTGTGGCTAGCGTTAAGTAGAATTTTCTTGCAAATTCTTGTGAGTAAAGTTTGCTTATGAGTATAGGCCTCCTTTTTAAAATTTGATTATTTCATTCATTTACCTTTTTCTTTTTATTGGTTATTTTATTTATTTACATTTCAAATGTTATCCCCTTTCCCAATTTCTCCTCTACAAACCCCTTCCTCCTTCCCTTCCTCCAGGAGGGTATTCCCCTACCCTCCCACCCGCTTCTGCCTCACCCCTCTTGCCCCAACACTACTGCTGATGCTAAGAACTGCTTGCAGACAGGATCCCAGTAGGGTTGTTCTCTGAGAGGCTCTGCCAGCACCTGACTAAAACAAATGCAGATACTCACAGTCAACCATTAGACATCCCAGGGAACCCAACAGAAGGAATAGAGAAGGGCTGTAGGCCTCCTTTTGTAATTTGCTAGTACTACTCTGCCAATTTTCATACAGTTGGCATCTGTCTGTATTTATCATGGGGTTGCTAAGTTCTAATCTACCCTCTGTCTTGGTTAGATATTTTAGGTAGTGGGAGTAACAAAGAACAATAGGCTAACAGGTACCTTGTCTTGGAGCTCCAAGGCAAGCAGCCATACAGATCAGGTGACTGACAGGACCTAGGAGAGTGAGTTATTCTATGGTTATTTCTAGTGGAAGAGACAGGGCAGGATGTGTGAAAAAGAGTTCACAGCTTGATGTGATTTGGGCAGGGTAGTGGTGAGAAAGACATTCTAAGCAGAGAAGGAGCTTGGTATTTTCTATTGCATTACTATTGACTTCCAAAGAGTACCTCCCCAACTCAAGGCTTCTATTGTCCCTAAGGAAACTGTGTTCTCTGTCATTCAGCTCAACATGGTATAATCTACAGCCCTGACGCCTATAGGTTCAATGTCTGGAACCCAAGTGTTTGTGGTTATATAAGCACTTAGGGTCCTAGGGATCCAAATGCTTTTGATACATCTTAGCTTTGCAAATTGGGACTCTATGCCTAGGTTTCTATTTACTTACACTGTAAACGAAGTAATAACAGTGCTTGCACATAAGGTTGAGAAAAGAATTAAACAGGTTAATGAAAACATTAAAACTACTTGCATAGCATTTCAAAATATACATTATTAATTATAGTCAAGTAAGGTGATAGATATGTTAGCTAGTGTATTGAAGCACACTACCATATAGACATTTATCAAAATGTCATGCTTTACCCCATGAATATATGAAAAACACAATTTTAAAGAAAATAAAAAAGAATTAAGTAATCTCTTTCACATCATTAAATTATAGCTTTTATAAATTCAAGAAGAAACAGTGGGATAATAAAAAGCTCCATGATTTCCTAGAAGTTAAATATGTTTAGTTTTCCATCCTAGACTGTTAGACACTGGGCAAAACACTGGGACTCCTGAGTTGAAATGTACCCCTTTAGGGATTCTGTGTCTACAACTGCTCCCTTGAAGAGAATGTTTCTTCACATACAGAGTGAAGAGTAACAAAAGACACTCATTTGTCACTGAATATCCTGACAGCTATGGGACAGCATATGAAAGCAATGTGTGGGGTCTCCATGGAAAGTAAATTTGACTCCCAGAACATTTGTAAAAAAGCCATGTACTTGTAGTGTCCACTTGCAAGCCTATACCAAGGAGGTAGAGGCCAGAAAATCTCCAGGGCTTGCTGGCCAGTCAGCCTAACCTACACAGAAAGAGCCAAGTCAGGAAGAGACCTTTTCTCAGAAATTCAAGATGGATGGGATCTAAAAACCCTGGATTGATCTTCACACACATCTATACTTGAATGCATACTTGTACCACACACACACACACACACACACACACACACACACATTCTAAGCATGGAAAAAGCAGGTTTTTCTGGGTGATTTCTGTTACATTACTCTTGACTTCCAAAGAGCACCTCCATAATTAAGGCTTCTACTGTTCCTAAGGAAATTGTGCTCTCTAGCTCTCTATCATTAAGAGACATGGGTATGTTTACCGTAGTACAGCATGCATAATCTACAGCCCTGAAGCCTACAGGCTACACACACACACACACACACACACACACACACAGAGAGAGAGAGAGAGAGAGAGAGAGAGAGAGAGAGAGAGAGAGAGAGGATAATGTACAATTTATAAGATGCAACATCTATTTTACAAGTACCAGGACTCAAATTCTTGATCTAGAAATAGTCAAACAAGATGAGCTAAGCCATTAAAGATGACTGTAGAATCAAAGGTGCTTGCTTTACATGACCTAGACCGCACTGAGAAACCTAGTGCCATTTCTCATCTTCTGTGTCTGGGTCCCTCATCGCTAATAAAGTTTATATTTATCTCTTGGGACTAGAAGAAGAGGGAAGGGAGAATTTAGCTGATGACTCAGGATACCAAGTGTTCATAATTACATATGAGACTTTATTTCAGAAAGAAAAGTAAGAAAGGGGACAACAGGAAGGGAGTCTGGAATGGATGTTAGGGCTTCCTTTTGAAGTACTTCTTGGGTGAACATTAACACTGTAGGATTGAGAGTTCTGAGCCATGCGCAAGAGTTCTCATTCTAAACCATGGTTTTGATTGTTCAGACAAAATGGTCAAGAGAATGTATATATATACACACACACACACACACACACACACACACACATGTATATACAGATACACACATACATACACATACTGGATTTGATGTGTTTAATTTTAACAGACAGGAAGAGATATCATATACAATTTTAACTGGAAAAATTTTATTCACTAACAGATACCTAGTATGTGTTGGGATATTTCTTTGCAAGAACTACATGGCAGGAGACTGACTAAGAACTAGAATCTCCACAAGTCCAAGTGTTTGTCATTTTTCCTACTAAATTATCAGGGATATTTATTGAGCACTGGGACCATACAGTGATCTATGGGCTTTAAATTACACACTAAAGAGAGAAACTCACACCTAGTGGCAGCCATGGAGAAAAAGGCAATCTATATCATGGCTGAGTTGAGAGACACACAAGACCTACACATCTCAGTGATTTCTTAGTGGGGAATAACAAAAACACTGTGGAAGAGAACACATTATTCAGAATTCACAAGAGTAATAGCTCAGCTGTAGCTTTGTTGATTAAGGAAAAATGTGCCTTCATCATTATATTGAGGCCAGTGTTCTGGATTCAAAATCTTGATTACTCAAGCACATCAGAGGTATAATTATTTGGGAATAAATTATTATTTCATTATCCACTGCTCAAATGGATAAAGGCTTGAATGGTCCTGTAGAAGGGAAGAGAAGAGAAGATGACGAGCCTGAAATGGAAAGTTTGTGCCTGTACACTTTGAGTGGGAGGAATGTTAAATTCCTGGCTGGAACATCTTTAGTTGCTCAAAATGACCAGCCCTAACCAACTTGGATTTGTCAAGTAATCTGTGGAAGCAAAATTTAAAGACAGAGAATGATTGAGAAAATGAGCTCAAATTCATTAATACATTCATCCCTTAATTACTGAGGACCCACTGTGTTAGGCTTGTCATCACTGTGACAAACCTGAGAAGAATTTAGAAAGGAAAAAGATTTATTTTGGATCACAAATTTCAGAGGTTTCTGTTTCTGGGCTAAATTTTGTTATTTTAGGACTTGTTATTTTAGGGGTAAGCATCATAGCAGGGAAGGCTGGGAAAAACAAAGTTGTTTAGGAGATACCCCTGACCAAGAAAACACTCAGTGAAGTACTTTTCCAATAAAAACCAGTCCTACCATTTCTATAGTCTCCAAAAATAGCCATACTCACAGTGGGGCAAGCTTTCAAAACATTAAGCTTTCAGAAAGAGAGAGTTAATCTACAAATTATAACACCCATCATATTCCAGCCAGTGAAGAATTGAAAATTCTTATTCTCTGTTGTTTATTTGTCTGTCTATGGAAAATAGAGACAGGAAAACAAATGTCATAATCTCAGCCTAGAAAAGATTTAATAGTGCAGGTGATCCTGGTAACAAAAGCACCTGACTTTCAGGAAGCTTTATTGTTGATGACATCATCATCATATAATAATAATAATAATAATAATAATAATAATAATAATAATAAGAAGAAGAAGAAGAAGAAGAATGATAATACTAATAATGACCATCTTATATATTCATGAGCCTGGCATGCTTCTGTAGGTCTCCACCTCCTTATAACACTTTTTGAAATTAGCTCTAGTTTTTCCTCACCTTAAGGAGGAAATTGAAATACAAGTTTCAAGTAACTTGTAATTTCAGGTCAAGGTTTAAAGCAGGAAGTTTGATGCAAGAATTCATGATAATATCTTTGAATATTTCAATATGTGTGTTAATCAACTTTGGAAGTCAGGAGGGCAGGAAGGGACCCTTCAGTAGAAGGGCAGTGGGACACGGTGTGAAGGCAGACTGGATAATGATGGAGATGGAAGAATGGTGGTGTGGCTGGGTGTGGAAAAGAACATGGGGAGAAACAACTAACCCTAAAGAACTTTGGGAAAGTCATATGAAAGCCCACTGCTGTAGAAGCTCCCTAAAATACATATGTACACACATAGAGAAAGACTTTGAACTAACTTACATTAAAATAGAGGGCAATCTCCACCTAAACACCATAGGCTCAAAGGCCAGTGATAGAAGTAGTCTACCCCTATGGAGTTGTTGGTGTAGGGTGGCATAGACACTCAAACAGGACAGATTTTTGTCACTGTTCTTTGTTATATCCTAGAACTTGATGCTAAGATCCGATTGCCAAAGATATCACCCACTAAGTCACAAAACATGGAGAAATCAAGCTGGTATCTTCCTGGTACCTTCAAATCTACTAGTTAGTTTTGATGCTGCTGGAAAGCACAAGGTGTGGAAGCAGACAATAGCAATCATGAATCTTACCCAGCTGTGAACCCTGTAAGCTACAATAATAACTCACCTGGTAGGAAATGTCCACTGGTACAATAGTGGCAGGAATGTTATGGAAGTAACCAACTACTTTCTGGTTGTATTTGGGTCATCTTCTGCAAGATGAAACACATGCCTTGAAGTGTTAATTTGGTTAATACCTGCGTGCTAGTAGACCAGGGGTTAGGTGCAAGAACTTACTACTATTCTTCCAAATAAACATTATTTAATCAACATCTAATGACTTGCTGTTATATCTATAAATGGATTCACCTCTCAGATCTCAATAGAGATGCTTCTTTTAGCAGCAGAGGGAGATTAACACAGAGACTCTCAACTGGTCAATATATATATAGAAAAAAAAAGAGACTATATGCTACTGAACCCTAAATGCACCATTTCTGTCATGACCCTCTTCCAAAGACTTGGGGATAATCAATGAAGAGGAGGTGGAATGAGCATAAGAGTCAGAGGTGGTAGATGGCTACAAGGAGGTAGTATGCTCTAGGTACCACAGAGAAGTTGCACAGATGAACCCATAGCAGTTTTGACAGTATCTGCACAAGATAAAAGCAGACAAAACCCCATCACGGAGTGTGAAGGTGACCAGGAAGTCTCAACCTCAGTGCTCAGATGATTCCACATTTATACACATAAAAGTAGTATTGAGTGGGCTCAGTGGGTTAAAATAAATCTGAAAAACAAAGCATGAGCACATGAAGTTGGGATGGAATAATAAAAGAATTAGAGGAAGGGAGTGGGGAGGACTTGATTTAAAAACAGGACAAAACAGCAAAAACAAAACCCATAAAACATCTATAATCTTAACTATTATGACATGACCCAAATGTGTTTTTTTAGCTAGTTTGTTTTTGTTTTGTTGTTGTCATGAAACCACTGTCTACTGTCTTTGAATCTTCAAACTCAAGACTTTACCCATGGCTGACACAGGGAAGAATGGAAACCATCAAATGAAGTTTCCTGCTGACTCTCAGCACAGCCTGCTGCTGTAGGTCTTCCTGTTACCATGGCTCTGCCATCTAGCTCACTCCTGGAGATGAAAGCGGGAGGTTCTCCCTTGGCCTTTAATTAGGAAATTGAAAAATAATTAATTACTAACTTTGAGGTTTCCTAGAAGTTATAGATGAAATGCTTTGTGTATGCTTCACTTCATTCTCCAGACTAACAATTTTATCTCCTCCATATCCTTCTTTTCCATAAGTGGTCTATACATCTGGGAAATATTTCAATTAGTGCATGAAGGAGAGGAGATGAAATTGGGAAGTTTAGACTAAGTCAGAACACCTCATGGTGTGATCACTGTTCGGTGCAGTCATGGGGTATTTTGTATTAATTATTAATACAGGATATTTAACATTTTATTAAGTTACATGTGACTGTGTCTGAAATATCATATACTAATTAAATGTTGAAAATACAAAATAAATCCCATACAAGGCAGCCTGGTAGAAATCTTGTAGGAACAATGTCATTGACTTTAAAGAAAAACCATGCCAGGTGTGGTAACCCTTGCCTGTATATCTAGCATTCCAGAGCTGAGGCAGGAGAATTTCCATGAAGTATGATAATAATGACAAACATTGACTAAGATGATTTTTTTACAATAAAAAATTAACAACGTTTTCTTCCTGTAGACTAAAACCATATATGAAGATATATTATAAAATATTAAGCTTTAAATGAGTGATTCTTATCCACACCACCTGGACAAGTTTTCTATGGGGAGTTTCCATGCTCTAATTGCCCCTTTAACCTGAAGAGTTTGACCCTAAGGTGGTCTGAGGTGATCCTCAGACAGATGTGCACTGAGGAAATTCCACAGAGGTGAGAAAGGCTGCAAGGATATTAGACTTGTCATTAGTGAGCCAACATCAGGTCCTTTCTGGCAGGCATTTGCTTTTCAGGCTGAAGAATGGATAACATAGCAAGGGAAGTGGCAGGAAAAGCTTCTTAAGCATCCGATTAATTTATGACAGGGGCTTAAAAATTAGAGAGGCCACAACAGGGCTGAGCCCCGATAGAACTTTGATTTGGATAGAAAGGATATGGGGCAATTATTAATGCGTTAAGGATGGACGGGCTTAGATAAGGAAGAAGGAGAAAAGAAATCTGTTTGGTTACTAGCCAGAGATTGTTCATGGCTTGAAAATACCTTTTAGACTAAGGGATTTAGCTCATAATCCCAACCACGACAAAAATAAACCCTGACACAGCTCACTCATTGCTAAGAAGCAAATCACTGCTTACGTTTTAGGCTTCTGAAACACCATGACTTTTCTGGGGGTTAGAATGGATTAGATTGGAGATTCAACATAATCTAGTGATTTCCCAATCATACCACATATGTATTATGCCAGAATATCTGACAGTAGAATCCAGGAACTGACATTTTCTTAGAGATTCTCCAGTGATTCCATCACAAAGGCAGGTTTGAGGAATGCACACATCCTGTTGCTGTCCCTCAACTTTGATAGCCCAACCTAGAGTTATAATTGCATGTATCCTGAAGTTAGAAGTTACTCCAGTCTGCCCTCCTCCTGGGTTGTGCCTTAGTATTCAGTAGGGGCAAACTCATTTTTCTCAACTCCACTGGCACTCCACTTGTGTGTTTGCCTGCTGGTCTGGCCCAAATCCATGCACTTACTTTTAACTCTGAAGATGACATTTTCCACTCTACTGAGAGTGTATAGGAAACAACTGGGAGCTGAGCAGAAGCAACCTGGAGACACAATCCAGGTCTGCTGAATTAGAGTCTGCGTTTAACAAGATCCTTTAGGGGGAGGGGGCGTATGTCTTCAGTTTCAGATTTGAAATGTATTACTCTGAAGTCCTATTCCTCAAAGCACTCCTTGAAGGAGAGTCTCAAGGACAGAAAATCCACCACTTGGACTCAAACTCACACTTGAGCATCTCTTTACAGTGTCAGCCTCCCTCAGCATAGGTGATGGCAGTCCTGGTCACCTATCTAATGTCTACTGTGTGTGAGGCAGGGATCTATGCTTATTTTCTTTATGATGAGGGGAATTATTAAATTCATTTTCCAAGTGAAGAAATTGAGGCAGAAAAGACTAGTATTGAGTCTGTGATCTCAAACTTGTAATCACAACTCCAGCCATGTGTCTAACACATTAAATTCTCCCAGTCCTTGAAGTTTTTGAGCTGTAAGAAGTTGAAAGGGAGGAGTGGCCCAAGCACACTCCCAGAGTGACAGAAGAGGATGTTCAAGGACTTGTGACCAGGTGTTGGAATACAGGATGAGGGATCACCCTTTTCACTTCATACAGTTGCAAATATCTGCCACCTTTCCACAGCTACTGGGCCCAAATCCCTATGCACAAATACCGATCTGCATTTCACTATGCTTCCAGGTGATTCAAGGGCAACAGCATTTGAGAAGAGCAAGCTTAAAAGGACCATTTCTTTACAACAACAAACCAAAACAACAGCAGCAACAACAGCAACAACAGTAACAACAGCAGCAACAACAAAACCATCTTTTAGTGTCCTCTAATTAACCCACACTTACTTAATAATCTAGGTATTGGGCTAAACACAAGAGTAAGTTGGAAGAAATCTAAAAATTGAATCTTTACCCTTTCAGGCCCCTAGCTGCAAAACTATGAAAGGACTTATCTAGGCTTGGAAAGAGTTGGAAGCAAAAAGATAATGCCTAGTATTTAAACAATGCGTTGAATCTCTGGAAATTAGAGTAAAATTTAAAGTTGCATTCATCTTACAAACTGTGGTAATCGAACTCTCAGCTATGGTTAGAAAAGGACTCTTGAAATCCAAGGCCAATTTTATTGCCTGTAGACTACACAGAGAAGCAAGTTCATCAGGGTTCACTGGCTCCACTAAACTAGCCTGGCTTGCAAAGTGACAGGTCACCTAGGTGACCCCACAGCATTCTATATTTCTAGTAAATCTTCAAGTTAGTCTTTTCAGTGTTGCCTTTAACATGGTTCAGAATGGAGGCCTCTATCCCACCGTCTTTCCTAGCCATCCCAAACCATGTTTATTTGATTCATCTACTTTGGATCTTCATTCCAGAAACTAAATAGTGGAGAGTTCCTGAAAAAGATTAGCATTTTTTTCTTCTCCCAACAATCAGATATATAATCCTCTACATTCCTTCCTATTCAATATATCTATTCCCGATTGTGCTTTTAAACAGAACTATTATATTAACTCTGTGGTAATGTTCAAAATGTGAGCAGCACAGATACAGGCGCCTTCTCTGTAGCATAAGACATTGATGGCACTGGCCAACAACTTGAGAGTATACGTGAGAAGGTCTGTAAGACCTGACATCCTTTGCCCATTGGATCTGTGGCAATGGCCCTACCTTATCACCTTACTGAAGTGTTGATTTAGATGAGACAAAGAGGGAGGAAACCCAAATAAGCATGGCTGTGACTTTATAGAGGGAAACAAAGTGCTCAGTGTCATACAAGTTTTCTATGCACAATTGAACAGTTTCTTTTTTTCCAGGGAGCTGGTCCAGCAGTAGAGTAATTCACACGCTGCATGTAAAGCATCACCATCATAATCATGAGTGGCTGAGAGATAATCTACCTTCTCAGGACACAATGGCTAGTGCTTTTACTGTTCTTGCACTTATTCTATTTTCCTTCTCTTACTGTGGTAGGAGTAAAGTCTCAGGGACAAGGACTCAGTGTGTGAAACTACTGTAAAAGAATAGGTTGTTAACTCTGAACCTCAGACTGAGACCATACTTCAGAACTATGATACTTCTCAACAAACCCAAATCCTATATTTCTAATGTCTGTGCTTGTTCAAGGATTATTGGCACATTTACTCTTATTTTTCTGCATGGGTATGTTAATTACCAGTTTATATATAATGATTAATCTCTATATGTTATTAAGTATGTGGATCTGAGTTGAGCACTCATAGCAACTCTGGGGTGGTAATGATGCATCAGAAGAAATATCATAGGAATGAATGTTTAAAGCAAGGGAGTGATAATGACAGTCAATATGTTTTGACTCTTTGACGGTCTTCAAGATACAGGTCAGTAGGTCATGTGTTCTTAGAATGTGTGCCAGTGAAAACATGACATAGCATATCTGAATATATTTTTCTTTTTCCAAGTCCTGAAATTAGAACTCCATATAGAGGACTGTATTTATACTCTTTTAGTCGCTTTATTGTCAAGCTAACACATAGATGACTGAGAAAGATGCTCACATTGTACAGTCTCCCACATATTATGTAGTAGGAGATGAATCAAATGATTAAAGAAGGAAGAAAGTTAAAAGAGGCCAGCACCTACCTGGCTGACAGGGCCGTGGGCATGGTGTCCACTCGCTGAAAGCAGTCACAAGGCAGTCTTTCTTGCATGGGAGGAAACAAGGTCTCACAGTTTCTGGTCGTGTAGACTCTGGACATCTGTCAAAACAAAGAGACTATGTCAATATTTGGGGGAATAGAAATGGATTGACTTAGAACTGTAGGATATCAGGCAAAAATGTATCTTTTATAGATAATGGAAGAAAGACTCAGGGAAATGCTGCCCCTTACAAAGCAGGTCATAGCCAGAGGCAGAGCTCAAGCCAACTCCAGTTAATTTGATTCAGATACCAAAGTATTTTTCACTACAGCAAAGAAGAAAGATATGGTTCTTAAAATTAAGAAAAAAAAGTCAATTGTAACACCATCAGGGCAGTTCAAATAATATTTGACATTTTTCAGAATGAACAAGTAAAAACATTTTTTTTTTTGGTATTTTTCAATAAGAAACATTTTTAGGGTAATATATCAAATTATTGATGTGCTAAAATAGAAGATGAAATGTAGATCTAAGTATGAATACACAAGAAGGAAAAGTCATTAAACGCCACATAAAATGTTGAGCATCTCTGATCATTAAACATTTGGAATATTTAAATAGTTCCATGTTTTCCGTAAAACATGTAGGCCAATGAGACAGGGAACATATGACACTGTAAACCACAGACAACAGATATGCATGTTATCTATCATTAAGCATAGAAAGATGTGAGAGCTGTTATTTCATTGAAAATTAAGTTAACTTGTACAACCAGGAATGGAATTATATAGTTAATCACTTGGAAAAAATGAAAAAATAAAGTTCTGATAAACATCTTTTATTCTTTCTTTCTTTCTTTCTTTCTTTCTTTCTTTCTTTCTTTCTTTTTTTGATTGCATTCATGCTTCTGAATATTGAGAGTTGAAAAGCACATTTGTCTTCTAAAAAAAACCAAGGGAGACAGAGCTGCACTTTACTGGCACTTTACCATGCATATGTGGAATTTCCATCTATAAAGTTCACATAAAGTCTAAACACGTCATGTAGTTTAAAGGAATGATCTTAGTGTCAGAACCATGTGTAGCTAAGTGCTTTGCCTGTGTTCTCACACTTGTTCCTGACATCAGTTCAGAAGAACGCTCAACTAAAGGGCTTCAATAATAAATAGTAAAGCCCAAACTACAGAGAGACCAAGGACGTGAGAAAAATATCCTGGTAGGACAAATATCACACAGCAAGTCTAACAATTAATAGACTTTCAGTAGGAAACAAACAAACAAATAAAAAAAAAACAGAAGAGATAAGATTACCAGGGAGATTATGGGCCAGATTATCATAATACCACTGCATGGTAATTCAGAATAAAAATTCTCCAGGTGCAACAAATGACCAACATGCAAACACTAGGATACTTCAAATTTAAAGACTCATGTTAGAAACTAATCATGTTAGGAGCAAAGAGGAAGGAAAAAAGATGTCATCTAAGAAGAAAGAATACTGCTGACACTGGACCGTAACTGATAGGTCTAAACACGCGAAACATTTTCATCCTTTAAAAAAAAATGTTAGAAGCAACGCAGAGTGTGGAAGAGGCAGCCCTGTTCGGAGATGGTGTGCTCTAAACTGTTGGTTCAGATACAGTTATGCTTAAGTCTGGGCATCAAAAATGAAATAGGGAGGCAGAGGTCTGAGGCCCTTATGAAATGAATCAAGGGTTCAGAGAGTCTAAATTAAAAACCGCAAAGAAGGATGCTATGTGTGATGACAAGTATTGATTGTCAATTTGGTGAGATCTAGAATCACTATGGAAACAAATCTTTAGCCCTGTCTGGGAGGGAAATTCTCAAGTACATTAATTGACATAGGAGACCTACATTGAATGTAGGCAGCAGTCTTCCATGGGGTGGAAGCTCAAACTGAATAAAAATGAGAGAATGAGCTGAAGCACCACCTTCCAGCTCTCTGCTTTCCAATTGTGGGTATGATATGGTCAGTGGTCTCCAGCTCTGACCCCATGCCTTCCCTACCACAGTGGACATTGTAACTCGGAGCTACAACTCCAAATAATCCTACCGTCCTTAAGTTGTTTTGTTAAGCATTTTGTCCCGCTGATGAGACAAATAATGAATGCATTTTTGATGGCCAGTTTGTGGTTCCCACATGTAGAAACTCTAACCTTCAAGGTGACTGGTCTTTAGGATGTGAGTAGTTTATATGAATGAAGCCCTGACAAGAGGACTGGCCTCCTGACTTGAGAAATCTTGTTCCCTATCCCTGCTCATGCCCATGTGAAGATATAGCAAGTAGCCCATCAATAATTAGGAAGAATCTCCTTATTCTACCCTGACCAGACTGTTAGCTTAAGACTCCTACTCTCCAGACTATGAGAAATAATGCTCTGATTTTTGGTCACTGCTCTATGGCATTTTTTATTATAGTAGTTCAAATTGACTAAGACAAATTTTACAAAAGTATTAATCAAAAGTATACATACAAGTTACTGGCAGAATGCCCCACCCAAAAGGATATTATGAAAGTCCTGGAAACAGGGTCTAAACAGTATTGCTTTGATGGATACTAATTAACAGCTGAATTAAAACTAATAATCAAAAACAATCAGATGAATGTCAAAAATCACTTTTATTTTGAATTAAAAGGAAAACAACAGAGAGAAAAAAGGACTGAGGGTATCTATGTATGCTCATTTGTGTGAACATGAAGGCAAAGCATAGGAAGACAAGAAACTGATAAGATATAATTAGTGGCAAAGAAGAGAGAAAGAAAAGATGGGTGCTCACTGCTTGTATCTCATATTTCTATAGATGATCTAGGTGAATTATTCTTACATAGCCAAGAGAAAGACATGACACCAGTTGAGCTTCGGTTTATGGGAAATGGGGTACAGAATAGGAAATAGTTGACGACGGAATGCATTCCACCATCGATCCTAGTGTGTGGTTCAACTCTGTGGAATATGTAATACTCTGATAAAAATAAATTACAGTGAAAAAAAGTACATGCACACAGAAAATAATAAGTGAGTAATGAATAATAAATGAAAACTTATTAGCGGCATTGTTATTAACCATAATTAATTCAAACAAACCATTATCAAATGGATTTGCTCAATGATCAAAGCTGTAGGAGGAAAAGGTTCTTTAGAATGATATAGTGTCATTGAAACAATCTACTCCAGTACGGAAAATTTATATCATACCTTAGTCAGACAGTGAAAAACATTGAAATCATTCCCAAGACTTTTATTTATACTCTGAGGTCTAATAAAAATAAAGTGAGATGCCATTCATCCTAACCCCTCTGCTGCCTCTTGGGGCCCCAGAGCTGGCAGCAGAGTACTGTTTAGGCACTGTGGGAGTGTCTCCAGCAATGCCTGCTCTTCTACACTCTGTAGAACATAGATATAGGAGCCACACCTACCTATGGAAAATTCTCCTGGGCATTCAAAGAGTAGATGAGAAGTTACTGTGATGCTGGCCTTCAAGTTTTCCATACGGAGTGCCCAAACTGTGAGGACTCTGGCCACTCAAGTATGAGTCAAAGCTACTCTCTATTGAGGAAATGTTAGCATCTATCCTGCTGATTCTGAATACATCATTAATAAAGAAGCTCACTGGGAGTAATGCTAGCCCTCTCTAAGAGGGACATACTCTCTGTGCTTTATCCTAAGGGAATAAGAGAAACATTACTATCTTCTTCCTGGGAAGACTAGCCCTAGGTTCTCTAGTGTTTTATGGAATCAGGAAGCCAAGGCCTATCCTGAAAGGGCACACACTTTATGGTCCATAAAATCAACTGTTCTCTTGCCCATGAAATTGTGTTTTTGTTAATTTCTTCTTCCAGAAGGTTTTACCCTTTCCTCCAGAGCACAACTTCCTTTATTTATGAGTGTGTTGTATAAGACTTCACACTTGATCACATTTGCAATTTTCATAAATTTTCTATCAGAGTTCCAAAATACCATCATTGTCAGCCACCATCTTTTGTGTCTTCTGCCCGGAAAAACTACAAATTTGATTTTCTGCACCATTTCAGTGAGTGACCCACATCAAGAGTCTCCATATTGTTTATGTTGGAACTTAGTATGTAGGTTCCACAGATAACACGTGAGGCATACTACTAGCTCTGATTGTCTTGATGAGACAATTTTCCCTTATTTATTAAAAATGTCAGGTCCTTAGCTCAGTATAAGTAGAAACTGCAATTGAGTCACTTTCTATTTCATGTCGTTGGAGCCAAAAGGTGAAACAGTTTGAGGGAATATTTTCTAAGTTCTTCAGACATTTTCAAGTTGAAAGTACAGCCTCAAAAACCAGGAAGACAGGAATTCACTGTTCAGTTAGTAGAGAAATCATTGCCCTTGGGGATGATTTACTCTTCCTAACTGTGTATATACATGGTGTACTGAATCTCATTGCTCTTAATACTAGGCACATGAATTTCATCTTGTATATCCATTCCCTTAGACCTGTTCTTAGAGGAACTGCACACATTGTCTTTCATTCTCATCACATAGGTTGCAGCACCATACCAACATGGACAGCATCATATGGAGCTAAGAAGCCAAGCCAATTTTCACAATGCCTTTCTCATCATGGTGCATGTTCTCTGCCCATCTCCCTAATCACTCATCCGACACAGACACAGCCATATTCATCTCACTCAGCTGGATGGGGCATATCTGCCAACGTTTTATAGACTAGATGTTTAAACACAGCTAGTTTTTAGTATATCTCACACAAATGCCAGGTGCTTTCACAGTAAAGGCAGGAAATGTCTTATCAGGAGCTTTGGAAGGCTTGGAACATTGTGTTTGTAATCTTTGTTGCTATTATTTTTATTTTAAATGTTACAACTGGAAAGCATTGAATAATGAAACAAACTCCTAGACACACCCATGTGAGCTATGACTTCTGTTTCCGTAGTGTGCCAGCTGGTTCTCATTTTCTGATATGATCAGTTTTATTTCTCATACAATGGTAACATTCTCACCCACACAATCGCATGCAAACAAAACTGAGTCTCAGCAGTGTGAGGAGAGGAACTTTGTGCCTCTCGGTCCAGGGAGTTAGGGGCAAAACACATTACTTTAACACATTCGTCTCTTCTCTCTAGCCCAAGCTTTAGGAAAATAGTTTTCCTTTCTGTCTCTAACACTCATACCACCCCAAGGAGTTCATAGGTAACAGAAGATCTGCCTGGATTGACATGGGCTATGACACTAAAAAGACTGTAAATGTATATATTTTTTGGAAAGAGCAAAGCATGCTTTCTATTGCTGGTAATATCACAGGGCATTCCACTGGAGTATTATCTCCTTACTTCATTTAATATGATTGACCTCAAGAATTTTAATTAAATAAATAGACTAAAGTCAGTGTAGGCTGCTCATATTTACCAGCATGGTTTAGAGACATACAGTAAGAAAGAAAACTTCATAGCTACTTTTACAGCTTCATTAATAGTACAGAAAGTAATTAACATCAGCAGTCCCCCAACCCTCTGTGTCAGTGTGTATCATCTGAAACATCCATCAAAGTGACTTTTGGCCTGTAGTAAAACTGGAGGTTATTCACTGAAATAATATTTTAGAGTCTCACATACAAATTCTTTTTTAAAAAGTACCTACAAGTTTATAAATTATTCTCTAAGCTATTAACTTCTGGTACTATGATTCATTTTACCCACAAAACACCTTTAAACTCATGCTCTAGATTCATCTCTGTTGCTGTAATGATACACTTGATCAAAAGCAATTTGGTGGAAAAAGAGGTCTAATAGGTTTTCCCTTCCATATCCATCATTAAGGGAGGTCCATCACTAAGGCAGGAATCTGAGGAGGAATATGAAGAAGAAACCAGGGAGGAACATTCTTTGTTGGATCACTCACAGACTGATGTTTGTCTAGCTTGGTCATACAGCCCAAGACTATCAGCTCAAGTAATGGTGCAGCTCACAATAGTTTGGACCCTCTATACCAATTAAGAAACCAGGCAAACCCCTACAGACATACCCACAGGCCAATCTGATCAAAGAAAAACCATGAACTGAGACTCCCTTAGTGGTTGACTTTATGTTTTGCCAAACTGATAGCAATTTAACCAGGTTAGTTAACATTTGAATGAAGAGATATGTTCAGACATCTTTATAATAAATTCTATTCAAAGTAATTATGAGATATGAGATAACAATGAAGGCCACTGAAGTTACAGATCAACTTTTTGTGTCCATGTAATACTTTAGTATATGTTTAAAAATTATTTAGTAGATATGTGTCTTCATTCTAGTATCCTTTTGCTAAGAAATGGGGGGAAAAAGTTACCTTAAACCAAGTAGATTTTTTCCAGCTGTTTAAGAACTGAAAACGTATGGAAGAGAGATCAGACTCCCTGTGTGCTATATTTTTCCTTTATAATAACAAGTAAATATTTACTGGATGTTAACGTTGGGATTAACATATTGTTATGCAATGTCTGTTTTGATATTTGTTGTACTGTTTCACAGATGGTTTTGCAAAGTTGAAAATTTAGGACAAAAATTAATAAGGTTGCAATCTTTTCCAGAAAAAGAGGTCTCATGTCCACACAATTTAATTATATTAAAACTCTTTTAGGATTTCACTGTTAAACTCATTAGATTATCAATTGTAGTGGGTGACATGAAGTGTTATGATTCAAGTTTGTCTAGAAAATCATTAATTCTTAGATCCATTTAGTCCACATTTTGCCTTGATTAGAAGAGCAGGCATTGCTGGAGACACTCTCACAGTACCAATGGTGGGCTATATCTGTCACCCTTCCTTCTAGGACAGCCAACACATCTTCAATAGCAGTGTGAAAGGGCACAGACCTTCAGTGTCATACTAAGAGTGAAGATACTCTGGTGTTTGAGTTACCACAATAAACATACATTGTACTGAATCTGACAGTTGGGCAAATAAATTTGTCTACAGTATCAGAAAGGGCAGGGGTATGGTGAGGCAGGCTTGGCATGATTCTGCCTATGTTTATGATGCAAATATTTCTGCATCTCTCTGAACACTAGCTTCATTGTCTACCTCTGCTTTTTATCAGCTGACTACAGTACCTCCAAGTTCATGTCATTAGATAACTGAGAAAGGAGAGTTGCTTCCTTCTAGACTGGAAATTCCTATTTCCTAGGGGAACACTGAATTGCCAAGCTGATAGCAATATGCCTAAGTTTTTATTAGCACAATCTGTGACTCAACATTCCTGTGGTCAGAGTGGGGTCTTCTATCACAGTTACAAGGCATATTATGAGTTTAACTACCCCAACTCTGAACATAGCATGGGCCTTTAAATTCTCTCTTTGCTTCCACAGTCTGAGCAAAGGCTAGCCAGAAGTGAAACTCTCCCAATAGAGGTCTCTTGCCAATCTCTTCTTTCTTATCATCACTTTAAATACTTCTTATACTTCTTGACATTTTTTTTAAATAAATTTCTATCTCAGCGCCCATGTCAATATATCCTCATTACCTTTAAAATGTATGTCTTCATTACAGGGGATAAAGAAACTATACAACTATATTCTATTTATGAGAACAGGTTAGGAAAACCAAAGTTTCTATGGTAAGAGAGACTTGGGAATCTGAATCATAGTGAAACATTTCCTTTCAAACAATAGACCCTGGTTCCAGGCTGACCTAGTCTCTGTAAGACTTGAGAAGAGACAAAGAGAAAGGCAGTCCTAGAAAATGTATTTGACTACTCAAATTTACTACAAGTTTGTAGAGGTGACTTAATTTTTTATTGACTGATACATATATGCACTTCTGGAGCATACTATTGAATATGCGGACCTTTGAAGTATAACTGTTTGTCTTAAAATGTTGCATAACAAGAACAACAAGGTCCAGAAAGATGGCTCAATGGTTAAGAGCATAAAGTGCTCTTCAAGGGAACCAGGATTCCCTTCCTGGAACTTGAATAGAATGGTCCACAACCACTACATCTCCAGATCCAAGAGATCTGACACATTTTTCTGACTTTTGTAGACACCTGCACACACATGAGAACACACACACACACACACACACACACACACATGAGTACATACACACACACACACACACACACACACACACACACACACGTGCAGATGCACACATGCACACATGTACACATAAATATAAAATAAATAAAGATTTTTCAAAGAACAACACAAGTTCTGTTTATTCCACCACAAACCTAGGCCTGCCAGTTGTGTTATAATCATTTTCTACTAATAATACATGGAAAATGGTCATATGCACTTTCAGCAGAAGGCTGGAGGTACCTTTTGGTCATGACTTGTCCCACATGACTCTTGATACAGAAGACCTTCCGTGTCTGAATGCCCACCCCACATGTTGCTTCTCCATTCCAGCCAATGGTCACATTGAGAACAGTCACAAGAGTATTTTCAGAGCAGGAACCCCAAGCAGATGTCTCCCAGTAGAGCTGTGTGCAGGAGTGATCATTGCATAGACGGTACTCTTGGAGTTCCTGACTACTAGGGCAGGGCTTTCCACCTGTGAAAATTTTAAGTGAAAAAGAAAACATGAATCATGTTGCTACCATTCTTGCTTTTGTTTCTTCTGCATCCTGGAGACTTAACCTACTAAATCCTTCTGACTCTCAGACCAGAAATTTATGCTTTGTGCCACAATCTAAGAATAGTGGTATGTTCTTGTCTCCAGATTTAACAGGGAGGAAGTCCATATTCAGCAGAGTATCAAATTAAGTCAGTCTACTGTCCACCTATGTAGCTCACATCTCTGAAATGAATTCCAAAAAAAAAAAAAGAAAACAGCTTTTCCTTTGATATTATTATGTTTGCATAAGCTAATCAGTGAGATAGACTAGTGCAGAACATTGGACCAACACTACATCAAATGCACTCTATACATATGTTAAAGAGACATAAAATAGGCCCTGACCTTGGATTGACATCATGTCAAACATACACTATATAATTCCTTTTCTTAACGAAGATGTTTTGTTTCTCATACTGTCATTTTTAAAGTACCAATATGCCATCAAACATTTTACTGCCATTTGAGAAATCCAGAGGCATGTGCTAAAAATTCTAGCAAGAAAAACTCATCTTCAACTCTGAAATAGCTCTGACAACCCAGTACACCCTGGCAGATAGACCAGGCAAATGTTCACCTTTACGCCCCTGGCTGAATCAGATAACCAAACCTCATTACTATCTATTCTTTTACATTTTTATCCAGGGCAAAAAGTAGTATATCTCAGAAGTATTGATCTTTCCCTGGCCATTCACACAACAATGTTTTATTCAGTGGGACAAATAGCTCAGATGCATAGCCTCCATTTTGTTATTTTTATTCCAATTAGTACTAATCTTTCCCGGTCATTCTAGAAAATCAAAGCTGGGATATATAAAAGCAGTTGCACTTTAAAATAACAAAATTCTTCCTTTACCATGACCTTGGCCCTATTTTTCATGATCACAGTACTGAAATCTTGCTTAAGATGCTGCTCACAGCAGGGGTCTCACTGTCCTGCTGTTCTAATGGAACCAAAGACTGATGAGGCAGAGGGGAGACATGAAAGGGATAACATGTGTATCTGGGGATGGAGTCCATTGCTGGGAATGATGGGAGCTGCTGTTTCTTTAATTTGCTCTGCAGTTACTATCCACATCCCCATAGCACCTTTTACCTTCTTCAAAGCTATTTTCATGGCTTTCATGTTCCCTCCCTGGCCCTTGGCACTAGATGTTCTGGAAAAGGAAATCAGGACGCAGATCAGTCCCTTATAGATGTTCCTGGCATATATTGTTGGAAAGTCAGGTCTCTAATTCCTGCTTTGGAACTCTTTATATTAGACAGATCCAGTTATGCTCCCAATTGTACAAGACACCTGAGCCTGGATGTGTGACCACGCTTTGCTCCCTTCTCTAAGAAGTAAAAGGAAAAGAACATGCAATCCATTAGGCTGGGTCATATGAGAGTTTGGACTAAAGCAATCCATGTGGAATGGTGAGCCCATCATTGATAAAATAGGACTCAGAGAAAATGAAGGGTGTGTGGAAATGAAATGCTTAATGTACATTAAACAAATAGAGATATAATCTAAGCCTATTTGCATGCAAGGCAAGAATGCTTCGGTTACTTAATCAGCAATAAAACTTACAGGTGAAGCAATGAACCTGTTGTTACTCACCTTCCCCAGCCAAAGCCAGGATAGAACGTGACCTGGTTTGTTTCCCATCTGAGTTTTTATTTGAACAGGACTGGGAGCAGGATGACCACACCGTCCACTCACTCACTACGCAGTCCATTCGGCAGGGAATTTCACAAGCCATCCTTTCAGGAGGAGGAGGCACTGGACAGAGACCCCCTGATACTTCTTCTCCTGTAAGAAAACAGTTAAAGATAGTTGCTTTGTGATGAAAATCGAGGCCAGCCCAAGGAACACACTGGTCCATTGCTTTCTCTATAATCCTACTTTGTCTTGGAATCCTTTAGCAGGTGTTCAAAGCATGAAGTATAATAAATATGGAGATACTATCAGCTATCTGTAATGTTTATGACACAAAAGATATGCCAAGAAGTAAGGTGATGTTTAAAAAGGTAGATAACATGGCCAAACTCGCATTTGTCAAACTTCACAGGGACAAAGTTGGCTTCTAGAAACAAGTTAGCCATGGAAGGCTAGAGCTAAGTACGACTGACATGTTAATGGCAGACATGTAGAACAAGTGTTCGTTCATCTTCAAAGTGGAAACCAGAGGGCTCTGAAGGTCACAAATGATGCCAACCATCATAATTCACCTTAGAAATGAGACTTTCACCATCCTAGTTATTTTTTCAGTGCTTCTGTCTCTCAATACTTACTACCTAATACACAATGTCACGTGATCTTTGTCTCCATGTACAAAGGAATAAATAATCTAACCACAATGGGAAAGGGCTGTGACTAAAATTACAGAATGTGTTGACAAAAGTTGAAGGCCAGTCTGAGATTCCCTCCTAAGACATTTGATAATAATCTGATTAACTTCCAAATAAATAATATTTAAAATCAGAGTAGAAACCACACCAAATATCAAAAGATTACCAATTTTGCTATCGACACAGAGCCTTTACTGTCCATCTACACATAACATTTACAGTCTTTGATATCACATCCTGCTATGATTTTTGTAAGTTTTAAAACAAGGCAGGGTAGGGTTTAACAATGAGCAGATGGTAAGACTAATGGAATCATTTCTGAGATACTTTTCATATCTCAAAAGATAACAATGGTTTTCTTGAAAAATAAAACACGTTTGGGTTGTTTATCATTATGACAAATTCCTTAGATATAATAATTTGATTTTTCTCCCTCCACCCATTCAGTCTCCTCATACACAGAGGACACAATGAATACAGACACCATTTATTATTTGAAATAACAACATAAAATGTGGAATGACAGCTATAGGATACAGACAGTTTTGTCTGAGTGATTTTACAGTTTGGAATTTTCCTGTCATGATCAGTCTGACATGAAAGTAGCCGCCAAGCAGATGAGTATTTATTGAGTACCTCCTTGGTGCAGATGGTGTATTTTGCATATAGTATACATGTATTCATCTACCCTTAGGAGAAGTTCTTTGGGATCAGAATGCTCTGTCTCTGCTCACCGATAAAAAGTCCCAGAGTGAGAGTGGAAAACTGGCTCATGGTTATCCAGGGAGCAGTTGGGAATCACAGCTAAAGCTCCTAATTCCTGAGCTTCCATTATCCCATTATCCATGCTATAGCTAATCCCCTGGAGATGGATATTCTTTTCTGAGGAAGTAAATAAAACAAGCTGACAGTCAGCCAGCCTGCCTAAAGGAGAAGACAGTGTGCGGTGAATATCTGCATTCATATTTGTAAATGAGGCCAGGCTCATTGCCCTTGAGGTACAAATAAAATTTTTCAAGCATATTATGAGAAGTAATAGAGACTCCAGCAGATAATCAAGCTGAAACCTCAGTTCCAATCATTCTCCTTTCAGTCTCAATCTATTTTCAGGGTGAGTCCACACAGTGTACCCTCCCCCCAACACCCACACAGGAAGTCATCTAGGGGCACCTCATTTCCACACGCAGAAGCCAGCAGGCCAGGGACTGTGGGGTGGGGGGCGCGACAAAAAAACTAACCAACCTACATCTAATCAAAATTTAATTCCCAGTCTTGTGAATATGATTAGCATAAGTTTAACACAAAGCATTCTAAAGTAATGGTTTGCAAAGAACATTTCTGGGAACAAGAGATACCCAGAAATCTTACAGGAAGTGGAAGGGGTAGACAGTACACTGGGAGGTACTGGATTAAACCTGAGCTGTGCTGTTGGAACTGACTAGTTTAACAGGATATTGGCTATGTGAGTGACCATCAGAAATTTCCAGGGAAATAAATGACATAGAGATTTTTTATTCCTCAATCATTCATCAATGGCCACACCACCTCTTTGGAAGGAATGTCTCTTTACAACTAATAGCATCCCTTGTACTATGCTTTAAAACCACCTTATATCAAAGAATTATAAAACTGTCTATTATTTAAGAAGTAGAAACCATGTGTGGTGAGTGTGAGGGGATACAAACACAGGTTCTGTGGATGCTCCACAGAGCTCATGGTTGTGATCCGGGTGAGCTACAGACATGCAAAATTAAACTGAGTCCAAAAATAAGTAGCCGAAGTGTGACACAGACAAAATATGTTGGGATTCACGACAGGGAACCTGTTGGAGTTAGTGTGTCATGATATGCATTCAGAGGGAGCAGAGATAGGCTGAGATCAATGGCAATGAGGGGAAGATGCCTCAGCCAAGTGGGAGTACTACTGAAGGTATGGAGTCAGGAAAATAAAGCTATGTGAAAGGCAGACAATGCTGATTATCCTTTGAGGTGAGAGCCTGGGAAAGTTATTTGACTTTGAGTTCTGATGGATAATGAAAATGTGGAAGTATGTTCTTATTTACCTTCTTTCTTTAAGCACCCAGTTAGTCCACCTTCTCATGACCCAGATTTTACCTCCTCTCAAGGCATCACATACTCATGCCTGTCAGCACTGACTTTGGGTTCTCAAACACTTTCTAAAGCAGAGCTGCCTCATGAACTAATGTGCCAATTACTGACACAGAGCAATGGCAATATACACAGCAACATTCAGTAGTTTGTCCTTGAAGGATAATGCAGGTCTGTGAACAAACAGATCAGAGTAGCTTTAAGGAAACCAAACTGATAGTCATAAGCAGTTTCTGGAAACCTCGTGTGGCTTTTTGTGTAAGAAATCACACTAAAAAAAAGTTACAAACAGTATCCTAGCAGCAATATGTCCAAGCTAGTCAGGTGAATGCTGGAAAGTGAATTGTATCTACCAGCATTTACCCTCTAAGAAGACCACTTAACATCCTTTACTTTCCATTATCTCATTGTAGTAATGAAATAAGAACATCACCTTTGGAGGAGAGCTCAAGTATGAGGGATTACTTAGACAACAACACACATAAAAAGCAATATAACACATGGCAGACTCGTAATAGGAAAGAACCTAACGAAATGTTGTTTGCAAAATGGTACACACACACACACACACACACACACACACACACACACACGAATGCTTGCACACACAGAAGCATACATACCAATCAATAGAAAAAGGGTCTAAATCTCAGCTTTTGTGTTGTACCCATGAAACATACTATCTTTATGCTTCTCCTTGGTACAAATCAATGTCTATATAGGCTCTAATAAATGACAGAGATATTTATAATTATCTAATCCATTTTCATGACACAATGAACTAATAAACCACTCAAAATCCCATCCAAGCATCCAATCCTGAACACCTTGCCTCCACCTAGGCTTGTGTGCTTATGTCTCTATTATATGTATCAAGCTATAGACAGAGAAACATCAAGATTATCTTATTTATTTTCTTTTGGATGAGATCACTGACTCCAGGTATGTTCAGAAAACAGGAACTTATCGAAAAGAGGCTAACCCATTATTGGTGATTATTCACAAGCTCAGATAATTTAATATCATAATAAAACAGATGTATATTAAAGCAAAATTGCATTCATCTTCCAAGGAGAATACAAACTTACTCCCTGCCTTCACCAAATTCCTGGAACTGATGCTGAGTGAACAAGACTAGAAAGTCACTTCTGAATAGATTTATTAATCTATTGGGGTTATGAGATTCTCTTGATCTCATCAACAGCAATAAAATATTCAATATTGTGAAATTATGTGAAACAAACTGTTTTAAACAAACAATTTCTTGTTCTTTAGTGCATTCAGAGATTGGTGTATAACATTAAAAATACTTACATCACTTCAAACTTAAGTTTCCAGTAATCTCGCTGTTGTCCCTTCCCTTCACTCCCAGAAACTAAATAAATCATTGAGATCAAACATTGGCTGCTGAATATGTCAATATACTTAAGAAATGTTCTTGTCTGTTTCTCAGTGCACTGTCATTCAATGACACCACTGGCTTATTTCATTTTTAATTATTATTTTGGTACTTTTTCTTGCTAAGTTGCTCAGGCTGGATTCTAACTTGGTTCCCTCTTGCCTCAGTTTCTTGATTTGCTTAGATTGCAGATATCCACAACCAAACCTGGATCTAGCATTATATATTAAATAAGAATTTTTATTTTTCCAGTTCATATATATAAATATATAAAAGAAAATATATATATGCTAAAAATAAATTGCAAATAGTTTACAGGAGGTTCATGTGGCCACCAAGCAAGAAACTATTCTAATCTGAATACTAGAATAGTTACCAGAGATTTGCTTTTTTTTCTATCAGATTAATACATTTAACACACACGCATGCTCTATTCAAATTCCTGTGTCATGGTTCTATTACCCCCCTTTTATAATAAACAAATAAACAAAATAGCACAAAATTCGCAGTTTCCCAACATAGATTACAAGCGTTCAAAGCAATAAAAGAAAAGAGAAAAACATGACATACCCACATAAAACATGCAACACAATTTGAAACACAGACATTTGATTATTATGTCAACTTTAAGCTCCTTACTCTTTCAGATATGATGTTCATTGGTTACTTTATTGATATTTCTACTTGCATGCTACGGTACTATCTGTAGAAAATATAGAAGCCATTATCAAAAACACTCTACATGTCATAAAATTTTATGACCTATTTAAATCTCAGGAAAGAATGCCAATAAATGCTGATTAAATGCTTGCCAACAGTGAAGTAAGCTATCAGCAGACTTTTCAGAACAAATTAAGTGGACTACATCTGTGTTTAATTCCATATTTTAAATCTAAATGTTACCTCCCAAGAAGCAAGTAGTCTCTGGGCCACTTCTAGATCGCCATCCTAATCAAATAAAGACATACTTATGTTTCAGTGCAACAAAGTATGGAGCCAAGACTCGGAGAGATACACGTCATCTGCAACATTCTAATATTTTCATCACTGTGACTGTAGCTTCTGTTTGCTTATTCTAGAAGTTAATACACACATAGGGAGAAGACAAAGAAACTTGATGGTATTGTGCTATTAATAATAGTAATAGTAATAATGACAGTGTCAGGAGCTATGTAGACATAGAAATAGATCTAAAACTTAGGTAAGCTTATCGTGAGCTAAGTTGACCATTCCTATTACCAGCACTCCCATAGTAACTGTCCACATTAATATCATTTTCTTAGTTAACACTATCACTAGACCCAAAACATAAAGATGATTAAAAACCTGATTTTTAAAAATTTGCCCCTTGTGTCTATGCTAAGCCTGTAATCAGATCCACAAGACATCACAGGCTATGATTTTATCCATTCTGATGATCCTGGCTCTCAGTAAGGACTGTTCATGACTATTAGTTTGGTTGCCTTAAAGCTATGCTGATCTGTTTGTCCATAGACCTGAATTAGCTAGCAAGGACAAATTACCAAATGTTGCTGGGTATATTGTTATTGACCTGCTCCAGACACAATCTGTGTTTTTCTCCTTATATTCTTTCAGCTGAAAAGCAGTCATGGGGAAGGGAGTCTGTGGAACTCATTCTTGGGTCATTGGTTATACAATTATAAGAGAGAATTGGCCCAGCAAAGGAGAATGCCTTTATTACCTGGTCCATGTAGCATGGAATGGACAGTACTGTCATTTCAAAAATTGAAAAAGTAAGCTTCTGAAAAGAAAGCAAAGTTGAGAGGTGGAAGGTAAGCAGAACCCACTGGAAAAATATGGGTAATCAGCAAAATAGTACAATGTATGATGCAAAGGATATCACAAATGAAAAACAATGAAACTCTAATCACTGATATTTAGAGGAGAGAGAACAAAGTCAAATATAAATCCAGATGATACCCCAAAAGAAGTGCTAAAAGATAGTACTTCAGCAAAGGAATGATAGTAGACAAGCAAAAGATATTTTCAAGGTAAATGTGTTTATGACAGCCAGGAATAACTAAAACTTATCTATGAAGCATACAAGATGCCCCTCGAAAGCCCTTCTACTTGAGCAAAAGTCCTGATGCTTATAATACTATCAAGACAACAGCCAGCACTACACCCAGTGCTATAGCGTAAGCTGCCCGCACTCCCAGGCCTTAATAAAAGAAAACACATGCACAATGCTTAGATGTCAGCTTCCAGTGAACTACATAACACATGCATTTCAAATCCACAGCAGGAGAGCTGGAGAGCTAGTCCATGTGTTAAGGGCCTGCATTGCTCTTGCAAAGGAACGGAATTGTATTCAGTGTCCAGCATCCAAAGTAGGTGAGTCGCAATCATGTGTAATTCTAGCTCCAGGGGAGTAGCTTATGACACTGCTGCACTCATGTTCACACAGCCACATGCACCCACATACTCCCCACCTCCAACGCTGTGCATGCCCACATCATTTAAATGTGACAACAGATCTTCAGAGTTCACAAGAGTTCTACAAGACAGTACCTCAGCTCTGCTCAGTTTGCAGATGATAATCTCTACTTTTGGACAGGTTGAATAACTCTCAAGGGCAAACGGAAGTTGAGTAAGAGAGCTGGAGTTTGAGTCTGGAAAAATAAGCTTGAAGTTCATGTCTGAGTCAGGACACTCCATTATCTTCCATGTTCTTTGTGCTGGTGTCTATGCCTTCTCTTTTCTCTCAAGTCACTGTGTGAACCTGGCTTTCATTTTCATAGGCTAAGTCTAGTGAGAGTCCATCACTGTAAGCATTACCACATAACAACTTTATCAAGTTTGAATTATGATGAAAGGAGTTGCCTGAGTCTGGGAACAGAATCTAGGTTCAAGGAGCAACCTGTAATTGTTCTGTAACATGATGTCTTTTTGCTGAACTGTCTATTTCCTTGAGTCTGATCACACAATCTAGGAGAAAATTATCATGAGAGTGTGTGTGTGTGTGTGTGTGTGTGTGTGTGTGTGTGTGTGTGTGTTTATGAAAGAGAGAGAGAGAGAGAGAGAGAGAGAGAGACAGAGAGAGACAGAGAGAGAGAGAAGAGAAATGTTGAAAATTTCACACTATGACTTCATTAGAAAGAAAATAGAAACTTGTATAAAATTAAAAAGTGTTTCACTGAGCTCACAGCTTCCAATGTGGTCAGAATGAGAGTTGTCTATTTCGTCTCACTTAGCACTGTGTGGGAAAACCAAATCTTTTTGGAGTTAATGTAGACTTATTACAAAAGTAAACCAAACCAAACAAAAAGACACTTTATTTCTTTCCATCAATTCAGGTCTCAAAGAAAAGTGTCACTATTGGCCTTTCTGGAGAATTTCACAGGGCCTCTGAATGAGTGCTGCTTTGTAGGCTCCCTGTGATGGTTTCAGATTTCTGGTCCACACACTTCATACACAGCTCCATCCCACTCTACCCAAGTTCCTGTGTCCTGACCAGTCAGCACATAGGGTTTGGAGTTCACCATCACAGAGGGTGAGTAGCTGCCATTTGAACCTGTTTGTGCCTAAACACCCTGCTGTTCCTTGGGCTTTAGCAGCTCTTGAAGCCCTATTCTCACATTCCTTATAGTGCATTCCACAGACACAGTGGCAGAGAAACACTTTCTGTCTTCTCCGCATCTTCCCAAGGTGATTCTCTCCTGACCCAGCGAACAGCACAATGTAGGTCACGGCCTAGGCTGACACTCTGAGATCTACAGTCTTCTTTCTTTCTTATGTGAAGCATCTTGTTCCCTGACTTATTTAATCCCCCTTTTCTATTTTTATATCTAAGATAAGGGCCAGGAATCCATTTTTCTTTACTGACAATATTAAATCACAAAAACTCTGAAGTTGAGCCAGGTATTACAGCACACTCCTGAAACTCTAGTACACAAGCAGCTGAGGCAGGAAGATCTTAATATCAAAGTCACTGTGGGCTACAATAGAAGTACTAGGCTGCTGTGGGATATATAGTGATGTCCCATCTCAATGAAGCAAAACATATCCTACCTTTTCTAGACCTAGTCAATGGCTTAACATGGGGACTATATTGTCCAAAGGGCACAGGAAAACATGTGGAATGTCTCATACCTGTTTGATGTTGAAGCCGGGTTTCTCAAGAGTTATTTTTACAATAAAATAATTTGACACATAAGTAAGAAGAATAAAAGAATAAGTATCTATCCTCTATACCACAGTAAGTGTGTCTTAAAAAAGAAACACTGAAATGAACAGTGTTGGAGGGGATAAGTGGTATAATCATATTTTAATTAAAAAGTTAATTAAAAATAAGCAGTGCAATATAAAGTAAAAAGTATTTTATTTTACTTTAGTGTGTTTGTGTGTGTGTGTGTGAGTGTGCATGTGCGTGTGTGTGTGTGTGTGTGTGTGTGTGTGTTCAGATTTTTAGGTAGGGTCACATGAAACCCAGGCTAGACTCAAACTCATTATGTACCTGAGGACAACCTGGAACTCCTGATTCTCCTCTTTCTAACTGTCAAGTTCTCAGACTGCAAACGTGTACCATTTAAAGAAGAGGAATGACATCAGGTCAGATTGTCTTTGACACTTGCCAAAACGTGACCTTGAATAGTTACGTTTGTTCAGGCCCTAAGCATGAGCAATGAATGCAGAGAGGGACTGAATGTCATCCCTAGTTACATTATCTGGGCTGGTGATAGATCAAAGAGCTAATACAAAAGAATACTTGGAAAATTGCAAACTACGATTTATATATAATGTGACTTTTTATTATGGGTAAAAATGAGAAAAATGGGCATTCCAAATAGAAAAATGATCCTGGCCAAAGATATTCATCCCAATTTTGTCCTAGGTGGGAAACGACCAGGAGAATTGCAATTATTTTGAAAACATGAGTAATAGCCAGTTAGCAAGCAGTGTGGAAAGGACTAGACTAGTTTCAATAAGAGGTTTCCCTTTAGAAAGCACTCGGGTTGCCTGGAATTTTTTTTAATACTGAGAAATCAATACTTTTAAGTTAGACCAGACAAGTCAATAGAGTAAACTGATACCGTGTCAGTGATGAATAATCATTCCTTCTGTAATTAACTTTCAGGAACATAATTAAGTGCCCATACATGGGAAATGTATCACAATTTAATTGCACAATCAAGAGGTTGTCAATTTCTCTAAATAACACCAATGGCAAAGAACATTCGTGACCATACCATTGATTGCTTTCCTATGAATAATCTAAAAATGAGAAAATAAAGTCAAGGGGTATGAACTTCATGAAGATGATTATTCCAGAAAGTAATTACAAGTTTGCTCTTACCCCTATTATTTATCATCACCCATAACTTATTAGATTATCACTGTTAAATTCACTTTTTGTGTTATATAGATCTTAGATGTTTTATAAAGTGAATCAGCTGGCACAGTCCATGATATAAGCAACTCTGTCAAAATGCACGCATATATATGTGTGCACACAAATTCACATATGTATACATACAGTACACCACACACACACATACAACACACCACACACACACCACACACACACACACACACACACACACACACACACACACACACACACTCACCAGCTCTACTCCCTTTCCTCTACTAATCATTGGCAATAATTGATCTCTTTCCTGTCTTTTTACTTTTCCTTATGTCCCAAGAATGTCACACAAATTAAATTATGCAGCCTGCTTCCCTGAGGTCCTACTTCTTGTGCTTAGCCAAGTGCACACGGGTTCATCTGCTGCCCCTCTATCAATAATTCATCCCCTTGGCTGCTGAGTAGTACTGGCCGCTTTATGGATGTAGCATATTTTGTTTACCTACTTCCCTGCTGAAAGACATTTGGGTTATAGTCTGATTTCCAGGATTACTCGCTGCTGAACAGGTTTTTTTTTTTTTTTGCGTGAATATAAATTTTTATATCCCTTGGGTAAACAATTAAGGGGGGGGGATGCTGAGTATTGATTTATAAGGGATTAACAAACTGTTCCAAAGCCTTGTGCCATTTTGCCTGGCCATGAAGAGATGGACAGAAGGTGTAGATGCTCTTTGCCAATGGCATCACTTGCTATAGGACCTGATAATTTGTTGTTCTTTTGTTAATGTCTACTTAGGAGTACAGTGATAGCATACTACACTGTAATTGTAGCCTGCACTTTTCAGTGGCTTATATGATCTTAGACACCTTTTCATGTGTTCCTTTTCTATCAGAACTTCTTGTATGATTAAGTACCTTTGGAATCTGAGTCACAGTTTTAATTGATTTTTACTATTGAGTTATGGAAGTTCTCCATATATTCAAGACATACATCCTCTGTTAAATATTATTTGCAAATGCATTATCAGTCTGTTTTTTTCTTATTACTTAACTCTAACATATTATATTATACATATTATATTTATCTATGTATATATAATATACATAGACATAAATATATCTATGTATACACATAGATATATGTTAACATATATTAGAGAGCAAATAACTCTATGGATACTTCTGTCACAGTATCCCCAGTGCTAAGATCATAGATGTGTGCCATCATGCCCAAAGTGGTATGTAGCCTCTGGTCTCTGAACTCATGTTTGCAAGGCAAGAACTTTAATATTTAAGTCATCTTCCAAGACCACTGCAAAATGTGGGGAAAGCTTTTTTTGCTACAAAAATAAATTAAATGTGCATATTAAGAGTTAGAATTTATTAATCTTGTATGAAAAGTAATCTCTAAATTGTCTGGGTATACAACTAACAGCAGTGTATTCATGTGTTATTAAAGCCTGATTTTTCCATGGCAATAAAAAAAAATGCTCATAAAACAACTAGTGGTCCAGAGTCATACATGTTATAACAAGAACATGAAATGAAAACTGTCTTCTGTTTATATTGACATTGTGTAGTGTTCTTTTAATATAGCCTATCATGCCTATATAAAAGACTTGTCTTCTGACACCAGACTTGTACAATGTCAGTTACATAGCAGGTCACCATGAATTCTGGTTACAGTAAGTAGGTAGTAACAGGAAATCTATTGGTCTGTTTCTAGTATTTTTAAAGTATTGTGTTCATCCCAGCTCCCTTCAGGTCAAGATTGTAACTCCCAAATCATCTGACAGGCAATACGCTGCAGTGACTTTAGAGTCAGATTTTCTGATTTCAAGTCCTTCCCTCCAACCCCCACTTATTTTATGATTTTATTTAAATTCTCTATGACTTAGCTTTCTCATCTCTCCATGGAGACAGGTTTTACAGAAAAACTGAGGCATTAAGAATTTATTTCAGAATCTTAGATTCTTTGGTTACTATAAGAATCCAATAATTTGATGTAAAAACACTCACAAACATATACAAACACTAAGGTCGAAGCTTGTTACAACATAAGAATAAATGATATAAAATACAACCTATTAGTAACTTGTTTGAAGTAACAGAATGTTTTCATTCAAATACATTCACATTCCTAGGCCTCCGGAAAGCTTGACTTTTAATAGAGTACTTGAAGAGAAAGGTAGGATTGTCTTTTTTTTTTTAATTATTAGATTATTTTTGCAGGGCTAAATCACATACTCATTGCATGCCTACCATTTCAGCAATCATAGTATTTACAAATACTGCATTTATATACCACACACTTCTGAATGTATGATGAATGTGCATAGTTCATTAGCTTCTAAGACTTCTTGCTGTGAGGAACATCACAATAGAGCATACAAAAGCCATCCAATTTCACTGACTTTATAATTATTGGGTAATAATATTTAGTGTTCCTCTTTCAAAAGTGTTCTTGATATTTTTCCATTTTTAGACCTCCAGTTATTAAATAGTTCCTATTCAATTTTGTAGAACATGACAGGGAACTCACTCACTGCCAAGGAATTACAGCAGAAACAATGGAGAAATACTGTTTTTTTACTTCCTGGCATTCTCATACCTAGCTAGCTTATTTACACATCCCAGAACAACCCACACAGGAAATGGTGCCACCCATGGTGGACTGGGACCTTCTGAATCAATTCACAATCAAGACACTCTCCTACAAATTACTTTTAAGGCAATCTGATCTTACTCAGTTTAGAATTCTCCTATCAGGTATCTGTCAGCTTTGCCAGTTCGCCAGTTAAAGATGAGCAGTATTTTAATTCTCTTATAAAAATGATCGGAACGAATAAAGACCATAAAATAATGAAAGTATAGTGCATTTTCCAGTTTGCTTCATAGGATTACATCAGATATAGATCATAATGTCACAGAATGGTGTGCATATACATGTGCTAACACTCAGCTTGTTCCACTGTTTAGAAGAACTTAGGTTCAAACAGTATGGAAAACATCGTGATTTTAAAAGCTTTGGTTCAGCTGATAATGAAATAACACAAATGTAAAAATAACAACATCAAATAGAAACTACACAGCTGATAACTGGAAAGAGGAATGGTCAAAGAATAAATATTTAATACGCAATTCTAAAACCACATATCACTACCAGTAACAACTGGAAGTCTGTACAAGTAGACATGTTCTCATACTTAAAGCAATTATACATGGCAGAAGGCTAAAAGTTTCTCCTCTAAAATTTTAAGCAGGAGATGATTTTAGTATTACGTTAAAACTGATCATGATGCCATTTCCGATTAAAAGAATTCTAAATTGCAATAGCTCGTTTGTCTGTCTTCCAAAATTAATCATTACAATCACCGAGTTTGACATAATTAACATCCCAGTCAGTGTCAAACTATTCAGAGAAAAATGTATTAAGTTTAAAATACAAATAAAATACCTGGTGAGATATCTCAAAATAAAGGAAGCAAATGTAAATATGTGTTTTAAAACTCAACATTCTTCAACACCACTGACTCTAGTTTTCTTGTCATGATAGTGACAATTAATTCAAATGGAATGCTTGAAGAAACAATAGATGAAGAACACAGACATCTGAAATCTCTAGACTCAGAAATTCTTCTGAACTATGATAAAAAAGAAACTTGTTCTTATTTCAGAATTATTTTATTTTTTATTGGATGTCTGTAACTTGTTCTTATTTCAGAATTATTTTATTGGACGTCTGTATTACTTAAAAGGTCAAGTCAGCATTAACAATGTACAGACAGTTATTGCCAGCAAGACCCAGGTTCACTGGAAACAATTTGGGAACACTAGACATCTCTGATCACTTATTTCATTCCAACTTACCTACTGGCTTAAAGAAATAATTTTCTAATTCTTCTAGAACAATGGTCCTCAACATGTGGATCACAAACCCTTTGGGGGTTACATATCAGCCCGTATATCAAATATTAACATTATGATACAAAACTATAGCAACAAATAATTTTATAGTTGGGGTCACTACAACACGAAGAACTATATTAAAGGACCACAGCAATAGGAAGGCTGAGAACCACAGCTCTAGAAAGACAGACTAGTTAATACTCACCTCATTATTTGTGCATATTTACTTTCTGAAATGGAACAAACATCTGGCCAAACATGAAAGTCATACAACATATAAAATTACTATAGTATTTGCCCTGAAAGAAGAACAAGTGTATCATACACACTTCAAAATCTCTGGTGCTTAGAGAAACACCAGACTCATAGTAAGTATTTAATAGAAGCTAACTGAATCAAACTTAGTATGATTAAGTTAGGAAAACAATTGAACATCTGAGACATTTCTTTGGTCACGCAAAGAGCAAGTCCAAACAGAAGAATCTTAAGTGTGTAAATTTCCCTACACCTGTATATCTTCTACTACCTATATTGGCTAAACTTTTAAGGCAAGCAATCCTGCCTTTGAAGTCTTAGATTGCCGATGCTAATTGTGTGTCTACTGACAACTTATGTCCTTTTTTCTAAATGCTGGTTTGATCATTGAAATTGGCAAATGATGATTGTATCACTGGACTTATGTGATGATTAAATAAAGATTAAAGTAGAATTTAGCAAATATTTCATATGCATTAGGGGTGATAATGGTGGTGATGGCGGCAATATGTCTACCAACCTTCTCTATAGCCTTTAGATTTAACATAGGTTTACTGTAAATGCAATGAAGGCTGTGAAAATCCTTCTTACATTAAGGGTCAGGAATGATATTAGAAAATGATTGGCATAGCAACAGGCACGGGTACAAACTTGCTGAACTGCCATATGATTAGACAGTGCGCCAACTTTGGATGCTTGGTTTGCTGGTTCTGGATTCTAAATTTGTTTGGGATACTGTTCCATTGACATACATTTGCTCAGGGGTACGGCAGAGAGAAAATACTGAATGGCAGAAAGGCTGTGTCTAAAGGACATATTTTCAACAAGCAGTCGTATTTAAATAATCAAAGATGACTAAAAATGGCAAGACAGAAAATAGCAAAAAAATTCACAGGTGTTTAATTCCCTCTATGTACATCTCTGGGAAGCTAATAGTAGGGGACCTATGGGAAAACCAGAGAGGGAATAAGCTGCACACTCATGTGTTGGCACCAGGCCTGGTGTGTCTATGCTATGTTAGTCTGTGAATCTCGGCCAATCTTAGAAACTTCACAAACTATTAAAGCTTAACTATTAGCCCATTTTGAGCATGCAGCCAAAGCTAAACTAACTCAAAGATCTTGCTGACATTCCAAACTTATCCATGGACATCTGGGCATCACAGGCACTATGTCCAACTCACAAATTACTGTGTACAGTTTACTGCCAGGCTATGAATGGAGGTTCCATAATTTTGTATCTATAAAATTTTTAGCAAATTGAAAAGGGAAATCTACTTAGTTTCTCTCATTTATTGCTTTTCCTAAAATCTCAAGTCTGTCAAGAATAATTTTGGTTCATTCTTCCAAACTGATATGAATAAATGGAAATGGAAAAAGTCCCAAAATAAAAAATAAGCCTCAAAGTTAGAAAAAGCAATATTGTTTCTCTAACTTAAGAAACATTCTCCAGTTTGCTATACTATTCGGCTATTATAATGGAAGAAAATTTCTTGCCAACTGCTTTCGGCAGAATTTCTTATAACAATATGTGTAAAGAAGTAAGTATGTAAACAGAGGAAAATATTAAAACTTTCAATGTTAATCTATATTTTAAAACCCCAGCCTATCTTGACAAACTTTCAAATGCAGAATGCATGAAGTTCATAAAATATATATGAGTGTGATTATATTACGGTTTCTAATTTACTTTCCCCCCTCACAAAATTCTGCCTTTGAATTCTTATTTATTATGGCTTTTATTCAATTGAGTACTCAGGCAGAAAATACAATAAAGCTTTGCTAATTTCATAAAATATTGAAACATTGACACTGCAAATAGAATTTCACTGTCTTTATGCACTTCTGGGTTTATCTCACAGGGTAATCTAAAAACCTATTTAAAGAACGAATAATTTCCTAGGACTCTATTCAGAAAAATTACATTTACTATCTTATAAAGGAAATATTTAAAATTTGAAAATACCACTTTTTGTTGCTCACAAGTAGTCAAACTTTAGTTTGTGAAGATTAAGAAATCAAAGTAGAAAATAAATGTTGCTAACATCTTGACATCAACCTCCAAACTGTATCTCCTGTCCTCTTGCAAGCTTTATATCATCCAGAAAGTCTCCTCAACAGATAAAGGTTACTTCTAGTTAAACATTGATATAGATAAATATTTCAAAAGAATCGTTTACAGTGCTCGCATCCTTTGTACTGGTGAAGACATTGAGAATCTATGAGTATGCTCCTCCCTGGAAAACATATATTATATAAGTATATTGCAAATTCAAGCAAGTCTGTAAAAAGAATCTTCTAGGAGATACGTGGGTAGTAGAAAAATAATGTGCATTTCAAAAGCACTTGTGGAAGTATTGGTAAAGAACCACATGTTCTGCAGCACTAAGCTTTGGGGATGAGATTTGCCTGCGATGTTATTTGGGGTAATAATCTACTGGGTTAATCTTTCTCATGAGCTACCCCTTTTATACCTTGATTAGCTCACTTTCAGAACTGATTTGTCCCAGTTCTAGCTTGGTTTTTATTAGAGTGCATAAGAAAATTTACATAAAAGTGTCCACATCTTTTTTACTCTTGATCCAAGGTAAATTTTGATTCAGGTATTTATTGAAAACCATCCTAGAGACACTTGTATGAGTTTCAGACTCTTTTTATTTTTTGGATATTTTATTTACATTTCAGATTCCAACCCCTTTCCCCATTTCCCCTACCTAGAAAACCCCTATCCCATGCCCCCTTTTCCATTTTGCTTTTATACAATTTTTTAAATGTTAATCAAATGCTTTATAAGTATGGTAATGCTCAATCAGAAGTGTAACATAATACCCAACCTAGCTATATAAACTATCTTTGACTGGTGGAGACATGTGAACTTCTACCTCCATGCCCCCCCTCTCTTTCTCTCTCTCTTTCTCTCTCATTACCTAGATTCTCATCTACTTCATCTTCTCCTCTCCTTACTCCATCTTTTCCTCTTGGTGCTCCTTCCCCCTTAGCTTCTCCTACATATTACCCTTCCTGTTAAAATAAAGCTTTTCTCTCAGAATACAATTAGAGCATAATTATTCCTATTTGTACCAGTGAGGTACAAGATAGTCTTAATATCCAGTCCCTCCTCTTTTTCACTAACCAGAATCTCTGTCGTCTCTCTTGAATGAAACAATTTTGAACCTGGCTTTTTCTTGCCTTTAGAATGAATGTCAGCTGAAAACCATCCACTCAGATCTTTTCTCTCAAGGTAAATAGCCAGGATTGGCTATGAATCTAAGGTCTTCAACGCCGTCAACCAGAGCCCTCCAGGGTCTAAACCACCAGCCTGGGAGCACATAGGGAGAGACCTACGACTCTAGCAGTATATGTATGGGAGGACGGCCTTGTTGGGCATAGGTGGGAGAGGAGATTCTTGGTCTCATGAAAAACGAACACAGAATGGGGGGGGATGTGAGGGTGAGGAGGGAGTAATGGGGGTGCGGGGTAGGTGCAGGCACAGCCTCATAGAAGGGATATAAGGAGGGGGGATGGGATAAGGGGTTCCTGGGTGGTGGGGGAAATGAGATAATAGGATAAAACTTGAAATGTAAATATTATAACCAACTATATAAAAGGGGGAAAAAGTTGTTAGAACCAACATCTTTAAAAAAAAATGTCAGCCCTCTAGGAAAAAAATTTTTTTTGTTGATACTAAAACTTGTCCAGAGAATTGTATATTGCAGAATACACAGACTTGGTGTATCTACTCATCAAGCAAAACGAGCAGACCTATTCAAACCTCCGGTGTCTGGGAATTCCATCTGGATGCAGTGAAGACAGCGTCAGAAGCTTATCAATTTACTCTTCCCCCAACCCCTCTTCTAATATCTCAACGCCTGTAATCAGCTTGGAGTTTCAGACTCTTTTTGTAAGTATTATATTATTGAAAATGTCATACATTCATATAATGTATTCTGACCAAATGTACACACCACCCAACCTCCAATTATTTTTCTCTTCTTCATATCATCCCTCACCATTTTCACTCTCAACTTTATGACTTTTTTAAGCCCACTGATTTCACTTGGTATTGACTATACATGCAGTAGTGTGGAACCATCACAGGGCCCACATTCCCTAGGAAAATGACTGTCCCACCTTCAGCTGTAGTTAATCAGCACTAGTCCATGAAGCTAGTCAGACTGTGAGCCCCTAACCAATCAAAGCTGGGATTTTTGGCTGACTTGATCTTGTGTAAGTCTTTTGCATGTAATGACATTTTTTTATAGGTTCATGTGTGTAACAGTGTTGTCATATATGGCAAATACTTTTTCCCTACAGACATCAACACTCTACTGCTTTTAAAATAATTTTTCTCTTTTCTAAGAGAGAGAGAGACAGACAGACAGAGAGAGAGAGAGAGAGAGAGAGAGAGAGAGAGAGAGAGAGAGAGAGGAGAGAGAGTATAGGAAAAGAAGATGAGATAGATATCTCATTCAAACCTAAAAACTCCAGTTTCTCATTTTCTAGACAAAGACCAGATTTTGTTCTCTGTCTTAATCATCATCTAGTGAAAAAAAAAAAAAGCTTCTCTAATAAGGGTTGAGAGACACACTATCTAAGGGTATAAAAGTACAAATTATGGAGTAGTTTACTGATATTATATCTATTTAGGAGAATATTAGCAGTGCATTCATTCAGGGCCTATGATATAGCCAGCTATCATCAGGTTTTGATCTTAATCATACCAGGTATGAAGTCTGCCTTGTAGAACAGGCTTTAAATTCAATAAGGAAGTGGTTAGTAACTTCAATCTCGTGCATGCCACTACTACAGTGTGTATGTTTTGTCAGGCTAGTCAAAGTTATAGCTTTCAGGATTCAGCCAGGTAAGATGATTGATTGATTTCTCCTCCAGAAGCATGCATATCATCTCCTTGTACTATGAAAGGTGGCTAGCAAGAACAAAGTTTCCAGGTAAGTAACATCTTGATTTCTCCATATCTCTATGGAGTCACTGTGACTCAAGTACTTAGTGTCTTTTGACAATAGGGCCTTTTTAGCAAGTTCTGGAGTGTAACTGATAGAAATAACAATAGGGTATAATATTGTTGGGAATGTCTATGTGACCCTGCTGACCAATAATTTGAAAAGAGGTAACCCATACTCGCCACTGAAATATTTATTTGATAGCCAGTGGTGTTGTGAAGGGGCATAGCTCCTTGTTATGGAGTAACTTGTGTGTGTGTGTGTGTGTGTGTGTGTGTGTGTGTGTAGTTTTAGGATTTTAGGATATAATCTTATTTAATTTTTTCCACACACTTAGTTCTATGGAGAATATTAAATAACTGCCTTGCCAAAACTAATACTATTAGCAGAATTAGAATGCATAATTTTAAAATATTAAATATTTTAATCAATTATAAAATATGTATATTCTAGAAGTCTTAAGTATACAGACTATGAAATGACATTTTTGGGAGACTAATAGAATGGTTGTGGTGTGTCAGCCAGGTCATACAGCTCTTGGTTCCGGGACCATTTCTATTGGGTCATCACTAGAGGTCACGGTCTCCTTTGATGTAGATGAATATTGACTGAAATTTTAAGAGCCAAGGTCAAACTTTAGGTGTGTTCCTTGGTATGTTTCAGCATCTTCTGTCTGTGAGATGAGAAGAAAAGGGAAACTCTCTACGTCATTACTTAATTGTTCTTTAGTATCAGTAAATAATTATATATCGCATACAATTATAATTGATGGACTGATTATATATAAATTAGTCTATCATAGTTCACAACACTGAATATACCTTAATATATTTTATATTATATAATCAACTATTAACTAATATTAACATTTGTTACTGTGTTGAATATCTTGTATGTTTTATAGAGTAATGTAATAGGTGGAACAAATGTAACCTATGGTATATGCATTACAATATATGGTATTTTATAGTTCAATACATAGTCAGCAAAAAATACATATGATTAGGACATATAACCATGTATGTTATATATCTATAGTATTTAACACACATAATAGCATAATATACACCTATTATATACATAATATACATAATTATTTTCTAATATTATAAGATTCAAGTTGGGGAGAGAGATAGTGAAATATAATACAGGAATATTGAAGCTAGGTTATTTTATATCCATATCAATCTATCATCTGCCTACCTAATAACCTATTCATCATATACCAATAAAATATGAATTCAAAAAATACAGTAACATAAACCACAGAGGCCAAAGAATGCACACATAAATGATCCAACTATGCTAATCATCTTTCGTGTATTTTAAATGGCTTCATAGACTCTTTCAAAGCTAGTCTTTCAAAAATACAACACATCTGACATATTTCTCTATCATGTTGCTCAACACAGACCTTAGATTATAAAGTGTAAGATGCTTTCTGTTTAGCAGATGCTGTGAGATCAGAACTAAGCCTGAACCTCTTCCCTGCCCTTGAACTTTAATTAAAGTTTGGCTATCCAGGGAAGGACTCTGCTTCATATTTTGACCACTGGACCATAGCTTTATATCTACCGTTCTTCCCCAGTTTGGCTGTTTATCCTGTCTTAGTTTTATCCCTGAAGCTATCCTCAAGACTGAGCAACGTCCTACATATTAAACATGCTCACTCCTCAGCTCACATGCTACATATTCATGATTGACTAAGAGCTGCCTTAAGCAATGAAGCTTACGAACGGGATAGAAATGATATTCTTTGTATACTAAAGAAAATGCCAGGTTAGAGATGAAGCATGCCTCCTAGTACAGTTTCCCTAGCAGCCTTCAGTACTCTCTATTTGGAAAGCCACTAGCTCTCAATCTAGACCATATTTTAGCTAGCTTTAAAATCATTCTACATATCATTTTTCTTGAGCACATTTTCAATTACCAAGGCTGATGAAAATCTTGAGAAGACAAATTAGGCTTTGAATAATTTTTAAGCATCCTCAAATCTTGCCAGTATTTGTAAAGTATTTCTTATGAACACTTCTCATAAATTTGGCCAGAGAGATTACTCTATACTATTGAAGTTGGCTCTAACATAAAGTTAATAAAAATTCTATTTACTTACTCATCACAAAATAAATTCATCATCATCAACAACAATAACAACAAAAATAAGTATGGTATCTGTCAAAAACAAACAGAAGGTTAAAAACTGACAAGAATTGTAGGGTAGCACATGCCAAAGTAACGTAATTTTAGATAAAATATAACATTTCTAGATAGTTAATAAAATAAATATTAACATATCTATGTTTATTTGCTTACTAATTTATTTGGTAGCATAAGAGACTGAACCTAGGACTACCATACATTCTAAGCAAGGTTGCTATATTATTGCTGTATCTATGGCCATAAAATAAATTTATTTTCAGTTGCTTGAATGGCAATAAGACTATTTTTTCTTTTATTGAAAATAGATTTTATTCTCACAAAATATAACCTGTTTACAGTTACCTCTTTGTTTTTTACTCCTCCCATATCTTCCCTGTTTCCCTCCAATATAGGTACACCTCCTTTCTGTCACACATTAGAAAATAAACAGGCTTCTATGGGACACACAAATATATATATATATATCTCAAAACCAATACATCTGAATTGGACGAACCAAACACACAGAAGTAAAAGAGCCCAAGAAAAGGTACAAGAAACAGAGATCTACTTATTCTACACTCAGAAATCCCATAAAAATACTAAACTGCAAGCTGTGATGTATACCCAAAAGAATTGTAGGGTAAAAAGAGAGAAGAAAATTATATAAATAAAGTTAAATTAAACATAAAAATAATAAGGTAATATTAAATCAAGAAAAAAGCAAAGATCCCTGAAGCAACA
>JANHMN010000009.1:29642312-29658976 GCA_030674055.1 Rhabdomys pumilio | reverse complement strand
ACACACATACATCATATACACATACACATACACATATACATCATATACATCATACACACATACACACGTACATATACATCATATACATATATACACATATACACATACACATACACATACACATACACATACACATATACATATACATATTATATGTGTGTGTGTGTGTGTGTGTGTGTGTGTGTGTGTGTAAGCTTCTGTTGTTGTAGGTTTGCATGTTAGCCCTCAAGTGGCCCTTAATTTTAGCTGTCTCTCTCCATATTCCCTCCTTCATCCTCATAACCTCTCCCTTTCTCTACTTAATACTCCTGTTTTATTCTCTCCTTCCCATCCATCCACATCCAATTTCCCTTGCCAAAGGAGATCATTCTTCATACCAAGTCCCTTAGTCTATATCTATTCTCTGTGATTCTACTGATTGTTGTTTGGTTATCATTGACTTATCAGCTAATGTATATAATGCATAATGTATGTATTATAATAATATAATATATTACTTATATAATGTACACAAGTAAATATATGCCATATTTTGTCTTTCTTGGCCTAGGTTATCTCACACAGGTTGATTTTTTTTCTAGTTCTATCCATTTGCATATTAATTTTATGGTATCATGTTTTTAAAATAATGGCTAAGTAGTACTACATTCTGTAAAGTGCACCACATTTTCTTTATCCATTCTTCTGTCGAGGAATGTCTTGATTTTTTTTAATTTCTGGTTATCATGACTAGACCAGCAAGGAGCCTGGATAAACAAATGTCTTTGTGGTAGGATGAAGTGTCCTTTATGTATAGGCCCAAGAGTGGTATAGTTGGATCTTGAGATAGTCTAATTCATAACTTTCTGAGGAACTAACACACTGATTTCCATAGTGGCTATACGAACGCGCACTCCCACCAGAAGTGAATGCGTGTTCTCCTTGCTCCACATCCTCACTACCATAAGCTCTTACTTGTTTTATTGATCTTAGCCTACCTGCCTGCCTGGATGTCTGCCTGTCTGCCTGTCTGCCTGTCTGCCTGTCTTCCTGCCAACAGGCTGGTTGAAGGTTTTCAATTTTATGAGGTCACATTTATTGATTGTTGATCTTAATGTCTGTAAAAACAAACAGTTGTTCTGTACAGAAAGTCTTTTTCTATACCAATGAGTTCAAGGTTTTTCCTCATTTTTTTTCTTCTATCAGATTCAGTGTATATGGATTCTATTGAGGTCTTTGATGCATGTGGAATTGAATTTTATACAGAGTGATAAGTGTGGGTCTATTTGGATATTTTTTCAACATGCAGTCACACATTTTGACCAGTACCATTTTTCAAAGATGCTGTCTTTTAATCTAGTATGTATTTCTTGTTTTTCTCTAAAAAAAAAAAATCAGATATCCATAGGAGTATGAGTTTACTGGCTCTTAAATTCACTGATGGGTTTGTTTGGGGGCCAATACCATGCTGTTCTTATTACTGTATCTCTGTAGTGCAACTTGGAGATTGCAATACCTTCAGCAGTTCTTTTATTATTCATGACAGTTTTGGCTATCCTCAGTTTTGTATTACCATAGGTTTTTGTTAATGCTCTATTGCTGTGAAGATGCACCATGACCACAGCAACTCTTAAAAAGAAGGCATTTAATTAGGGTTTGCTTACAACTTATCAGGTTTAGTTTATTCCTATGGTGAGGAACACAATAGCATGTTTGCAGATGTGGTGCTGGAGGAAAAGGTGAGAGTTCTACATCTGTTTTTGAAAGAAGCAAGAAGAAAGAGACACTGGCCTGGTGTTGGCTTTCAGAATCTCAAAGACCATCCCCAGGGATACACTTTCTCCATCAAGACCACACCTCGTAATCCTTTCAAATAGTACCACTACCTTATGACCAAATGTAAAGGACCTTTCTGCCCCACGCTTGGCACCACACTGTAAAAAACCCCAAGCTGTAAACTGTAAAAGCCTGAGCTAACTGTAATGGACCACTCTTGCCCACATTTGGGGGCCAAACTATAGCGGCCCACTCTGTTCCGCAGGTCCGGGTTTAGCAAGAGAGAGAGTGGGGGGAAGAAGGGAAGCTGAGAAGAATAGAAACAAGCCAGAGGATCTGTAGTAAAGTCTTCTTTACTGTCTCCACCATACACACACCACTACACTTACTACTACTACACCCCACACACATACATATACACACACACACCAAGGAAAATCCTGGGTATTTATAGGCTTTAGCCACGTGCCTTGTAGGTGCGTGGATACCACGTGCCTTGCAGGTGTGGATATGACATAAGCCTTACAGGCGTGGACAGCACGTGCACCTTACAGGCATATATGGCATAGATAGCACGTGGACAACACGTGCACCACATGCCTTGTAGGCGTGGATACCACGTGCTCCTTGCAGCTGGGGGCACTCAACAACAAAACAAGCTATATGGGATATCAGAGTGTGCTTCAGCTGTTGTAGGTCGTTGAAAACTAAGTCTCATGTCAGGGTGTATGGCTCAAGATGGCTGCAAAGCTGATAGCTGCTTTCTAGCCACTTTTTGCTTAAAGTCGGCTCCCAACAGGTTCTCCTTTTTAATTTTTTTTTCAAAAGGGAAGGCTGGAAAAACTTATGGAAACAGTGCCTGTCTTAGGTTGGAACAAAGGACCCCAGCCTCCCTTTTCCGTCCCTGGATAACTCAACAGCCATTGGTTGAGCTCCTGTCTTAGGATGGTGAGGCCTCCCTTCTTTTAGGGGCAAGGGTCTCGGTATGTTCTCTTACCCGTCATTGACTATCTGGCTTAGCGCATAAGTTAGGGGTTAATCCTTGTCAGTCTTGATGACAGAGGTTTTAAAGTCCCCTACACTTCCAGCCTGTAATACTGGACCTGTATGTGTTTCATTTGAATCTCATCTGTTGTCATACAAAAGCCATCAGTATATTGAACCACATCAACCCAAGAGACAAGAGACTTAGCAATGCCTGAACAGTCAGTATAAAAGCAACACTCTTTTTTTTTAAAGGTAACATACAGAAATACAGAACTGATCATATCTTTGATCTTAACAAAACAAGTAAGGAAATTCCCGTCCATGCTCAGTCAATCTCAAATCCCAAAAAACTATAATAACTGTGGTAGTGGGTTTAAACAATATACCCCACTAAATCATAAGTCAGGGAATCAAGAGTCCAATAGAGCCACCCTGGAGATTCAGGTGGTGATGTCTCCTTCAGCACTGAGAACTTCTCAGGTCAGGTTTGTTCGTTGATCTGTTTTAGTTTGAAGACAATTGTGAAGCATCTTTAGGTTTCCTTCATATTTCTTGTAAAGAAAAAATATGCTTCTCAGGGGGTTTTCTCCTCCCTGGATTTGTTATTGTTGTCTATTTGTTTAATCAGTCTTTCTGGCAGCCAACGTGCAGCATCTGCAGTTTGGGAATATATGCAAACAGAACCTCTTCCCCAGATAAGCACTGGATCTGGCCTATTCCAGGTTCCAGTTAATGGGTCTTTCCAGAGGACTGTTGCAAAATTCTTTTTGGTATCAGGATGCCAGAATCTATCTGCAGCAGATTTTCCTTCAGTATCCAAAGTTAAAAAATTTAAAATAAAGAGTGCATGATGAAGAATATTTCGGGGGGATCCCTTGGTAGGATACCATTCCCCTTTTTTAATTTTTTCAAATTGACATTTAATGGTTTTATGTGCCCTTTCTACCATACCTTGGCCCTGTGGATTATATGGAATACCTGTTTTATGTAGTATTCCCAATTTCTCACAGAATTGGTGGAAATTGGAGCTTGTATAACCTGGGCCATTGTCAGTTTTTATCTGTTTAGGCACACCCAATACAGCAATTGCAGCAAGCATATGAGTGATCACATGCTTGCTTGCTTCTCCAGTTTGTAATGTTGCATAAATGAAACCACTATATGTATCTACACATACATGTATGTATCTCTGTTTTCCAAATTCATTATAATGAGTAACATCCATTTGCCAGATATTGTTTGGTATCAGTCCCTTTGGATTTATGCCCAAATGAGGAACTGGTAAAAGTTTAACACATGATTGACATTGTTTGACAATTTGTCTAGCTTGTTCTCTGGTAATTTTAAACATAACTCTTAAAGTTTTAGAATTAAGGTGATGTACGTCATGAGCCTTAATGGCCTGATCCAAATTAGATTGTGAATCTGATAAAGTCACTTTGGTGGGTAAGGCCTTAGGTCCCATTTCTGGGGTTAATACTGTGTGGGTGGCAGAACTGAGGTCTAGTCCTGCACTTCCTGGTGTTGCTCGACTGAGTTCGGAAAGTGATTGGTGTTTGCTGGTATGACACTGACTGTTCCATAAACCTGTTTTGGCTTGTGTCGGTTCGGGGCCTGGAGCTGGCCCCTGTTCTCGTTTCCCTGATTATGGGAAAGGGTGTTACTTTGTGCGTCTCTTTTAGACCTACAATCACTAGCCCAATGCCTTCCATGTTTGCAACGTGGGCAGAGCCCAGGCTGTTTTCTGGGCTGTCTCCAGCTTAACTCATTTTCTGTCTTGCAATCTCTTGCAAAGTGTCTAGGCTTGCCACATTTAAAACACACCTTTCTGTCTCTATTTGCTAAAAAATCTCTTACAGATTGTCCTTGTATAGCAGCAGCCATAGCTAAGCCCTGTTGGTAGGAGGGACCTATGTCAGAACAGAGTCTGATATACCCTGTTAGGTCTGTCTTTTTCTTGTAACATCTAATGACTGCTTGGCAGGCAGGATTGGCATTTTCACATGCAAGTTGTTTCACATAATCTACACCTGCTTCTGCATTACCAAAAATCCTCCCTGCTGTTGTCATTAATCTATGAACCAAGTCAGAAAATTGTTCATCAGGCCCTTGCCTGATTGCTGTTAAAGATGCACCAGGTTCTCCCTTTGATGGGAGTTTACGCCAAGCCTTCATGGCTGCATTTTGAATTTGAGCGAATAAACCTGGGTCATATTGCATCTGGTTATCACTAGAAGCAAATTGCCCTTCTCTTACTAAGGCATCAAAGGACCAACCATTGCCTGCCTGAATGTTTCTCCTAGCTGTCTCTTTACAATTTTCATGATACTCTGATTTCCAAATAAGATAGTCACCACCGCTAAGAACTGCTCTCACTAAAATATTCCAATCACTAGGAGTCAGCCACTCTTCTGCAACAGACTCTAAAATTGTAAGAGTAAAAGGAGCAGTGGCACCATATTGTGATACTGTATTTTTTAATCTTTAATAGTTTCAAAATTAAACCCTGTGTGATGTCTCCAAGCAACCCCTTGGGCGTCTCTGGTCTTTGATATAGGAAAAGCCTCAGCCTTTCCCTCCTCTGGCTGATCTGTAGCTGAACTAAAGCTAGAGAATAGGGGGTGCCTTTGGACTCCAGGTTGAGGAATGCAAGGAGTTGGAGGATTTTTGCAGTTAGTCTCTTGAGACCTCTTTCCTGTCCTTAATTTTTGTAGCTGATTACTTAAGTCCTGATACTCTTTTTCTAACTCTATTAGTTCTTTAAGCGTAGAAATTTTGTCCTGTAACTCCTTTCTGGGATCTACAACCACTGTCTCCACAGCCGGAGCCTCTGGAAGCAGAGGTGCACTGGGAGAGGGACTTTCAGGGTCATAATATTTAACTACCTCTTCCTCTAGGTCGGCACAATCTGGCTCTGACAAATTGTCGTCAACCTTTGGTTGTATTTTGGATTATAACTTACGCTTCTTTTTATTTTGAACATAAAAGACAGCATTCAAGAACAAAAGCAGAAAATTAAAACACGTGAGCAGCAAACAACCAAACCAAAACAAAGAGTTGAATTCAAGTTGACTAATTTCTTGTCCCATTTTAAACCAAAACAGAGAGTTTAATTCAGGTTGACTAATTTCTTGTCCCATTTTCCTTACCTTTCTCGAAGCGGCAGATTCGTGATCACCTTCTGAATTTTTCAGTCGACCCTTCTTCCAGTATTGTCCCTCACTGGATCTCTCATTCTTGCTGCCCCACATTGGGCACCAAACTGTAAAAAACCTTTCTGCCCCACGTTGGGCGCCAAACTGTAAAGGACCTTTCTGCCCCACGCTTGGCGCCAAACTGTAAAAAACCCCCGAGCTGTAAACTGTAAAAGCCCAGAGCTAACTGTAATGGACCACTCTTGCCCACGTTTGGGGGCCAAACTATAGCGGCCCACTCTGTTCCGCAGGTCTGGGTTTAGCAAGAGAGAGAGTGAGGGGAAGAAGGGGAAGAGCCGCGAAGAATAGAAACAAGCCAGAGGATCTGTAGTAAAGTCTTCTTTACTGTCTCCACCATCCACACACCACTACACTTACTACTACTACACCCCACACACATACATATACACACACACACCAAGGAAAATCCTGGGTATTTATAGGCTTTTGCCACGTGCCTTGTAAGTGCGTGGATACCACGTGCCTTGCAGGTGTGGATATGACATAAGCCTTACAGGCGTGGACAGCACGTGCACCTTACAGGCATATATGGCATAGATAGCACGTGGACAACACGTGCACCACATGCCTTGTAGGCGTGGATACCACGTGCTCCTTGCAGCTGGGGGCACTCAACAACAAAACAAGCTAAACAAGCTATATGGGATATCAGAGTGTGCTTCAGCTGTTGTAGGCCGTTGAAAACCAAGTCTCATGTCAGGGTATATGGCTCAAGATGACTACAAAGCTGATAGCTGCTTTCTAGCCACTTTTTGCTTAAAGTCGGCTCCCAACAACCAAACATTGACATCTATCAGCTTATGGGGACTATGGGAATATGAGGCTGAAGATTATCCTTTCAAGATCTGTGAAGAACTTTCTTGGAATTTTGATGGAGAGTACTGAATCTGTAGATTGCTTTTGAAAGAATGGCTAAGCCATGAATATGGGAGATCTTCTGACATGTTCTTTAATTTTCTCCACATAAGTTTATGTTGGCTACAGGCTTGCTCTAAACTTCCTTTATTTATCTTTAGGTATGTCCCTTGTGTCTGTAATCTCTCCAGAACTTTTTGCCATAGAATGGTATCAAATTTTGTCAAAAGTCTTTTATGGATCTAATGAGATGACATTGTTTTTTTTTCTTTCAGCTTGTTTATATAGTGAATTAAATTAATTGATTTTCATATAAAGTCAGTTGATTGTGGTGGATGAGCTTTGATGAGTTCTTAAATTCTGTTTCCAAGTATTTTATTGAGCTTTTTTTTTGCATCAATGCTCATAAGGGAAGTTGGTTTGCAATTCACATTCTTTGTTGGATCCTTTTGTGTGTGTGTGTGTTTTTAAATCAGGGTAGCTGTGGCTTCCTAAAACAAATAGATCAATGTTTTTTTTTTCTGATTATATAACTGTTTAACGTACAGCATGGACACAACCATGGTCATCACAGTAGAGGCATTAGTACTTTGTTTTTGACATAAAATTGACACAAGATGACACAATGTGCATTTGTGTGTATACACACATGTATAAACACAGGCATATGTGTGTACATGTAAGATAAAGTCACAGCCAAACTGGGCTCATAGCTTTAAATGCTCTATTCAACAACGTGACATTTTGTGACAAACAACTGAACTGAAAACAATGTCTTATAGCCAGTCTAAAACTTCGTCTCTTATACAAACATTACTTCCTTATGTAAAACAGTGGTTACTTACGGTCACTTGTCACTCTGATACCTCTGAAATGTTGAATACCAGAGATATATTTTGCAATAATAGAGTCTCAATGAGTATGAACACTAAGAAGCTTTCTAGGTTTCCAGGGAAGGATATACACATATACATACATACATACACACACACACACACACACACACACACACACACACACACACACACATACATACACATACACACACATGTAGTGAGTTTGGCCTAATGCTTCTTGTATTCTAATGTTAATTTGGGTCCCCAAAGTTGTTTGCAGGAGAGAGACGTGAGGCAAATTGCCTCCAGTTGGTTCTGATTGGTAAAGATTCCAGCAACCAGTAGCTGGGCAGGATAGACAGAGACAAAACCTTTGGCTCCTGGGCTTGGGACTGAAAGGAGAAGGGAGAAGGAGATTTTCCATGCCAGGAGAGTGTGGAGGAGAAGATATGCCATGATTGATAAGAGTGCAGGACAGAGAGGCATGACCTCCATGTGAAGGAGCCAGAAGAGCGTGGCCCAGAGCACGGTCCAGTTATGCAGCTCTCTGGATCCAGAGCAGTCAAGTTAGAATATAGTTTAGTAAGTAATAACTCAGGATTATTGACAGGAGGTAGATTAACCACATGGAGGTTAGGCAGTGGCCCAGCCATTGAGCTATATAAGGCATATTAAAATACAAAGATTCTATGTATGTGTGAGTGTGTGTGTGTGTGTGTGTGTGTGTGTGTGTGTGTGTCCAATTTAGAAACATACACTATTAAGGTAAGTAGCAAACCCACTGCCAGGATTTTTTAATTTTTTATTGGATATTTTATTTATTTACATTTCAGATGCCATCCCCTTTCCCTGTTATATTTATATAATATTCATGTTTATTTACTTATTTATTTTGTTGTACTAGAGATTGAACTTAAAAATCTCATGCATGCTAGGAAAGCTCTCTATAAGTGAGCCCACAAATAACTAACATGATAAAGTAGTTAATAAAGTTATGTTCTGTACAAGGGTTATGTTACCTACTTATAAAAGAATAGGCTAACGTTTCTGCAACCACCATGATTGAATTTTGGAAAAAGGCCAAGACTATGATTTAAGTGCTCTGTTTTCTCCAAATGAATTTGTATTGGTTTGCTTTCTCTTATGGTGATCAACACCACAAGCAAAATTTAGCAACTTGTGATGGAAAGGGCTTTTGTCATCTTCTAGCTTACAGACCATCACGATGGGAAGTCAGGGCAGAGACTCAAGCAGGACCTCAGGGTAGAACCAGAGCAGGACCACAAGGTAATGCTGGTTACTGGCTTGCTCTGTCTGCTTTCTCATATATCCAGGGATAACCTGTCTAGGATTGGCATGACTCATAGAGGGCTAGACCCTTTTATATCAATTACTTGCCAAGAAAAAAACTCCAAAGACTTGCCTGCAGGGGAATCTGATAGGAGCATTTTTTCAAATGAGGGTCCTTTTCAAATGACTTTAGCATAGACAAAGTTGACAACAAAACAAAACAAACAAACAAAGGCCAAACAAAAATCTAACTCACACAGACATAGAAATTTTTTAATAACCCTTCACAATTTATGAAAGACAGATAAGTTTCAAAAGGTTCATGACATCCAAATAGCCTAATACTTCCAGAGAGCTAAATGCCGTCTTCTGAATAGCTCAACAAAATCTTTAACTAGAACATCATCTCGTTAAAGGACATAATACAAAAGAGAATGTAGACATTGCATGGGAGGAATGTTAAACACTTTCTGAGGAAATTAATGTTTATAGTAGGAGCCTTTTCTCCTTCTCTCATCTCTACTTAAATGCAGTTTAAATGTATCACTGTACATCAAATCAAGGCAGCCTAGTGATTTCTTACAAAATGCTCCCACTCAAAGTTTATAAAGATTTGACAATAACGTATAGGTGTTTTATAAGGAGATTTATCCTTTAATAATTTGAGTGTTTCAATTTGAAAACAAAAGATAAAAAGACTCCTATATAATCAAGTAAATTCTTTTACATCAGACACAATTGGTATTTTTAAATGAATGTGTTTGTGTGTGTGTACATATGTGTGTATGTATGTGCATATAATACAGCTCTTGTTTTCCTCATTTATCACCAATTTAATTATGCATTTTCCAACTAACTTTATTTGAAAAAATAATTTCTCTCTCTCTCTCTCTCTCTCTCTCTCTCTCTCTCTCTCTCTCTGTGTGTGTGTGTGTGTGTGTGTGTGTATGATGTATGTTGGAAGTACAATGCTACAGGTTGTGTATGGAAGTTAGAAAAATCATTGTAGATTTGATTTTCTCCTTCTACCTTCACGTAGGCTCCTGGGATGCACCTCAGATGATTAGGCTAACATGATCACTAACCTGAGTGGCAGAATCTTTAATGTTGTGTGCCTACATGCATAGGGATCGTATATTTATATTTATTGACAATGTAGTATTAATAGCCTTTTACATATCAAAACTCAAAATCTTGAAAGACATAAAGGACCCTGAAGATACAGCATCACTGAGAAGTCAAGTGCATATTGTGTTCCCTTAACACTGCAGACCGAATGGATAAAAGAGAAATTTGGGTTCTCACAGTTCCGGGTACTGGAAGTTCAAGGTCAAAGGGTCAGTGCTGGTAGGACTGACTTCTCCTGAGGATTTCTTCCTTATCACCTTTTCAGTGTTCCCTCACTGGGCTTCAGTGTACAAGCACCCATTGTGCCTCTGAGTCTTTCTTCCTCTCTATAAGGAGACAGACCTGCCAGATTTGATAAGAGTTCATCTTAACAGCATAATTTGAAGTTAGATCATTCTTTAAGACCCTATTTTTAGTTATGGTTATGAGTTGTTAGATGTTTACAGGCAAAGGCTCTAACACAGAAATTCTAAATTGACACAATTCAATCCATAACATATGCCAAGTTACTATAACTGTATTCCTTTTTAGGTTTGAATCATACTCAATGGTTGTTAACTTTTTACCTTCCAGAAACTTGAAATGGTGGATCCTTTAAAGAGCTGGTTTGTCCTCTCCCAGGAAATCTTTAGTAAAAGATGAAAGATTTGCATGATCAGAAGAGAAACCAATCAAAGAGCAAGCCCAGGCTGGACCTAGGAACTCTGCACATACGTAGCAGATAAGCAGCTTGGCCTTCATGCCGGTCCCCCAACAACTGGAGCAAGGGCTGTCCCTGAGCCTGTTGCCTGCTTGCCTGTGGGAGAGGATGCACCTAGTCACACAGTGACTTGATATGCAGGGAGGTGGGTATGGTGGGGTGAGATGGGGTGGCAACACCCAGAGGGGGGCTTCCCCTACTCAATGGAGAAGGAGAAGGTGGAATGGGGAAGACTTTCATGGGGTTCCTGAGAGGAAAGGAAGGACTGATATTAATCTGTAAAGTGAATTTTAAAAAACAGAGCTGTTTGGTCATGATGTGGAAGCTGGACCATTTGCAGAAGCCAGCAATGTCTAGATTAAGTTTTTAAACTTCAGTCAAACAACTGAATTTCTGATTACGGCCAGATTCTTCAACACAATCTGGATCACTACTGAAATCACATACCCTTTAAGTAAACAGGATAAGAACAATAACTTGTGGTTTTGGCCATACATGATTTAATGAGATTTAGCAGGGAAGCAGAAAGCATATCTATCCATTCAGCCATCCATTTAATGTTAGTGCACTTGAGTGACTGAAGACAGGTGTCACACATCAGCAGCTCTTAAAGCTTCCAGTAGAACTAGAGCAGGTTTCTGTCTTAAAGAGGATAGGAATACTGGGGCATCTGCTATGTAAGTGTAATATGCTTCCTGGGGAAGGGAAAGGAACAGAATAGCAGAATGGCGTATGTGAGAATTCACGGAAGTCTGGGAAAGACATACCCCCAGTTTTCTAAACTTGTTTTCTTCATTCATCATCTGATTCTTAAATGACCCTCTCCCCCCACTAAACTGTCTATATAAACTTCAAGCAATCTCTACCACTCGGCATCTCTACTTAAGCAATGGGATGCCAGTGATGGAGCGCATATAATTTCTCTTTCTGCCTGTGCTCATGCTGCAGAAGTTATTGATACCTTTCTATTCTCAAAAACTATTTACCTTATGCTCTGGTGGGCAAAAGATTAACAGCAAAGCAGCGAACAGCATTTGTCTCCACCTGTTTGCAGGCCCATTCACTCAACGGTCTTGATTAACTGACACCCTTTATAAAGTGTGTCCTTCATATGGCAGTGGGGTGTGGTAGAAAACAGATGCTATGAAGTGAACAGACTTTGGCCTAGGAGACTTGCATGGTAATGCCACCCATTTCTAATCGTCTGGCCTTGAGCATATTATGTAAGTCTACTGAGACTCATTAATAACAAGAGCCTCACAGTAGACCCCACAATAAACCCATCCAAAATAGACCCGTGCCACTGAACTACAGCTCAGTCACTTCTTCCTTCATTTTCACATCTAGTAACCTCCACTGATTCCTTCAGATACTGTTCTAAGTTAGCTATTTAAACATTTTCCAATTTTAAGATCATTAACCTCTCCCGACTGAACTTTCCTGAAAAATCATGATAACCCCTGCCAAGTCTCTCGTGATCAACTCAAATGTCCTGTTTGGAAAACCCAGAAGGAGCATCCATTCTTGCTTTAATGAGACAAAAATCCTTCCTCACCTAATTGCTTTCATTTCTTTGAGTATATTAATTTGTATTCACTACCGCAACCATGCAAATGCATCTGTTATGCTGTTTGCATTCATTTAACTTCAAGGACTCAGTCTGAACAAACAATGTCTCTATGAACAGTGACTATCTAACAAAGTAAACTAAAATAGACCCTTGCCCTTGCTCAGAAAACATGTCTTCTCTCAATGTAACTCAGAATTTTCCACACTCGTACTGTTCTAACTTAGCTATTTAAACATTTTCCAGTTTTAAGATCATCACCCATGACCCTGCTAATTTTCATATAGCATGTGTAGATTCTTAGATTACTGGAAACAACTGAGATTTTAACAATTATTCTGATGCCAGGACTCAGTCCAGGCCCAACCAAATCAATGTATTTAGAGATGGATTTGATTAATATGATCTAATTATCTTTAAATTGTTTTTACTTTCAGATTATAACATAATTATAGCATTTCCCACTTCCCTTGTCTCCCTGCAAGGATTCTATATAGTCCTCAGTCTCTCTATAAGACTTGTGACCTCATGTTTTTAATTAGCTTTGGATTTACTTTATATAATGTATACGGGTGTTTTGCTTGTATTTATACATTTGCACCATAGATGTATAGTTCCCTCTAATGTGCAACAAAGAATGAGGCTTTGAATGGTTAGTTGTTATATACAAGTGCATGTTTTGAACTTAATATGAACATGTTTGGCTACTGTTTTTCCTTATTAATTCAAGCGTAGAAAGTCAAGATCATTTTCTTCTTTACTTTGCACCAGGTACTAGACATATGGCCTTAGGCAAATCATTGAATGTCTTATGACCGTAGTGTACTGATCCTCAGAACTGAATGAGTTCAGGAGGCTGCCAAGAACGACACGTCACAGTCAGAGGATCAGTCAATAGCTACTATAAAAAAGACTATCTCTCTTCATCATCCTCCACAAGCTTCACAGAAAGGAATGTGAAAGGAATGGAGATTTTTAAAATATATATAAATTAGAATCTTAGCTAGAAATATAAACTTTGTTTATGAAAAAGACCAAATTGTGTTGTCTATTGATTCTAGTAATGTTAAGCAATGTTGGGAGAAGGTATTAATATGTAGAAATGTGCTGACAACAGCCGTTCACTGGCATTGTTCTTATTCTGCACACATAGATAAATAATGTATCAGGAGAGCTGGGAGGGCCAGTGTCAATGCAAAGTGCTGTAAAATGGATGTACGGTGAGTGTAGAATCACTTCCCTGGGAGAGCAAATGCACATGATATTGAAAGTGAAAATATTTAAATTCAAAAGCAGAGCTCTCTGGGACTTTTTAAGAGAGAACTATTTCAAATTGTCTGTATTTTTGAAGAAAGGGAAAATCCTGCAGGAAAATAACATGTAAAGTGAAATGACTTTCAAAGTCATCTTCAGTAAAATCTTACATCTACTTAACTCAGTGATACAGAGATCTCTGATGTTTCAAAACTAAAGAAAAAAGGACACAATCATTAAGTAAAGTTATTAAAAAGATATAAGCATTTGTTTCATTCATTTCCTGACTACCACCATAAAAAAGTACTGTTTCTTTACTTCAACTTTTACAGTGGTGACAAACTTCGATCATAATTAATTCTATTGAAAGGCTTTCTTTGGAATTTCACCCATTTCTGGTACAAGAACCTCGGGATTTACAGATTCTGTCTAGGTACAGTCACACATAGATTCTATATGATTGAGTTTTTAAATGCCCTATGCTGACCTTTGCTCCCTATAGCAACCTTCTTAAAAGAACCCACCACAATCTCACCTTCATTAACACTGAGCCAGCAAGCAATCTAACATTAGAAACTGGCGTTCAAGGAGCTGACTATACTTACTCCATCTGGGATTTAGGAAATGCGGAAGAATATGGCCTGAACTTATCTAAGCATGAATACATATGGCAAGCCAAGGCCACTGTCAGCTCCTCAATCTAGCCTCTCACACAGTCTTTGGCTATTCTATTCAGATACAGTACTCTGGTGAGGAAGGCTTTTCTCATGGCTTCTACATGCCCTGTCCCTCAATTTTCTTCGTAAATGATTTCATTGTTATAAAAATATTCGAACTATTTTACTATTTTTTCTTTCCACTGAGAAAATACACTAAATTTCTATATAATTGACTTACTATATCATTATGGTGGCGTACATGAGAAATGCCTTCTGTAAGCTCATGTATTTGAACAATTGGCCCCTGTTGATGATACTTATTAGACATGTTTTGGAAAAGTCCTGTTTTGTTGGAGGAAGTATGTCATTGGATGGTTGGTTTTGAGAGTCTGTGGCCTTGAGCCACTTCCACTTGAAAATTGATTTCTGGTTGTCTTTATGGTAGAAGGTGTGGACTCTCTGCTTCCTGTTCCAGCTTCTTGCTGCCACACCTTCTCTGCCACTATGAACTGGTTCTCTGCCACTGTAAGTCTAAATAAATTCTTTCTTCTGTTGGCCAAGGTATCTTATCACAGCAACTGGAAAGTTACTAACTAATCATGATCTATGAAGATGATTCATATCGAAACGCTATACACTTAAATATGGTTTCTGGATATATTAATGGACTCCTAATCTCCTGATGTATTCACTGCAAGCTATGTGCCAGCAAAAGGCTACTCGTAAACTAAGATGGTTCATATTTATGTAAACACATCAAGGTATGCATTTCCAAGTAAAGTTTTCTCAATTTCATTAAAAGTCAGCTGTTGAATGCTAACTGGAAATCCTTAAATCAGATATCAGTCATTTATATAGCTAAATAGCAGATAAACTAACACTCAAATATCTCTAATAAAAATTAATAGCTCATAGTTGATATCAGAAAAAAAGTGGAGATGTAAAAACGATAAGGAAAGGAACAAAAAAATTCCGCATTCTCTTCTTGACCCTGTGTTCCCAACTGATGATTAGAAAGAAAGAAGAATATCTAGTTTTGCTCCTTTTTTCTTTTATTAACTGACCTTGATAAGCTACTTCTAGGAATATACTCAAAGGACTCTCACATATAACAAAGATAACCGCACATCTATGGTACTGCAACACTATCCATGATAATCAAGTTATGAAATCAGCCTTTGTGTCCATCATAAGATGAATAGATTTTAAAAATGTGCCATATGTACACAGTGGAGTTTTCTTTAGTCAAAGTGAAGAATGAAATGAAGTCTTTTGCTGATAAATAGATACAAAAATATCATCATATTAAGGGAAATAAATCAGATGAATGAAAAAGAGTATTGCATGGTTTTTCTCACTAGTAGGGCTTAGAATTATAGATGCATATATGATTCCATGCATATTCATATGTATACACACAAAGTTTTATGAGCATAGTTGACACAGAAGCAGAAGGGAGAATAGGGAAAGTAGGAGAGAAAATAAATGCCAAGTTAAAGGTTACAAGCAGCAGGACAGCCAGGCAGTGGTGGTGCACGCCTTTAATCCCAGCACTTGGGAGGCAAAGGCAGGCGGATTTCTGAGTTCGAGGCCAGTCTGGTCTACAGAGTGAGTTCCAGGACAGCCAGGACTACACAGGGAAACCCTGTCTCAAAAAACAAACAAACAAACAAAAAAAAAAACAAAAAAAAAACCAAAAAAACAAGCAGCAGGACAAATATAGTCAAAGTCCATGATATTCTTGACCAGACTGTAGTGTGGAACCATGTGTAATGAACGCCCACCAATTAAAACAAAAAACAAGAATCTAATGTGCTCATATATTCTTAGACCTAGACCATTTATTTCTTCAGTTTTATTCTTCAATGTGTCAGTGTCAACCAATAGACTGGAAACTTCTTTTCATGTTGCCCACCTTACGTACCATGCAACAGTCTGTCACAGAGCCAGAAACCCCAGAGGATGAGCAGCAGCTCTCAACCAATTATCCTCACATCAGCAATCTGAGGACCACTTGATGTTAATTTCCTTGTAGCTCAAAAACTTTTCCTTTTCCCTTGGGATCACCAGTGTTTACATATCTTTCATATGCTCATCATTCTCATCCAGTTATCTGTCCTCCTGCCTGACCAGGGAGAAGATGGCCTCTGGGGAGCCCGTCTGTAGGTTCTGTGCACAGTAAAGTTTGTGTAAAGGTGAGTATGTGATGAGACACTTTTCTAAAGTCCTGCTCAGAATTCGTACTTTAATCAACAGCTTTTCAAAGTGAGAAATTCAATGCTCAACATCTTGCTTTCTAAATTAACAAACCGTACTTTTACAACACACACATACACACAAAAAAATACATACACACAGCACAGATACATACACACACATACACACATACACACATACACACATACACACATACACACA
>JANHMN010000009.1:29616435-29641148 GCA_030674055.1 Rhabdomys pumilio | reverse complement strand
CTCTCTCTCTCTCTCTCTCTCTCTCTCTCTCTCTCTCTCTCTCACACACACACACACACATACACACATGCATAAGGAGAGGGGAGGGAGTGTAAGAGAAATACAGAGACATAGGAAGACAGAGAGGCAGAGAGATACAGAAAGACAGAGAGACAGACGACAATGACAGAGACAGAGTAACTCTACAATTAACTATCTTAAAAAGAAGAAAATTCAGTCATGTTTCACTGAGGATCAAATGCAACAAAGTTAGAAATAGACATCAAAATAGAATTTATCAATTATTGTCAAAAACTGGAATGAATGAAAGGTTATTTAGAGTAAAAAATTCCACTATACATGTCTTTCTATATGAATATATATATAATTAATATTTGATAAAATGAATCACAAACACATAATATATAACATAATAAAATACTCTACCTTCATAATATTCAAAACCAGATAAAAATCACATAACAGGGTCAAGAGTCAAAATCTCAGGTCTTGTGGATGATGCACCAGTGACAAGGAGCTTAAGCAGGGTTGTGGGGAGCTCTCTAAAAAGGAACATGCCAAAATCATTTTTAATATTGAGTTTCTGACAAACCAAGAAATAACTTTTTAAATATGAAGCATGGTCTAAGATTGCTTAAACATTCAGATTAGTCTTGGATATGTGGGTTAAATAGTCTTGGATTTATATAATAAAATGATGAATGATTTCAATAGTACTGGATGCATATATTGCGATGGTGAATGGGTAAAACAGCCTTGAATGTATATAATGAAATGAGGGATGGGATAACAAGATGAGTTAACTTTCTGAGCATCTGTATCTTACCGAAATTGTTGTGTGATGGTCGGATATGGAAGAATACAGAGGGAAAATGAAATACCTGTGTTCGTAAATGATTTGTAGGCTTCTAGAGAAAAACTAAATACACACACTCCACACTGAAAGACACATAGGTAAACACAGAGACACATATATTTACATGGCACACATAGAGGAGCATACATATACACACGTGTCACACATATACACACAATGACTTGTTTGGGGGTTTTATGTAGACACTGACCATTATTATACATTATATATGTTTCTGTGATTCACCTAAACTTACAAGTCTGAATATACACATGTGTCTATATACATATGCTATATGTCTTATATGACTGAATATTGAAGAAGAATACACTGGGATAGATTCAAGGATCTGAGTAATGGAAGAAAACACTGAGATTGGAAAACAAAACATGAAGATTTCCTGAAATTTTGTCAGACTCTGGGTGGTTTCTTACCTGGACACAGCTGCTTCTCTAGAGGCCACCAGCATCATTTTCATGTCAACCATCCTAGTTACCTGGCCTATAGGTGACTATTTTATATCATCTTCATAGTTTTTTCAAAAACCCATTTCTAAGCAAAGTTCAAAAGTATACTGTCAGGCTCTCATATTTGCCCAGTTTCCTTAGTTAAATACAACAAATAGAATGTTTTTCAAATATATTAAAGTAAAACATTTTTACTTGTATCAATGCAAGGTTCACAAGGCAGCTGACCAGTGATTGGACAGACATTCATCAGACTGGGCTGTCTCTGCTACTTCTGGAAATTAGCATTGAATTAGCTTCCAGTCATTTAAGAAAGGGCATCACCATAGCTGAGTACAGCAGATTTTGGGGAATAAACTAAGGCAACTGACAGCTATGTCTATATAACAAGTGTCAGTATATACTGGCGTGTGCACATGAAAAGATTTGAAACAGCAAAATATTACCCTAAGGATTATTAATTCCTTGAACTGGTGGGAGTGGGTGTATCAGGAGAGGATTTGAGAGGGAATTATTTTAAATGTACATAAAGATTTTAAGCATTCACAACATACATAAACTTTTATAGTACATATTGAAGCTGTAGAGGAATAGATGGAGCATATTTTCTCTCAATGCAATGTGTATGGGAGGAAAAATGAAAGCCAGAGTTGAGAATTGCTCTTACAGTACGTTTCCCTCACATGTGTTCACTATTGACTATGAGGAATAATGTGGAAAAAGATACTATGAGTAAGCCATTTTTAGGGACAGGAAGGCCAACACTTTGACCCCCTTAGACTTCAGGTTATATGGCCAAACCAAGGCTTAATGGCATATCATTTGAAGATTGTTGAGAAGTTACTTGTGTTAGCTACCCATTGTAAATCCTCTGTTTATAGTTTCTCATTTTAAATACACTTAAATGATTTATTTCTATCCTTTCCTTCCTCCATCCATTCCTCTTTTGGAGGGAATCAGGAGCTTTCTCTACCATCCCATACCAATTAAAGATTTTCTTTATATTTATTGGGTAAGTATAGCATTAACATGTCTGTAAAAATTCAGATTATAAAAAGATGTCTTTACAATCCCATTCCATTTATCTTTCCCTAGAGTTTCTATCTTAATACAGAAACTATCCACTTTTGCTAATCTATGCTTTTCTTTCTTTGTTCCTTAATTTTGCTTGCCTAAATTGGGCATGTTACCATGCTAGCCTTCTGTCTTTCACTGAAAAACAATCTTTTTCAGCTCCATGGTATTTTCTGCCTTCTATTTTCCCCCTGAAGGTATGTCATTGTGTTCTTGTATCACGTTATTGAACCCATCTCATACCATGCATTTTCTGACATACAAACATTTGGCTAGCCGTAGTTCACCGTCATAGACCACAACTTAGTGCAAAGGTATTTTTGTGCTATTGAAGGTATGTTTTCTGGGTAAGTAGCTCTGAGAGGGAATGCCACATCCAAATGCACAAGTTTGGGGATACTGCCAAACTCTACTGGCAACATGTACAGTGATTCATTTGCACCTGGTTCATTGCTGAATATGCGGCTACATTTCTTAGGAATTCTATCTGTGTAGTTTGCATTTGCTTCAGTATAAGTAAAGATGAAATCTTCCACCTTTAAAGGTGATTTATTTGTAGTTTGTATGAGTTAGGATTTCTGTTATTTCTAAATTTTATGTTGATTTTAACTTCATCTCTAACATTAAATTTATTTTAAATTTTATTTATTAATTACATGTCTATATATGTCTCTCTCTCTCTGTATGTGTGTGTGTGTGTGTGTGTGTGTGTGTGTGTGTGTGTGTGTGTTTAAGTGTGTGTATATGTATCTATGTATGCAGTACTGGCATGCCATGGCCTATATTAAGAAGGTAGAGGACAACTTTGGGGAGGTAGTTCTTGCTTTCCACAATGGGATCAAGAGATGGGGCTCAGGTCATCATGACTGCGCAGTGAGAGACTCTATCCTGAGCCACCCACTTCACAGGTCATTCAAAATCCTTTCTGTTAGTTTTATTTTTTTGTGTGGTACTGGACACTTAATCTGGAGCCTTTCACATTGTAGAAAAGCACTATACCAGTGAGATAGTCCTAGCTATTAACTCTTGAGTTTAGAGTACCCTTCTATGTTGTGACAGCTAAGTCCCTATCTATAGTGTGCAAAACCCAGGAAGAGGTAGCTCCTGTAATCAGAGAGAATTCTAACACAACTACAAGGGATTGCTTGATAAAAGTCTACACAAACAAATTTAAAACTGTAGTTGAAATGGATGCTTCCCTAGGGAAACACTGGTCATCATCTCCGCACTGGAAGTACAAAACTTCAGCCCACCAAATTTCCTAGCAGATATTGACATACTGATAGCCCTATCACATGTGCCAAGCCTACAGAGTTCCACAGACACATTATTTCAAATCTTCAAAGGCCAGAGACCATCATGTTTCACAGACTGCTTACAAAACAAAATGCCAATTAGAAAATCGAATGAATAAGGGGTCAGGGGTGGGTGGCTGAAGAAATGACTCAGCACCCAGTATCTCTGCTCTTACATAGGATCTGAGTGTGTTTCTTAGAACCCATATCTGTTGGCTATATGACAGCTGTTGGTTATAGGACAGCTGCATATAACCACAGCTTGAGGGGATGTAATAGCATCTTCTGGCCTCCACAGGCACCACACTCATATGTAAAGACCCATGCAGAGAAAGACACATAAATGCATAATTAAAAGTAAAATCTTTATAAAAATAAAAGTCTGATGAAGACTATTTAAAGGAAACTATTAAACACAAGAATATGTTTAAATAGACACAGAAATATCTAAATATAGCAACTTCCCCTCAGTACATCAGAAAACATCTTACCCTAAATCTTGGCAAATACAATATACAACAGTTTTCTATCCTTATTAATTTGATAACTTTCAACTTTTCATTAAGGCAATTTACTGAAATTCTCTGGCAAATTGTAGTTGGCAACACAGCATTTTGGGACATCCAGTAAATAAAATAAAAGGTGCTGGAACACAGGTTCTATGAAACCACCACAATATATCTGATAACCAAAACAGAAACAGTTGAGTGAAAACAGGGTAGGTAGGGTACACAGAATGGATACATTGACCATGGAGGGGTAGCATGTTGTCACTTGTACCTGTGGCTGTTGGGAGATTTCTTTATATCATTTGGCACATAAATCAACTGAAAAAATACAAATCTATTAGTTCTGAATTTTCCATTTAACATTCTCAGACTGCAGTTGACTAAGTATAACTAAGACTACAAGAAGTAGAACACAGCTAAGCAAGAATTGCTACAAAAATATTAGTGTGGCCCCGATGGAGAAATTAGGGCAAAGACTGAAGGAGCTGAAGAGGTTTGCAACCCCATAGAAAGAACAATAATATCAACTAACCAGAGACACACACACCCAGAGCTCCCAGGGACTAAACCACCAACCAAAGAGTACACATGGGAGCACTCATGGCTCTACTTGGATATGTCGCAGAGGATTGCCTTATCTGGCAGCAATGGGAGGGGGAGGCTCTTGGTACTGTGGACGCTCAATGACTCAGTTTAGGGAAATGCTAGGGGGCTGAAGAGGGATTGGGTAGGCCAATGGGGGATCACCCTCATAGAGACAGAGGAAGGGGAAGGGGGTCTTTGGAGGGGAACCTGGGAAGGAGGAATAGCATTTGAAATGTAAATAGATAAAATAACCAATAAAAAAGGGTGAAAAAATATTGACCAGATCTTGATTTAACATTGGTAAGTGCTATCTGTCTAGAAAATTGTCCATTTTGTTAAGATTTTCCTTTTTAATGGAGTATAGGCTTTTGGAATGAGACTGAGTGATTCGATGAACTTCCTCACTGTCAAGTGCTATGTCTCCCTTTTCCTTACTGATTTTGTTTATTTGGATATTGTCTCCCTGTCTCTTGGATAGTTTGGCTAAGGGTTTGTCTTTTTTGTTTTCAAAGAACCAACTCTTGGTTTCAGTGATTCTTCGGATTGTTCTCCTTGTTTCAAACTGATTTTAGCCCTGATTTTATTATTTCCTGCCTTCTACTCCTCTATGGTTTGCTTACTTCTTTTTTTCCCCCTAGAACCTTCAGGTGTACTGTTAAATTGCTGATATGAGAACTTTCTAGTTTCTTTATGGAGGCACTCAGTGCTGAGAAATTTTCTCTTAGCGCTGCTTTCATTGCGTCCCATAAATTTGGGTATGTTATACCTTCATTTCCATTGAATTCTAGAAAGTCTATTTTTTCTTCATTTCTTCCCTGGCCCAGAAATCACTGAGTAGAGAGTTGTTCAATTTCCATGAGTGTTTAGTCTTTCCATTGTTTCTGTTGTTCTTAAAGTCCAACATTAGCCACATTTTCCTGATGCATTTAGACAAGAGAAACTCCTTCATTGAATAAGAATGAAAGTTTTATGCAGATGATAGTATTATTCAACAGAGTCAGTGGAAGAATGGACTCACTGTAATAGAATACAACTGAAGAGCAAGCTGTAATATTAACATAAGAAAACAATACAGCCTATTTATATATACAAAAATTAATTAGGGCTACAAAGAGGAAAAAAGCATCATTTGCAACACCAACAAAAGAATAAAATATTTAGAATTGTGGTTAATAAATGTGCAAAGCTCGTAACAGGAAAATATTGAAATAATCTTGAGAGATCCAAAGGTTGACTTGAGCTCTTGTGAATATACTTTGTTTTCTAAGAGGAAGAATCAACATCACAAAAGTAAAAGCTGTGCGCACATTAATTTATAAAGCAAATAAAATATTTATAAGAAATGTATTATAATGCAAATAAAAATATTAACATGATTGCTTTGCTCTGTGCAGCACTGTCTTCTACCTACACAGATCTGTTATGAAAGCATCAGTTTCTACTAGAAGGAGTGTCTGAAAATGGAGATAATGTTTGTAACAGTGCCAATATTCACACACACAGTGATGCTTTGCTTCCTCCCTGTGGCTTTTGGTCCAGTGTTAGGTAAGCCTTTAGTTCTCCTTCCCACATCACACCCCTTTTCCATGCCCTAGCCACCCCAGCATAGGGAGTATCCGAGAGCTTACAGGAATTGTTTTACATTCTTCTACCTAATACAAGTAGAAGCTGATTCTTTGCTATCATATAGTTATACTGATAGGTTCTGGATTTTATGTAGATTTGTTGATTACTCTCATATTTTGGCATTACTTCTGTTTTGGTTGATGTTTAGGTAGACTGTGTTACTTTGGCTCATACACAATTTACTCTTCCTAAGTGTGCTGTGAGGTATGACTATTAACCCAATGACCAGGCAGAGACATATGGCTGACTGTTAAGAGTCTCATCCAGTGACAAATAGCTGCTGATTGAAGGAGTGAAACCTTAGTGGAAGAAATTTGTGATGATATAATTATTTCAGTGACTCCCACATACATCTAAGAAGAGACCAGTGCTCTAAGATGTATGGGTCATTCCTATCAAATGCATCTGTTATCCTTGTGGCTTCTGGCTTTTAAAATATATTATGTAACTATCAGTCCTTGCAATGGTACAGCACCCATGTCCTGAAAATATATTCTGTTTATAAAAAACCAGGTAACATGCTTGTCACTGAGAATCAGCAAGATAGGATAGCATCTGTAGCCATTCTCAACCCTCAAATTTGGGTATAGCAGTGTGCTTTTTAAAAAGTTTTTATTGTTTTGTTATTGAACTTCTGCTTCTGTTTCCAGTGTCACAGCTTTCTAAAAAATTACCTTATTGGTTGGGGCAATGGCACAGTCTGTAAGATACTTGCCACATAAACTTGAAGACCTGAGTTTGCACCCAGCACATGTTTATAAAGCTAGGTGTGGTGGCACATGCACACCTTGCCTTCTTAGTGTTGGAGAGGTAGAGATGGACTTCCTGTGCTTGTTGGCCAGTGAACTCAGATAAATATGTGTGCCTAAAACCTCAATGAAAGACTCTGTCTTAAAAAAAAATGGATAGATAGCTTCTGAGTAATGATATCCATATTGACTTCTGGCCTCCATATAAATATATTCAGATAACACACAAAAAATAAATATTTAAAATAATAACAAATTTAAAATGAATTACCATACAGTTACCAAGCTTATATACATATATTGAGGGTTCTGAATTCCTAATCTTTCTTCCTCCTCACTTTCTTCTATCTGTTCCTCCTACTGTCTCTTTTTATTTATTTATTTTTATTGGATATTTTATTTGCATTTCAGATGTCATTCCCTTTTCCCATTCTGCCCCTCACACCAGAAAAACACTATCCCATTGCCCCTCCTTCTTTTTGCATTTATATCATTCTAATTACATGAAAGTATTAAAGTCAGTTCTAGGTTGAAGAACTATCAATACAACAGATGCAAATAGTCAAAGAACAAGCAAGACAATGAACACAAACAGTCAAAGAACAAGCAAGACAATAAACAAAATTCTGTGATCACTCTCATGATCACTATTTCTAAGAGTTTATCAGGATGACCAAAATATCTGAGCCTAATTCCCTGTCCCAGCCCAAAGTCATTTTCATGTCTGAAGCCTACTTCCTTGTTCTAGCCTAAGAATTAGATTCCTGCCTAAAATTACTTCTTTGTTCTAGCCTAATGTCAGATTTCTGCCTGAAGCTCATTTCCTTGTCCTTGGCCGATGTCAGATTCTTGCCAAGCATCCCCAAAAGCTCTCTGCGTCTCCCCGTTTTTTGTTTCATAAACAAGACTGAACCTATCTTAGGTCATTCTGCCAAGAATGCCTTCCTTACCCATCGTGGAATATGCATTATTATCAAAAGCAATGCACTTATGTTTTAGGTTGGTAAGGCTCTGTGCAGAATCTTACCTGTCCTTGGCTTGCCAGCCTGTTAATTTAATAACTCTGTCTGGGGTCCATTTTCAGTTTCAAGCCATGTACTTTGGCTGCCAACATGTCAATGTTGCTGAAGACAAGCTTTAACATGATGTACAGGAATAAAAGTATTCCCAGGACAAAAATGGCTAGAATGATCAAGCTATACATGCCATCCTTGAAGCCTGACCAAAATAGAAATACTGACCTCGGGCCATGGGTAATTTTATCAGCAGTATCTGCTGTATCAGCACACAGCAGACAGCATTCTTTAAATTCATAAGCTCACTGTGAAAAATTAAAACATTCAGAGAGGTGTTAGAATTATGCCAAATATACTGCAAGTATCTTTAAACTTTTTCCTAAATATAATGACTATTATTGTAAATTTTAGAAGTAACTCCTGTCTCTTATACATGAATCCATAGAAGTGTGACTTCAAAATAGTAAACCACTGTATTTTTCAGCTTATACTGAAATATCTCAATATCCCTAGACTCAAAATGTATTCTGAAAATAGATATACATGTACATTCACAAAAGAGCACACAGACATAAACATACACACACAACATATATACATACACTTCTAGGATATTGAAAATTACAATCAAGGTCAGAGAAATTTCATGTGAAATGGAATATCTTAAGTTACAAACACTCAGCTGTTATTTTCTACCCTTTTGTATTTAATTCTAGACTTCCCAACCATAAAGATAAGCCGGTGAGTCCTGGTGTTCATTTTAAGGCAGAATAGGTTACCTTTTATGCATTTATTGAATTTAGAAGATTTGCTAACTTTTAAACAAATACTCTGAGTATATTGCCAAAAATGAGAAATATAAACGTGGTATGTAAATAAGATTTGTGACTCACATGAAAATTTGAAAACTTGATTTCTTTGGAAGGATTTTGGAAGATGCTGGCTGCTTTCCTGCCTCCTGCCTCCAAGCTTTGCATTCACAAATTTTTATGATTAGAATCTTCTCTAGATATTTTATCTTTTCTCCAATAAACAAAATGTACCCTCATTTGGAACTGCATTTCATCCAGAGAGTATCCTGATCCCAACTACTCTACTAAGAATATTCCCACTGGACCAGGATCAGCATCAGTTTTCAATTTATCCATGAAGTCCTGATTGTTGGTAGGACTTCCCTGTGTGGCATGCTCACTCCTGTACCGTGAAATTCTCAGAGTCTGGTAAACACACCTTGCTGTGGCCCATGACACATCTGATTTGGTTCAATAAATCTTATACATATAAATTACATATATTATGAATATAAAGTTTGAAATCTATTCTAAATCTGTGATTAAACTAAAATGATATCACTCCCTGGGGCTTTCTCTGCTTTTACTGTTTGGCATACTTCATGGTCCAATGCCCAACCTTGATGTCACTGTATGGTTTATCATCCCACAAAGAGCACAAGGGAACATCAGCAATCTCTCTCTCAATTCTTCTTCTAAACTTGTGAGGTTTCAGTTGCAAGAATATCCATCTCTGCATTATTTGTAATAGACAAAATAACTGAAGCAATCTCCAATATCTAGGAGCAGGTGATTTCTTAAATAAATCATGAATACAGTTGCCCTACGATAGATAATGAAGTCATTAGATAACAATGTAGAAGAAAATATAAATGATAAGCCAAAGGTTTAGAACAAAGACATTCACAATTATACACTACATTGCTCAGCAGCAGACTTGGGGCTCTGCCTGATTTTGTGTGGGCAGCAATGGGGAAGCATTTGGCATGCCATTTAAAAGGGAATGTCAGAGATAGCTTCCTGAAAGAGAAGACTCCTAAAATGTGATAAGTGACAGAAAAAAGGGAAGGGGTTAGCAATGGGACTATAGTATGTGGCCACCACTTTATACATGGTTGCGTAACTGAATGCAGGAGTCATGCAATATTTGGCAAAGTTGAACAGTAAATGAACACTCTAAAGGTAGAAATTAATTCAAAACAAAATGTGCATAATCAGAGTGCTTAAGTTTATAGAGATGCCACGTTGTGTGGTGAGGCTGCCATGCAGCCTTGGTTCTTAGCACATAACATATATATGTCACGCGGTGTGAGCTGACATGGCACACGGGGCTGAAGAAAGCTGCCTTGATCCCTTGGCTCAGGCATAAGGCTACTGTATGCTATGAATGGTAGTGGGTTTTATTCATATGCTTGTGTATGTGCTTGTGCACACACATTTTCTTCTTTTGCAGAAATGCAATGGTCTATATAAGGAAAAGGCTGACTTAATAGTTTTCTACTAACATTTTCCAACTTGTAAGCATCAAGTCAGTCTATCTGTAGACTGCAATGTATTAGAATTGCTTTAATTTTAAAAAATAGCGAGTTGTTGACTTGAGATTCATTTAAAAAATATATATACTAAATACATTTAAAATTTTCCAGAAATTTCTGTACTAGTTGAAATTACTTTAATAAACATAATTTTACCATTTATTCATGATGTATTTATGAAACATGGCAGTCTCAGCTTTGACAATTATAGAATTAAAATATCGATGGTTTGAAAAATGTTGAGATGTCCTGCAGCCTACAGTCTAAAGACTTCAGCCAAGATTTAATTCTCTATGCAACTATTCCCATCCATCTCATTAGTATGCAAATTTGTTTTGTCTTTTAAATGCTACAGTTATATGTATATTGCAGAATTATTTAGAAAAAAACATTTCTTTATGGTTTATTCTGTAAGTGCAATTGGTCTGCTTGTTTTACATACCTACATAATTGGGGTCATGCAAAATATCTTAGGAAAAGCAGAGTAGCTGAACAGCAAAGATTGAAATGTCCTGATATATAGTGTGCATCAACCACTTGGGTCAGTCCTGAATAAAGACCCAGGGTCAAGAGGAGTTCAGGTTCTAGGTGCTTTGAGTAGCTCACTGCGCATTACACTCAGATACTTAAGAATATCAGCAGCAGCAGACTGGGCAAGCTCCAGGTCCTCTACTCTGCGACCAAGCTGTTTCAAAGCAACTTATCCCTGTTCTTGATTCATCCAGTTCAATTGTAAGAGTCATGGATCCATAAGTGAACAGTTATATAATTTGTAAAATCTTCTAAAAATAAAATTATATACATAGCATATATATTTGTTATTATGTTATATAGGATTTATATATAATCTATATTAATATATTATCAATGAAACAGTAGTACCTTGTGGTACCAAATGATTGAAAAAAAATGATAAAAGCAAAAAACAAATATCGCAAGGTCCTGCCACTAGGACACTGTAGTAGAGGACACTAAGGTCCTCAGTTGGTTAAGCACTTGGTGAAAAAGGAAAGCAACATTTGTGATTTTATATAGCTTGCCTTGCCCAAACCAGGGAGACAATGCCACCTACAAGGGTTCCCATCATCACCTCTGCAGAGCTAAAGATCACTGCAGGAGGCCTTCATGAGAAAAATCCCATCTGGACAGTGGTATCTTTAAGAAGAGTCAATGCAGACTACCGAAGTTGGCTCAGCTTGGGAGATACTGGTCGGTAGTCGGGTCACTGTGAAATTGTAGCTACTTGTAACAGGATAGCTGTGAAATTCTGCTGGCTTAGTTCCCTGATAAATGGTCTACCTAAAGGAGACACACAGCAGCCTGCTGCCAGTGAACAGCAGCCAGTCTGTCAGTGAGCAGCTCTCTGAGCAGGGTGACAGCTGACAAGGGCGTGCCCCATCAACTCTTCACGTGAAAGAAAAGCCACACTCCCCCTAAAATCTGTAAGAACATGGCAGTTGTCAGAAATGTGTTTAGCTGACTCTGTGAATGGCCAATTATTTCTCTGAATTGAAGTGGTGGGTACAGATATGTGTTTAAGTAACTCCTGAGGATTTCTGCACAGCATCCAGACTGATGCTGTCATTCTAATATATTAAATGCCCAGAAGGGCTGTGCTATCAGAAGACTAGAGGCAAAGACACCTGAGAATACATTTGTCTGGTGTTATCAAAGTCAATGGGTTTGGAGGGAAAGTAAGTTCCCTGGCTGAAGGAGGGTCTGGCAACTTCCTTGTCACTATGGAAATCTTACTCTCTCAGTACTCCTCAGAGACAGCTGGGAGCAGATGTTATGTTGCTGATTCTGTATCTGGTGCTGTCCAAAGTCAAGCAACTTGCTTGAGTTCTGCAAGTTATCTGAACACAAAGACATTAAAACCAGCAATGAGAGTAGATATTAACTATAACAAAGTACTACCCATGTTCCAGACTGTGAATGGTGCCTGACGTACAAGATACCTCTTAGTCTCCCTTAGGGACTTTACAACATAGCAAACAGGTTGTGCTCACTTATCCAAACCTGTACAGCAGATAGCAGTAATCCCAAATATACTATTTTCAGGAACACGCTTCCACAAAGTGTTAGAATGTGTACCTCACACATGCACAGCACACGATGCTCCACATTCTCCAAGATGCACAACAAAAACAGGCTTCTTCTCTAACGCCTTCATCTTTTCATATATACCACAGGTCTCAGTGAGAGAGAAGGCATTCCGTTCTTCCCGTTCATTACACCAGAGAATTTATTTCTAGAATACTCATTAGCAAGGAGTAGCACTAATGTTCCATGGAATATGATCTGGAAAACATTCACTTAAGTGTGACAGGGCAGCAGATTTCTCAGTGAAATATCTACACAGAGTGCTCTAGCTAACTGAAGCAAGAACATGGAAGGTGCAAGTACTCTGTTAAGGGTAGCACTGATTTGGTGGTAAGCTGGTAGGAAGGGCACTGGACAGCATATCAACTGACTCACCTCAGCTTTGATATGACTTCTTTTTGGGACAGCAAAACTCTTGAATCTCAGCACGATGGAATCTAAGTTCATGCTGAGTCTTTTAGCTCAGAAATAATATAATTCCTTTCCTGCATTTAGGTACATCCAATATTCCTTTAGTTTTTTTTTTTTTTTGATCTAGTTTTCTTTCTCCAGTTGTGAAAAACACCATAAGCAATAGACACTTAGGGGAGGAAAGAATTTATTTCAGTTTACATTCCCAGATCATTGTCCATCACTGCGGGAAGTCAGTGCAGGAACACAAAGAGAAACCATGAAGGAACCTTGCTTATTGATAGTTCCCTAAATTGTTCTCCTAGATTTTGTACACTGTCCAGACCTACGTGCCTATGGATAGTGCTGCTCACAGTGGGCTGGTACCTCCTATATTAATCAATAATTAAAAGAGTTTCTCATAGACATGGTTAAAAAAAAAACAAACAAAAAAAAAAAAACCAAGCTGTTAAAGATAGTTCTTAATTTGAATTTCTTTCTCCCAAGGTAACTCAAAGCTTTGTCAAATTGACAATAAAATCTAACCAGGGCACTCCTAAAACAAAAACTGAATACTTATAAGATGCTAGATGCCTTGCACTAAATGTTGGGAATAACATTTAGCTGGCGTTCTTTCCTGAGGAATTTCTTATAACAAAAAAGCCTTTTTAAAAATGTAGTATTAAAATCTCCAATCAGGAATGAATGCATTGCTAGGTAAATGTACAAGGAGTAGAAACATTGAAAAGAAAACTAAATGTAATTAAAATTCTTTAATTAAACTTGAAATCATTGAACCACGTACAGAACTATACAACCAAGGGAATATTGACCAACACAAATTACCTAAAAACAACATTATCCTTTCACCAAAGTTATGTTTCCTTGACACAGGATTTATATGTTTTGTTAGTGGTGAACATGGGGCTTGCAATTACTCAACTTCTTTTCAAGCCTCCCAAATTATATCCAGAAATCTTTGATGTGTATCATCTCATAAACAAAATGTTCAAGAGTGCATCTACCTATATAACACAACATGAAATATATTATGTATACTTTCTCAAGGTTTATAATACCAGTTCAAAATATAAATCCATCCAAAAGGAACTAACTTATAACTAAAACCACCCCCAGACTCTGAACCCCAAGAAAGAGCCTCTGACATGTGTATAAACTACAGTCTATATGGTCTATGTATCTATTTGTCTGGGTGGGTCATTGTGCAGAGCATACAAAGCTCCTTGGGAATGGGCAACTCTTTCCTTGTTGACACTCAGCCATGATCTAGTTTCTACTCATGCACCCTGTTCATCTTAGACCTCAAGAAGTCAACCTTCCTTTTCCAAGGCTGCTAGTGACTTTCTAGAAAGCTTATGAAGTCCATAGCTACTTATTGCTAAAGGTCTAAAAATTACACTCTCACAGACAATAGAATGTCTTCAAATGTCATTGAAGAATGAAAACAAAAAAAAAAAAGATGACATGTATTCATAACCCTTAATTCAATTATATGAGCCACCTACTTGTTTGAACAGAGAAATTTGCAAAGTCAATGAACAGAAAACTTCACAGTCAGCCGAGAGGCTTGAAAGTTCCTACTGATTTTCAACACACACACACAGACACAAATACACACACACACACACACACACACACACACACACAGACACACAGACACACACACACACACACACACACACACACACACACACACACACGCTTCAATTTTATTGTACAAGGTCTGCTCATTTCTGTTAAGCTCTTGCTATGCTACTTTCACTGCCCATGATGGAGAGAGAGCCAAAACACCCAATCAAATGTCAATTTATTCTTTGTTATACACTGTGTGTATAGTGTACTGTGTTATAATACAGTATATACACATGTGTATACACAATGTGGTCTGCATTCCATTTTTTTTCAATACTTGAATCAATAAGAGAAGCAGAAGCCAATACTAAACAAAATAAAATAAACCAAAAACAAAAAAGAAAATAACCAGACAACAACAACAATAACAACAACAACAACAACAACAAAAAACCCAATCTGTTCTTGGGACTCTATGTAAAACTCAACAGAGAATAATAATAATGAAAAAAAAACTTGTTTCAATAACTTCGTTTGGGGAAAGTAGAATAAACATTATTCTCCTGAGACCATCAGCACTCCCAGCAAGTCTAAAATCAGTTCTGTCTCATCTATAACTGTCAACACATCCTATGCCTGTAGCCTGCCTTCTCTTCCCCAAATCATCTATCTAAGGAATCATCACTTTCTAAAGTGGCCAAGTACAGACAGTCTTAGGAAAGTCAAATAATCGCACTGGTCTTTGGTCTCTCTGGGTGTCACCTGCGTGTAAGTCACTACTGTGCTTTGATACCGTCTTCATCAAAGTTAACCTATGGAAACAAAGAAGTTGTGCCATAAGGAAAGGATTACGTTTGTAAGGACTTCTCTCCCTCCTGAAAGAGATGTGGTTCCTCTGAAAGGGTCCACACAATACTCCCTTTTCTAGCCTCTTCTGTTCTTCAGTATGAGAACACAGATCTGCAACCTTCACGTGACACAGCAGCACAAAGTCATGTTGGAAATGGAGGCCAGTCCTTTACCAGACCCTGTCCCTGTCAGCACCCTGACCTCATGCTCACAGCCTCCAGAGTAATAAAGCCATCCTTTTGGACAATCGCCAAGGCTGTTGTAAGGAAATGAAATCAGGAAAGTAAGAGGGAAATGTTTGGAAAGTGTACATTGGGATATAAATGTGAGGTTCCATTCTCTTTCATCAAAGCTCTCAGAGATTGTGGCTGTGTTCATCCTTCTTGCATAGCACAAACATATTCGAACTCTGAAAATGAAATCAACCCAAGGTAAAATGTTAGAAAGACCATGAGTCATTTTTCACAAGCGAGACATTGATTTTCCAAAGACTTTTTTTTTCTGCTGCACATGAAAGCCTGCATCCATCAACACTCACATCCCCTGCTTGGACATGGCCATAATTATGGCCAGTCACAAATCTGCTTGTCTCAGATCATTATCAGAGGCTTGGGCCACTGAATTTTTTCCCTATTTTCACAGGGATCTGACAAAAATTTTAGAAAATAGTATTTTTAGCAAGGCTTTTTTTAAAATATATATAATTGGTTTAAAATTATTAAAGCTGTTTCCAGGTACATTGTCTAAGCCTAAGGATTAGCTTGTTTACACCTTCTAGTTCAAAGCTAGGTCTGTCCCTTTCACAATCACCAGGAGAGCAGTGCTTTTGAATGCCAATCTGGAGTTACTACAGTGATTACAATGACTTAGATCTTCTTTTAAAAAGGTCCATATCTTTTCTATTTGTCCCTCAGGAGAAGCTGTACTATACCAATCTTAATTTCTGGCTGAGGTCACTAAGCTATAGTCACGTGAGATGTTCACCTGAGGAAGTGGGTGACGGAAGCAAGAGGACTTATTGGATTTTTTTTTCAAGTCTTTAAATTTGCAATTTCAAATTTTTAAAATAAAACGCTAAAAAGGAGACGAAAAGGAAATTAGAGTCTTTATAACCGTGAGTCTAGACATAAGGACTTTGAGAAACTAACAGTTGATCTGAAGCCTCTAATCACTACCAAGTTCATTCTATGCCATGCCTAAGGAAGATAATTTATATGAAATAAACGATAGTACTTACAACAAGAGGAAGAACACTCAACATATTTTGCAAGTGTTGTCGTGTACCAGAAATTGGTTGTGGTACATGGAACAGATTTAATATCTATATAAAATGCACAATGGGGGGCTCTACCTCATGCTAGAAAACTAAGGTTTGAAAGAGCTCTCTAGCTGGTCAAGGAGCCCGCGCTTACCAACTAGTGAAATTAGAGAATGTTGCAGAGGTTGTGTTCTCTGTATCGTTCCTGAATGGCAAAATGAAATTCAGGCACTAAGAAGAAACATAAAATTTTAAGCAGGAGGTGTAAATTGAGAGAGCCTGGCCAACAGGACAATATTTCAGAATGTGTTCCATCCACTTTGACTCAATGGTCAAGAGACAAGCAAGTGTGCTTGACTTAGCATTGTCTAGTGTTGTCACTAAGGATCTCAAACAGAAGGCTAACAAATGTAACTTCCAGTGGTGCCCCTCTTGTCTTTTGAGGAAGTGACATTGAGTTTAATAGGTAGTCCTCTTACATCACACAGTAGAAGTAGGTCATTTAAAATGTTCTGTGTATTATTATCTCTGAATTAAAGCATAGGCTTCTGGGAGAAGAGTCATTAAAGAGTCAAGAAGTAAATAAAGCCCTTCAGTCTCAGAAAGTTCTTGACACAAGACTCATAAGTCTCCTCCACAGGTTAACAGTGCTGAAGGGAGGAAGACCATCAGGGCTGTTCACTGGTCACGAAGGAGCCTCTGATGGTGTAGCTTCTCTGCATGCTGGACTTTTCACTGGTGAGGCTGTATTTGAGTCATGAGTATTTTTCTCAATAAACTTACTAGTTCACAAAGCCTGACTGGAATGAAATCATTGGTTGCTCTTTTTGTTAGTCCTTATCTTTGTTAAATAGACATTTGTTCAAATCTCCCCAAGAAAAGACACATAGTAGTAACAGCACTTCTGTGAAGGGGCAAGGGAGGTGGCTCAGTGGTTAAGACCACTGTTGTTCTTGCAGGGGATTCATGTTGGATTCCAAGCACCCATGTGTTGGCTCACAACCATACATAAACCCAGTACCAGGGATCCACAAAGGTATACATGTGGTGCACAAGTAAAATGCAGGCAAAACACTCATACAAATTAAGTAAAATTAAATATAGCTGGTTTAAATAAAACAATTTTGTTTAAAAAGTTTAGCAGGTTATTGACATTTTGTATTGCGAGCATATCATATTTAATCCAAAGAAACATTTTAGAATAAGTGGACTAATGATGTTTTTTTTCTCTAGGCTTATGATAAATATTCATTGGACATGACTCTATGACTGGGCTTCTTAAATTCTTACAGTGAATGGTCCATCCCCTCCCCCCCCCACACACATATACACACACAAATATACACAATCCATTGTTACACACAGAGAGACCATTGTCTTATACACACAATTGTCAAACATTCATACACACACACTCACACACATACATAGATGGATGGAGGGGTAGAGAAAGACACACACACACAGAGAGAGAGAGAGAGACAGAGAGAGAGAGAGAAAGAGAAAGAGAGAGAGAGAGAGAGAGAGAGAGAGAGAGAGAGAGAGAGCGCAAATCTTTCTAGCCATCGAAAGAGAAAGCTATTATCTGCTTCTTAGACTGTTTTTTCATATGCTCTCAGACACTTATAAAGAATAAATCTTATTAGTTAAAATGCTGACTAGCCCTTCTAGGTAAGCAAATTTTCTCTTCAGCTGATATACAAGTTTTTAACTTACAGCATAGTTTTATTTTAGCTTTTAATTACAATGCATTAGAAATATACTACAAATTTTCTGATCTTAATTTTATAAATTATTAAACACTACTATTAAGTATTAAATAAAATTAATGGCTAATTAAACAAAGTCTTTCTTTATAGCTTTGGAAAGTGTCTGGACAATACTATTTATGTTAGAAATGATTAAAACATGTATCCTCATTTTACCAAATGATGGGGCACTCTGTCTATGTATTGGGGAGCTCCAAGGCTACTAATCCATTCTGGTGTGGGGCAGTTGAGAAAATACAGAAGTGTATTCTTCAGGTGGCAGCAGACAGCCAACAGAGCTATCTTCCAAAACAGTATAGAGTCCCATTGCAGTAAGGCTGAGAGTAGGATCCAGCTTCCGTGCAGATAATTCCAAGATCACGATGGGATTCACACTCACCTGCCTGGGCTCCCCAAATAGAACATGTATTCTCAGGTTAAATCAAGTTCCAGTGTGTTTCAATTTTTACCAGTTTATTTTGGGATTATTTCAGAAAAATCACCTTACCTATTAAATAAATTATTGCTTAAATATAATTTGGTAAGCTAAGGCAATATGAAGAAGAACTTTTGCATTCATTTCAACAAATTCCCTTGGATTGCACAATATGGTAGTATTAGCAATTTGTTCATGACCTCCTCTAAGAACACTTTCACTGTGATGGACTGAAAACCTGCCTCTATTTTTAACAGCTGCTTCCTATCTCTGCTTTGCGTTTTCTCATATCTCCATTTGCAGCAAATCTGTTCCTTCTACTCCCAACCCAGCATGCTGAAGAAATTCTAAATTGCTTAGCTGTCTGGATGTGATCAAGATTAGAATTACAGTTGCCAGGGAAAACCAGATAACTAAGTAGTGTATCTCTAACTTGAATTCTCTCTGTAATGGAAGGGAATGTGTGTGGGCTGCACGTTTGTACTGCCCCCCCTGCCCCATTTTGCTCTTTCTTCCTTTTAGCCCACACTAAGGAAAAGAGATGTGCTAAGCCTACAGAGTAATTAGAAATAAGTTGTGTGAGCTCAGTACAATGACTTGGCATAAGCGTCCTTAGTACTGCATTGAGGGTGACTCTCAGGTCACATTTGACTTAAGAAAACAAAACCCCAAACCACATCAATTAACAAGACCTATTGCCTGGGTCTCTAGGACATCAGCACATTGTCTGTCACTAATAAAGTCAAACTAGTGTGTGTTTAGACTTCCAAAGCTGGAAATCAAATTTCTGGTGTTAGATTGTATTAGTTGTGTGATTTTAGGGTATCAAATTTTCTGCACTGCAAAACTGGGATATGAATAATAGTTAGACACTAGGTTATTGTGTGACTGAATTTAAATAGCTTTCCTAAGCTCAGCAAACATTTGTTGAGCTTCTTAATATACCAGACACTCTGGCACCGCCCCAAGAATAAAGCAATGAAAGAGTCAAGGTTTCTACCTTTGAGAAGCCTTGAGTCAAATAGGAGAAGCAGGCAAGTGAGAGGTAATTTCAATATAATGTGGTAATGCTGTCAATAACTAAATCATAAAGCGTGGTGAGAACATGAAAGACAGGCGCTCTATCGATTAAGACCCTGTCTGAACAAGTGACAGAGACTCAGATTAACATTGGCTTTAACAAGGAGAAACATATTGTCATGAATAGTAGCTAGGATTACATGGTTGTTTAGAGATGTCAGCAATCACTTCTAGGACCCAGATATTCTTTCAGTCTCTGCTCTGCTGCACACAGTAGGTCCCAATTTCATTATGAAGCCATGACACCTATGTTATAGGTTGGATTACATTGGATAACAACCATTGCTACAACAACAGCTTTCCTTGGTCAAAGTCCTCTTCTCATGTCTTGTAAACTCTAGATGAAACGCTACAGGTTGCGAACAGGTGCCTGTATATGTATTGAGATTACCATACTTGGATATGTCATAGTACACAGTGAGTGATACCTGTGTTACTTACCTGAGATTCTAAGCCAGTAAGAAAGTGCTATGGTGGACATGCAAGAGCAAAAGTGTTGCAGGAAGGGAAATAACATGACATAATGTGCAGGTAGGTGGCTGCAGATGTAGTGCAGCAGAGAGGACACCTAGGAGACCTGAGCTCTTTAATGTTCACTCTGAGGTGATTATATGGAATAAGAAAATTGTCATTATTATAAAAACAAATCCCCCAAATTCACTTTCAATTATGTTTAGATTTAATTCATTTTTTTACCTTTTCCTTTATTTTTTATTAGATATTTTATTTACATTTCAGATGTGATCCCCTTTCCCCATTCCCCCCCCCCACTCAGGATCCCCCTATCTCATCTCCCCTCCTCCTGCTTCTATGAGGATGTGCCTTCACTCACCCTTCCACCTCCTCACCCACGAATTCCCCCATACTGGGGCATGCAGCCTTTACAGGACTAAGGACTTCCTCTCCCACCTATGCCCGACAATGCCATCCTCCCCTACATATACAGCTAGAGCCATGGGTCCCTCTCTACATGCTCCCAGGCTGGTGGTTTAGACCCTGAGAGATCTGGTTGGTTAGTATTGTTGCTCTCCCATGGGACCACAAACCCTTTCAGCCTCTTCAGTCTTCTCTCTCACTCCTCCATTGGGAACCCCATGATCAGTTTAATGGTTAGCTGTGAGCATCTGCCTCTGTATACATCAGGCTCTGGCAGACCTCTCAGGAGACAGATATATCAGGTTTCTGTCAGCATGCACTTCCTGGCATCCACATCAGTGTCTGTCTTTGGTGACTGCACAAGTGATGGATACCTAGATAGAGCAGTCTCTGGACGGCCTCTCCTTCAGTTTCTGTCCCATGCTTTGGCTCCATATTTGCTCCTATAAGTATTTTGTTACTCCTCCTAAGAAGGACCAAAGTACCCACACTTTGTTCTTCCTTGTTCATGAGTTTCATGTGATCTGTGAGTTGTATCTTGGATATTGCGAGCTTTTGGGCTAATATCCACTTATCAGTGAGTGCATACCATGTGTGTTCTTTTGTGATTGGGTTTCCTCACTCAAGATAATATTTTCTAGTTCTATCCATTTGCCTAAGAATTTCTCAAATTCATTGTTTTCAATATTTAATTTATTTTTTAATTTAAATAGTTAAATAGCTAAATAGTTTAGGATAAATATCTTTGACATCTTTCCATAGACGATTTTTTTCCTGTGGGTCTATAAGGCACCTTAATAAGTGTGGACTAAATGACAGAGCTCAAAGGATTGCACATTATTGATTCTCAGTTTTGATACATCAATCAGCTAAAGTACATCTCTAAAGTACATCTCTTCTGTTTTCTTACTACATTCTTAATTATTTTAGGTAAAGTCTGGTCTAAAATTATTGAATGGAAAATTACAGAAGGAAACAGTAAATTTCCATCTACCCTGTAATGGTTTGAATAAATTTGGACCCCCATAGACTCAGGTGTTTGAATTCTTGGCACATAGGGAGTGTCACTATTAGGAGGTGTGACCCTGTTGGAGTAGGTGTGGTCTTGTTGAAGAAAGTGTCTCACTAGGGCTGGGCTCCAAGATCTCAGATGCTAAAGTTCAGGCTCTGTTGAATGTCTTATTGCCTGTCTATTCTAATGTAAGACTCTTAGTTCCTCCTCAGCACCATACCTGCCTGCATGCCAATGCCATGAAGACAGTAGACTTAAGCAGCCCAATTCAATGTTTATAAGCATTTCTATGGTTACAGTCTCTTTGCAGCAATAAAAAGCTTAACTAAGACACACCCTGCTTCATCATGGCTAGGTCATGAGCCTTCCTTTTGTTTAACATATTGATCATACATATGCTACCTTCTTACTTGTCATTTATAACCCTCTCAATGATCAGCCAGTTGTTAGAGGATCAAAAGGTTGTGTTCACGTAGCCTTCATGTAGTATCCTGATACTTCCTCACCATGCCTTCAGATTTTTTTGCTTTCTTACTGTGCCTAACTTAGAAGTTAAACTTTAGTGTGTTTTTTTATGTGTATGTGTTACATACACACATATATACATACACACACATATACATACATACATACATACACACACATACACACACACACACATACACACACACACACACACACATATATATGAAGATATCATAATGCCTGTATATTCAGAGTCTGATAGTATTCTGAGTTTCAGGTACCCACTGAGAGACTCAGAGTATATCCTGATAAAAAAGATTATTGTATAGTCTCCTTTAGTTTATTAACTAAAAATTATTATTCCTCAGAACAATTAAAATATTTTCTAATTGATTTTAATGTGGTAGATGGGCCTCCCTGAGAGATTTATTTCACTGTACTTGGCATACTTAAATGGACACAATCTTGGTAAGCTTACCATACTGAATTTACACTTTAATTCATATTCTTTTCTTTTTCTGTCTCTATGTAAGGAAAACTGGAGATTCTGTATCAAGAACTACTGACATGCGTGTTGTGAAATACCACATTAAGTACAATTCTTAGTGAGAAAACAAAAATTTAACCCAGTGAATAACATAATAAGGGATCCCTGTTGTTAATATTCTGAGGTATACAGCAATTTAGGGCATAGTCAGAAGGAAATTTTATAGTAATCGAAAGAGTAGGCATCTCTCATGATTTTATCCTTAAAGCCACACTTAAAAGTATTAATGCAATCTATGGTTCACTTTGCTTCTTGGATCATATGGAATACACTTACACAGTCAACTGCCCAATAAGAAATTTTAAAGAGACAGAGAAAGAAGAAAGTTCTGTGTGATGCAGGCACACACATAAAGGAATTTATTCCACCTACACTCTTTCTGAACGATAAAACCTTGAAAATTCAGTGTATACTTAGTTTGATTGGGAAATGTAGGGGGAAGAGTGATGGCACACAATAATTTATTTAGATACATCAATAATAGAGGAACAGGACGGACGCCTTCCCGCAATGTCTAGGATGTAACAGGATGGAAGGAGGAAGTAATTCAGAACACAATGCCTGTTTATCGGGAGACAGCACACAGTGACTGTATTTAAACCTGCATTGCAGCTCTTCTCTCTTTATCATTTAAATTGATTCACCAGTTTACATCTATTCCCCCACCTTCCTGTCCATCTCAGAAATGGTGAAATGGTGATTAGAGCGAGCCTCTATTTTCTCTCTTGGATTCCTTCATTGACAAACAGTATTAGAGTTTCATCTTTAATTTTGCTGCAAAACATCTAAAATAGAAGGAGTGAGGAACTTGGCTATAGGAACTCTCAAATTTAATCTCCTTTGCAGTCTGATTCCTGCTGCGTGAATGGCACAGTCTGATCTTATTGGCACTTTCAACAGCAGTGCCAGGTTCATTTCAAAATTTAATACAATGTATTTGTCATTCCCACCCTTCTCCCAGTAAGAATGCCTGACGCTACCAAATGGCTACCGGTTGGTGGTCTGAGAAAGATATCTTGCTGAAAATGAGAGCTGTCCTCTAAACTGAAATGACCCATCTCACATATTCAGTGTCTACTGTTTTTGCAGGGGACAGTATCGCTTCCAACCATTTAGTCTTTTAGTAATCCATCTAGGTAACAATAAAAGAAGTAGTGGACTATTTACTCACTGCCAGCTTCAGAAAGAGAGTAACATATTTTATGGATTTCACAAATAACTTGCCCAGCAGGAAACAAGAAACAACAGATGACAATCAATCAATACTACTGTTGATTCGATGTAAGCCAATGTCTTGAGCAGTTCTGACCCACTGCTGTTACACTTTGACATGATCAGGCAGCCCATCAGCCCCATCTGGCTCAGAACCATGTTTCTCAATTGGTGGTCCCTGGATCAACACTGTTTTCATTACCAATGAATTTATTAGAAACTGTAATTCCTTGGTTCTCTATACTGAATCATACATATTCTATAGTAGCAGCCAAGATTTGTGCCATCACAAGTCTTCTAGATTATTTGACTTACATAAATTTGCTAGCAATTAATCTAGAAGAAAAGAGATAAAATAAAATGATGCTTCAACATCCCTGAATCAATTTTCCTACACAATGAGTAACTGCTAAATATAGCCATTTACTATAGCCTTGCCCAGGATGTTTCAAGGTGACAGGGGGAAGGGTGGAGTGAAAACCATACCCACCATGTTTAGTGAGTTCAATCATCCATCCCATTATAGGACCTTAATCCAGAAAGTTCAGATTTATTTAAAGAAAGAAAGAGAGAAAGAAGGAAAGAAAGAAGGAAAGAAAGAAAGAAAGAAAGAAAGAAAGAAAGAAAGAAAGAAAGAAAGA
>JANHMN010000009.1:29601767-29616425 GCA_030674055.1 Rhabdomys pumilio | reverse complement strand
AGAAAGAAAGAAAGAAAGAAAGAAAGAAAGAAAGAAAGAAAGAAAGAGTGAAAGAGAGGGGAGAGGAAGGGAGGGAGGGAGGGAGGGAGGGAGGGAGGAAGGAAGGAAGGAAGGAAAGAGTCATTATTTTTATATAAAATGAGAGTTTCTGGACTTCTTCATTTTGCTTCAGGTTGTCTTCTGAAGGTTATGAAGAGACAGTTATGTACCTCTACCCATAAACCCAGAGCAAATTGCCAAGGTTCCCTTAAGGGACCACATGACCCTGTAGAATCCTCACTCCCTCTGACAAACAGTGATAGATCTCTCACCTAACATCTCAGGACTACTGCTGTATGACCTATCATTATTCACCATTACCATTGCCTTTTGCTCTTATTTGCAGTATGTGGAAATATATCTATATACACATGTACAAGTAGAATTAGATATAGAGAGATACCATGAGTCTTCAGTTAGACTAAACCCTTTGAGGATAGAGGCTTGTCTATTCATCCTTGAGCCTGCTATGTCTCTCTGGATATGTTCTGACACACGGTAAATAGAAATGTGTTTCCAAGGTAATCATGCTCTCCTGGATGCTTCTAATCACCTGCCCTCATCAGCCTCTCCTTCTCCTATTCTACGTACCACTGACAGCATGGTCAATCACAGTCCTTTGCAAGACAAACTATTCACTAAGGTCACACGTTGCCCTGTTAGGAGATATTACACTTTAAACCTCATTAAATGTTCCTTGGAATGCAAGATATTTAAGGGAAAATAGGCACTGGAGAAAATTTGGGCTCTCCTGTAAAGCCTCTAGAGAGGTAAGAACACATGGACAATAGATTTTCCTACTTCAATAGATTTTTCCTACTTTATCGAAACTCCTGTTTTCCTCACCTAATCATCTGTTCTTGTAAATTAATTTTTATTAAGAAAAAACAAAACCAGATATGTTTCTCTAATTATTATGCAGGACCAGCCAATACACTCTTGAGTTCTCTACAAAATGAAAATATAATTGACCTGCCCTCCAAAGTTACATGACAATTGGTGAAAAACAAGACTCAAGACAGGACATGAGTTACCCAGATGTCCCAACTGAAAAACAAATGGAGTGTGATACAAGTTTGTTGTTGTTGTTGTTGTGTTGTTGTTTTCAAAGGGAGAACCAAATCAGTTCATAAAAGTTCTTAGTTCATTTTTTTATCCATAAAAAATGGATAAAATTGACAAATTAAAATTTTGAAAATATTAAGTGGGCTGTGATTTCTTCTTTGGCAGGTGACTCTTTAAATGCTCTGGTCACTGCAGTTTGACTCATTTGAATCTTCTGTCTTCTTCAGGAATAGATCCACTAAGTCTTTCCAAGCACAGTTGTCTTCAGGATACAATGTAAAGACATGATATGTTAAACTCTAGCAATGATTCCTTGGCAGTGAGTAAGAGCTGGGATATGAAGCTGGAAAGGGAAGAGGGCTAAGGGACATGAGAATACATGGATTCTACAAGGTCTCATTCTAGTGGGAGTTAGATGCTGTGACATCTCAACCTCAAGCTCATCTCAATCATTTCTTGAAGGTTCCTTTCTAGGAATGTGAATGTCCTAGAAATGCTCCTGTGGCCAGACACATTCAGCAGGTAACAAGATGCGTGTGTGTCAGTGCATGCTTCACATTTACATGTTCAGGAACACTGTTAGTGAGGGTGAAGGTTCAACCTGGGGTGGAAACCATAGCTTATGCTTGGATCCATTAAAGTCTCATTAATTCAAAATCTCATCTGTCTGGATTCTCATTGTTTATGTAAAATACACAGTCACTTTTATCCTCTCTTTAACCTCTTTAAATAATGCAATATAATTTAGGAATCACATCCTGATATAAAGGTAGATGCTTTGCTTTTCTATTTAAAAGAGAAACATGAGTCTTCCTTCTTTTAAAAAATGCAATTATCATTATCCTTTCTAAAACACACATCTTAATAAACTTAAAACTTATTTCAAAGCAAGTTACCATGGCTCAAATGTTTTAGAAAACTCATACTTGAAATTTGTTTCAGATCTTCTCGGTCTCAGCAGTGGTTCTGATTTGAATACATCGCTTTAATATGTGTCTTCACCACAGGAATCTACTCATGAGGTAAAGACTTTTCCGATGAATTCGTCCACTCTCTTTCCTCCTAATGTCCAATAAAATAAATCTTGTGATGAAATTAAATGTAGAAAGTCTTCTAAGAGATATAAAAACTATACAGAGGGGACACTAAGACTTTACCGGAGAAACAGGAGATGCAGTGTGATCAAAAAGCTTGGAAATGAAAGACTTGGCTAACAAGATGTCTTACTTAGAATCCCCATGAAGCACAAATAATAAAACTGTCTCTGGAATTTGACAACATCCTCACAGGCAAGCCATAGAACATTCCTTTAAATAGATGTATAAAACAAACAAACAAAGCTTCTAAGTCTAAGCATAAATTTTAAAAACATTAAACCATCTTAATCCAACTCAAATAAATAATATCCTGGCAGGTTTCACTAAACAAAGCTACCCTTGGGAAGGTCCTACCATTCTCACTGTCAGTACTTAAAGGGCCTCCACTTGAGTTAAGACTAAAGAGTAGCTCCTTGGATTGTTAGTGAAAGACAAGACCACCTATAAGAATGCCCTCCAGTGGCCTTACAGAAGGGATGGCTCAGTGGTTAGAGTGTAGTTAGTCAGGTGGCTCAAAACCACTTCTATTCTAGCTCAGGAAAACCACCACCATCTTCTGACTTCTGTTCACTTATGTGAGCAGCCTCCCTGCCCCAATTATACATTAAAAAATGTTGAGAGCGAGGCTGATTCAGAACTTTCTCAGAGGCTCCAATGAAAGGACAAAGGAACCTAGTTCTGTAGCTTTAACAATGTGGAAATGTTCCTGTTGGGAAACTGGGACCAGGGCCTCCAGGAGTAATTGTTTTGGTTCATGGGAACTTGGATTTTTGCCCTGAAGAGACTGGAGTTATGAGTTCCAAGGCTGCTGTCTTTGACACCCTTGAGGTATTCTGTGCTCCCCTTATGAGATATTGCTTGGTTAGCTTTATGCCTACTTTCATCCATTTCATTTCCAAAAACTGTATATGAGATTCTCTAATTTTTAATAAACTTGCTTGCATGAGCTATCAGCATGTGTGATATTCACCCAGTAGTAAGCTTTCTTATCTTTTCCCATCCTGGTCATCTCTCTTTTGGGAACCTGTTGCTGAAGAACAACCTGCTGGTCTATGTCATGGAATAAAATAAAATCTTATAAAATAAAGAGAACAGTTTCTTTGAGATGGAAAGCAAAACCACTGTAGGGGTAGGAAAATTATTCCTCACGTTTAATGAAACTATTGACATTGGAAATGTCTAGTGCAGAGACGAAAATAATAAGCCTTGTATGTAAGGGAACTGGTGTGACAATTCAGAAGAATTCTAATGCAATGCTCCTGTCAATATGTGAGCTTTGCTACTCCTGATATGCTCTACCTCAGTGGACTAATCACTCCATTTCCCATCAGTACAAAGTTTATGTCATGTTATCTCTGAAGAAATATGATTTGTTGAAGTATACAAATAGTTATTTCTATAGTTATTTCTTCTTTCATGCAAGGATATTTGATAAAGCATGGAACCGAGAGAGTATCGGCCACTCTAAGTCTGATGGGACATTAGAATGATCCACATTTAGCCTACCATAACACTATTGACCACTTTGTATCTTTGAGACATGGAGTATGCTCCAAGTGGTCTCCAGGATCCACTAGAAACATTTCTCTACTTTATGGAAAAATTTCCAGCCAGTTCTGAAGATGTCACATACTGATAAATCTTCATTATTTACCAGTGACTGAAATTACTCTAAATGTGGGCTTAAGCCACAGTTAGTTAAATGTATGGGTTTACTCTCTGAATGGGTTGGTTTACCATTTTTGCAACATTCAAAGTGGCTCCTTTAAAGTTCAGAAACATTCCTTTCAATGAATCAAGAATAAGCGGTACACAGTCTACAGGTAACTAACGTCTATGAACCAACAGTAATGATAAGATGTTGGGTAAAAAAGAGTCAAAGCCCCTCAAGTTCCTGGAAATTGGTTCCCACAGTTGGGGAAATCCACAAACAACAAATTGATTGAATCTTAGGTGGTCCACAGAGCCCATTCTTGTATGTGGAGACAGAGGTCTACATTCAGTTTCTACCTCTATTGCTGTTTAACCATTTGTTTTTTCAAGAAAACACTTCTCAGTGAACTTAGAGTTTGCTGCTCTTGTGGGATTAGGAACTGGACAGATCTCTTGACAGGCAGATAGGGAAACAGAGGTACAGATATATTATGAGGACCGCAAATTTCTAGATAATTCTTTATCCTCCTAACCTGAGGAAAAGACCTGTTGGACTTTTTTTTCCTGTCTGAAATACCCCTTTCTGCCTAACACAGCAAGTTGGTCAAATATGTTCACAATTACCTGAAGCTGTTCCCAACACACACACACACACACACACACACACACACACAAACACACACACACACACACACATACACAATTTGTTTGTCTTTCTCTTTGCCTCTGTCTTTGTCATCTTTACCCCACTCAGTGTGTGTGTGTGTGTGTGTGTGTGTGATGTGTGTGTCTATGTACATGTGTGTGTGTGTATATATATATATATATATATATATATATATATATATATATATATATATATATATATGTGTGTGTGTGTGTGTGTGTGTATGTGAACGTGTGTGTTTATCTGTGGTGAGTGAATGTGTATGTGTGTGTTGATGTCTGTATGTCTGTGTATTCTCTTTTACTTCTTCACTTTTAATAAACTTTGTTAACTATTGCTGTCTGCTTTGTTTGAGATTCTTTTCTATCTTTTAGTTACTTAACTGGAAGAGAAAGTAATTGGATTAAGATCTCTAGACTATATCAATTTGGTGGAAATAGTAACCAGCAAACTCCAAGAATCTTTCTGTTTCCACCTCCCCAGTCCTGGGATTATAGGCACAAATTGCTACATACAAATTTTTAAGTGTAGTCTCTGGGGAATTAAGCTGAGATCATCCTCATGCTGTGTGTGTCTGTAGATCACATTTTTTTTACTTATCCACTTTACATCTGCTCACTGCTGACTGCCCCCTCCTTGGTACCCCCTCCCACAACCTTCTCCCCAACCTCCCTTCTCTTGTCCTCTGCCTGGGTCTGGACTCCCTCATTATCCCCCCTGAGACATCAAATCTGAGGTCATATAAGGCAACTAGAAGAACATATCCCACAGACAGGTAACAGTTTTTAGGATAGCCTCTGCTCCAGTTATTCAGGACTCAGATGAAGACCAAGATGCACATCTGCTACATATGTGCAGGAAGCATAGTATGTTATACAGCCTGTGTATGTTCTTTGGTTGATGGTTTAGTCTCTGAGAGTCTTAAGGGTCCAGGTTAGTTGATCCTCTTGGTCTTACTATAGCGTTCCTATTCCTTTTGTGGCCAGCAATCCTTCCTCCTCTTCTTCCATAAGAGTCCCCAAGCTCCATCCACTGTTTGGCTGTTAGTTACTATAGCTGTCTGAGTCAGCTACTAGAAAGAACCTCTCAGAGGACAGCTGACTAATCTGGGTTAGGAAACTTTGTTTCACCCAGTTACTTCCCAGCTTCAATATGGCCGACTGTGTAATTTTGAAGATTCTCGGGTAAGAGTATGAACACATATCTTGAGACTCAAAGTGCATTCACCTTCTGTGTGGTAAGAGGAATTTACAGGACATCAACAGCAGTCCCACAGAGAGGTGGGCACAATGGTTCCCTCCTTCCTACAATCCTAACACTGGAAGTTCTGAGGACTGTAATGGTCCAAAGTTACAGAGGAAGGGTCAAGGGAACTTCAAACCCCTACCCCAGACCACAAAAAAAAAAAAAAAAAAAAAAAAGACAGCAGGAGTTAGTTACCTCCTTCCTCCCAACCTGGCACCATAAAGCAAGCTCCTCTACCAATAACCTCAGCAGGAATTTATTACCAACAGTTATCATGTTTCACACCTTGTTTGACCCTGAGATTCCACAACCCCCATCACCCACACTCCCATACCTCCTACCCCCAACCCTCATCCTAGACAACACTCCTGGATATGCAAGGAAAGCATCTTCTAACCCCTCTGCCCTTGCCAGTAATGATACATTGCCACACAAGCCTTGCCCCTGAGATCTGGGCCACCTTCCCAGGGGCATAAATATTCCCTATCATCAATGAACTGAACCAGTCCTCCAAAGCTGTTCCTGGGTGTGTTCTTTATCTGTGCACTCATCCCCAACTGGTGCCCAGTTAAGCTTCATGCTCAATAGGACTGGCTCCCCTGAGGGGAAAATGGACACAGGGCAGCAGATGTTGGGGCAGGAGTTCACAAAGTTGATGCCAGCCTAGGCTACAAAACAAAACCTTCTTTTGAAAAATTAAAACTAAACAAAAATAAACCTAAAAAATGATGAATGTGTGTGTGTATTGTGTGGTGTGTATGTGGTTTATGTTTGGGTATGTGTATGTATATATGTGTGGTGTATGTGTATATGTGTGTGGCATGTGTATGTGAATGTGTGGGGGATGTTTGTGTGTGAGAGTGTGTGTTTGTGTGTGAGTGTGTTGGTGAGTGTGTAATTGAATGTGTTTCTGTGAATGTGTGTGTTTGTATGTTAGTTATATGTGTGTATGTATAGTTGTTAGTATATGTGTAAGTATATCTCGTTGTGTATGTATGCGTCTGTGTATATGTAGGTGTACTTTATGTGTGTGTATGTGTGAGTTTTGAATAATTGTGTGTGATGTATATGTATGTGTGTATGTCTGTGTGTATGTATGTATGTATGTACGTATATATGTATGTATGTATGTTGGTATGTGGTTTTCTTGGTATGCAGAGGAAACAGCTCCAGTGTTAAAGCCTTGTAGTGTGAAGACTACAGTTTGTATCCCCTGAACCCAATCAAATGCCTGCATTGTGGTAGCCAGTCTAGACTTCCAGAGCTCAGAAGATGGAGAGAGGACACTCCTGTCTAGCTGGTAAACAGACTGGCTGAATCAGTAAACTCTTGCTTTACCTGAGAAACCCAGACTCAGTGAATACAGTAGAAAGCAACTAAGGAATGCTTGCAGTGTCAGCATAGGGTCTCCACACGTATGAACACATGTATACCCACAAACATGTGACCATGTATACAAACACATGCATAGCATACAAAGACACATGATCGGGGTTGGGGGAGGGGGAGGGATCCCTCAGCTTCTAAGTCTGAAAGAAACACAGACACTTCAGGAGAATGTGGGATTTTTTTTTCTGTATATTTCTATCCAGAGTCCTGACAGGGACTTATAGACAAACTTAAGGAAGACAAAGCAAGCTGCCCTTGGGAATTCTAGTCGGCTTCAGGTCTGACTAGATCTAATATGAGTTTTTGGAGTTTCTCATATCAAGTAGCAGACAATTTCTTCTGGCTGCATCCATTTATCTTGAAATATATTCTGAGACAAAAAGTCTGCAGAGCAATTGATAAACTCAGTGTGATAACTATCAACTGTCATAAGCCAAGAAACTCACAGGAAACTGTCTCAAACATTCTGTTCTCAACCATTTAAATGAATGGCAGTAGCTTTGTCAAGGAGGCAGTTATATGAAGACCATGACAGGAAGCTTCTCTGTCAAATCTTCTCAGCCAATCACAGATGCACACAGCTGCTGAGCCCCAGGAGATACACCCAGATCTGGTCTACAGTTTTTCACTGAGTAGGAGCTTGTTTCGGTTATCAGGAGGTCAGCATGATGTTTCAATTGCCATGACAGTGGCTGCTGCCTCACAAGAGTCTAAGTTCATCCTAGTATTTAAAAACCCACAGACTTCAAAGAGCTAATGGGATCAATTACAAATTCCAACTTTCCCCATAGAAGCTGACTATGTCAGTCCAAAGGTAAATTTAAGTCCTCTCACAGAAATAAGTAACGAGGCTTGGAAACTGCTGTGTCATGGTAAAGGGGAAACCATACAGTGGTTGAGGAGGACAGATCATACACTATGGAGGAAACCTCTAATGCTGTGGATCTAGGTTGTCATGACAACTTTCTAGTACCTGCTATGAGATGATCAAAGCACAATGATCAGTTGCTATGGGACTCAACTCAATGAGCTTTCCATTTTCTCAACTAGCGGGTGGAAAGAAGACATAGATGTACTCGTTCTAATTTTCAATACTGTCTGTCCTTGTAATATATTCTTATGTACCCCATTTCCATAGATCAAACATAATAGCAAATATGCATTGTAAGCTTGTTTTGAAAAGTGAGGGGCCCAAATGAGGCATTTCAATTATGGATAACCCTGATCACATTCATGTATATACTTTAACCTTCAGACTGCTAACACTTAAAGGTAGTTTTTCTTCCCTCCTCTGGAGACCTAAAGAACAATATTTTATCATAAATTAAATCATTTGGCCATCCAACAGGTAGATGGTAGAGATTAAAATGCCAAACAGAGTGGAGGTAAAGTCTAAAACTGAACTTGCTACTCTAGGCTTCAGATACCACACTCAATATAGAATGCTTCTGGGATCATATCAGTAGGGTGTTCTCAGCACCAAGCAATTCTTCCTCACCACCTGGGTGTCCTACCATTCAAGTCCACTGCCACAAACTATTTTCTTGGAAATGGCATCAAGTCTAACCCTCACACTTGAATGATAATACTCCAGGTTGTCACTGGGGTTATAAATCAGACTTTCCACAAACATTTGCTCAGACTCCAGAATTTTCCTGGATAGCTTAAAAACGCTAGAACAAATTATTACTTACATTTACAGCTTTACTATAAAGAACAGTTACAAGATATACAGATAAATAGGTAGATGGAAGAGATGAACTGGAAAAACCAGGCACTTTTACAGTGGTTTGGATATAGACAGAGAAGATGCATAGGATAAGAAGCCATTCATTTGGGTACAGAGCATCCAGGCCCTCTCTGAGCACACCGTTCTGCACACATCTCTATGTGTCTATGTGGAAGGAAGTTCAAAGTACACAGTACAGAGACCCCTGTGGAGATTTTACCAGAACAGATGATTAATAATGAGCCCAGTCTGTTTCCATGTTCTTGTGGTTGAGGACTAAAAATGAAAGTTCCAAACTTCTACTAATGATTTGATCTATCTGGGGACTACTTACACATAGAAACTAACCCAGAGTCATTTTCCTAGAATAAAAGACATTTCTATCATGCATGAAAACTGCAAGGGACTTATGAGCTTCATATCACAAATTAGATTTAAAGATCAAGTAAGACAGCAAAGACTCCTTCAGAACCTAGACTCCCCAGTAAATGATGAGGAGTCTAGAGTGAGTATGCCAAGAACCAGGAAAGAAGAACAAATCATACATTCCTTAATATAAATCATAACACAAGGAAAACACCACGGAAGGGATCTCATTTGCCTGCACTAATAAGGCACACCTTGCCCTATGTAAACATTACATGGTTGTATTAGAAGCCGAGACTATTAGTTTCAACTATTTATTGCAGCCATTGCAATCTGTTGTTGCCTTCTACTTAATTAAACAACCATCTGCTTTCTTCAGGGAAACAATACATCATTTAATAAGAAAATGTACATTTTGCTTACTTAAGTTTGCTATTTTGAAGAAAGGAAAAGAGGATAAAGAAGTGAAGGAGAGAGAAGAGGGAGGGAAAAATTAAAGGGAGGATGAGTCTGCTAGGTGTCAGCCCCGTGAGGATGTTAATATCCATTCTGAAGCTGCTTTGTAATTTCCTCCCATTCTGTGGATTACTTCGCTCCATAAGTCAAAACATTTCATCTCTCACACAGAGAGCATTGTGAACAGGGCCTTGCATGGCAGAGCTGATTAGGAGACATGCTCCACATCTCTCTGAAAGATGGAGTTCTTTTTAATCTCCAGGATAAAGATTTTTAAATGTCACTTTTCTCACTGCTGTATGACTTACATATTTTTAAACCACACTTCATTTCCAACAAGCATTGTACCAAAAGCTTGGTGATCAAGGACAGACATCATTGTTAATAATTGTGTAAATCCTGACAGCTTATACTTAAAAATAGCTTGTTGAAAATGTTAGCATTATATCCAGAACTGATTCTGGTCTCATGTTATATAAACGAAAAGATTTCACTTAATCTTTTTTTCTTCTCTCCTTTTCTTTTTAACCCTGGCATCTTTAACAGGTAGCATTTTGTTAACATTTAATAAAGGCATGCTATAAACTGATCTTAACAAAAGAAAACAAAGTCTGTCCTGCATTCATAAGCTGGGACAATTCTCTTTGCTATTTGTCTTGCTGAATTAAAAAAATAAATATTCCAGAGAATTCAGTGGAATCGGAGTGGTGTGTTTAAGCATAATCAATGTGTTTAGTGATGGTTTGTGGCTCTCACATGAAGTGACCACAGACCACTCTTCAGCAATCTGTCACCCAATTCACCATAAATGCCCCAGCATAGGAACACAGAAAAGCTGGAGCTTATCTCCCTCCAGAAAACAAACAAACAAACAAACAAACAAAAAACAAAAACTAGCAAAACTAAACAAAACAAAAGAAAAAGAAAACATTAAAGACTTGTACCGCCCCGTGCTCAGTAAAACTTAACCTTCAGTGTGCGACCATCTCCCACCTTGCTCATTCTGACAAACAGCCTTCAGAATGCGATGTCCCAGGCCACATTTTCCATGATCAGGGATGCAGATCCCTTCTGAGGCAAGCCATCGATGACACATTGGATCCTCACAAGGTACAGACTCTGCCAGATGAGGGCAGTATCCCATGGGCCCTGTGGACTCCATGAGCACATGGCGCTGTCTCATTCTAAAGCCTGAAAGGAGAAAGAAAGGAAGAATTTCAGTATTTCACACATATCCTTGCAAAGGCTGCTGGGCAGCAGATAAAACTTCCAAGTGAACACTTTTGTAGCTCTGAGGAATGTATTACCTTGATTTAATTTATTTATGGGATGGAGGGATGCAAACTGGAAAGAAAAGGAGAAAATGTAGGAAGAATGAGAGTATAAAAGTGTCTTTCAAGAGGACTTGGGCAGGGCCAGATGGAACTAGATGAAATAATGAACAGGGTGCATCCAGTGGTGTCTATAATCCAGGAGCATCAGTGAAGACCTGCTGCAGCGCCTACTCGCAGATACATCCATGTCTCCCTTTTGCTATTTGATGGGCATCCTTGTCACTTTACATTACACGGCATGTTTACACCTTTGCCTATGCCTAGTGCCTGATCATTCACAGCTTCCCACGTTAAGAGTTCCCTGTACAGCTTCTCTGAGCTTTTCACATTAGCATGTCTATATAGACATGCTAATGTCTATATAGAACCCCATTCTCTCTATACCTGGGCATAGGTTCTCAACATCTCACCAGAGACAATAACACAGGCATGGTTAGGTCTGGGAATGTTACAGAATCATTGACAATACTGTAATAAGGTAGGAAGAAAGATCAAATGTAAATTCACAAAAAGTACTAAGACTATAGGAAAATGGAGAGTGTCTGCCTACTCTGAAAGGCTTCTTACTATTCAGTTTTCTTGGGCTGATGCCATGAGAGAACGTGGATACTTTCTTAATATATCTTTTCATTTGTCTAGGACCCAGAAACGGAAGCTAAATTTTGCTTTTACTGTACATGTTTGTTTTTACGTAAATTAAAATGACATAGAAAAACAGTAACAACAACATAACTTTGAGACAACAATGAATGAGTGAATGAGAAGCAGCTGAGATCTATTGATGACATGGACCATCTATTGATTAGGACATGGAGATGCAGATCTCAATGGTCCTAATACATTACTTTTACAGGCTCAGATCTCACCCGCACTATCTTCTACTGTTAGACTCAAATTCAGTCAATCTGGGTCCTTTAGTTTATTTTTCAAACTGGTTCTCATATATTCCCATCCTGAACTCAGACTCACTCCATAGGTGGGAATGATGTCAAACTAACTGCTTACTTTCCTGTCTCTGCTTATTAAGAGCTAGGATATGGGCATGTATTACCATGCCTGATTTATGCAGTACCAGACATTGAATCCAGGGCATTCTCAGTGCTAGGTAAGTACCCTACTAACCGAGCTATATTTCTAGCCAAAAGTCTTTAATTTCACCACTCATGAGTTTGAACTCTTGGTCCCAAGCTGGTAGTGCTGTTTGGGAGATGGTAAAGCTAGGCATAGAACCTTGCTGGAGGAAGTAGATCACCTTTGGGGCTTGACAACTTGACCTCTTCCTGTTCATCTTCTGCTTCCTGACTAGATGAAATATGACTGGCCACCTGAGATATCTGTCACCATTCCTTCCTCACTGTTATGGGTTTTATCTCTTAAGCTATAACAATAAGTAAACCTTTCTTCTCCTTAAGCTTTTGTAAGGTACTTGGTGATAGCAAGACAGAAAGTAACAAACTATTTAGGCATCATTTAACCAATGGTGACTATTTCCATGATACTAAAATTGCTAAGTTTATGGCCAATTAAAATAATAACAACAATGGACATCACTGATCTGTGATCTCTCTAACTCCATGGCATTAAATACTCAAATACAATCAACAGAATGTTCAGCTTCCTTCCGCGGGACTCTCAAGGGGAGTTAGTTACAAGGGGTATACGAGGCACTCAACTCGTGGCATAAATCAAGGACTTCCAAGCTCTTGCCTCCTCAGGATTTGAATGACCTCTACTTGTACATGTAACACCTGCACCCTGCTTATACACTGCCATTTGTTTGTACTTGTTTAGCTCTTTTCTTCAGACAAGAAATAGCATGATTTACACTTTGACAACCAGTTTGGAGCACAGGTTGGAAATGTAGCATTCTCTATGGAAGAATATGGGTGTCCTATTTTCGGATCTTAAGCTAGTGAGGGGTACATGCAGTTTCCCTCTATAAATCATATTGCATCCATCTTGCCATAAATCTATAGAGTGCATCTCCTCAGTCAATAAATTCTTTTAGACTTTTTTTTTGTGCTGCCCTTGTCCAAACTCTAAGTAGGATCAAATCACACCACAAGCTCAGCATAAAACAAGCACATTGGCTTCTTGTTATATTTAACTTACTCACACACACTGGCAACCATGCCTGCAGTGGGATTTTCCCAGGTGTTCTATTCCGAAAGATATACAACTACCAAGTTCACTGTGGCTGAGGTAGCCAAAGTCTCACAATTATTGAATTCTATGTTAACCAGATATTATTCAAGAAATGTTAACAATCATGTGATATTGATGTCCTATACTGGAGGGAAGATATCAAACGATACTTTTACTAACATATAACTCAAGACAAAAAAGGGTATACACAGCAATTAACTATAAGAGCTGTAGACGTTTCACTTACGTTCATCTAAACTTAAACCCTTTAGACTTTTTTTAAGGTTCTCTACTCCTTTTAAATATCTGAAAACAAAGGCAACACTACAATATATTATTCCTACAAGAGTGTGTCACCAGTAGGTGGGTGAATAAGAAGTTGATCAGAGTTTTAACTTCATATACTTGACTCCTGCCTGAACCATTATTCTTACCCTTATAAGGTAAACTTCAAAGAAAGGCATCATGGATCAGTCTCTTCAACTGAAGTTAAACAGAATAGAGAGTGGAATTTGGGGCTCTGTGTAGAAGACAGTTATCATCACCATGTCACAGCTGGAGATTTACTATGTACCTTTGATGGAACCCAATATCTCAGGAGTTTCTTATTTATTTATTTATTTATTTATTTATTTATTTATTTATTTATTTATGCATGCTACAATATCTGAGCCTAAGATATATGGTTAAGTATGTGAATCTACTACAGGCAACCGGAAAAGACAGAATAGTGGGTTGGAGAGAGTAAGGACAGAAGAGAAGTTAGCAGAAGGGTAGCCAACATCTTTTAGATGAAGACAAAAAAGAATTAAAGGAGACTCATGGATATATCAAAGTCTGAAAACTGTATTTCTGCTACGTGATAGAATAGTAGTGTCCATGTGAGCTTCCATGGAGCTGTTCATGAATAACATAACATTGTCTCCATGATAACTCATGGAACTAGGCTGGAAGACATATCCAGCAGATTGCATACAGATGGCAGAAGCTTACTGAATTCTAAGAATGGCATTTTCTGGGTTGTCTTTGGTAGGCCTGGATGATGGATAAGGACACTGAGCCAAAAAACAAAATAAGTTTGAAGTATATGTGTGTATGCACATACTTGTGTGTAGGCCAGAGTAAGAGCTTGGTTATCATTGTTTAGCTGTACCTTGTTTATTGAGAAAAGGTATCTCATTGGCCTATGATTCTCCAAGGTTAAACTAACTGGCCAGAAAGCCCTGGAAATTAGTCTGTCTCTAGCAGCTCCTACTGGGATTACAGATGTACAATACTTTACTTGACTTATTTTATGTAGTTTCTGGGAATTGAACTCAAGCCACCATGCTTGTATGATAAGCCCTTTACTGAATCAGGCATCCTCCCTTTCCCCTAGACTAACTCTTTAATGCCAGTTCTTCAGCTATCAGCTGATGACAGACAGAGAGAGAGAGAGAGAGAGAGAGAGAGAGAGAGAGAGAGAGAGAGAGA
>JANHMN010000009.1:29583481-29601757 GCA_030674055.1 Rhabdomys pumilio | reverse complement strand
AGAGAGAGAGAGAGAGAGAGAGAGAGAGAGAGAGAGAGAGAGAGAGAATAAGAGCGTTTTATAGCATAATGATTATTTCCGAGCCTATTATACCACAGAAAATAAGAAGCATTGATACAGTAACGTCATCATGGAAACCTTCAATACTTTGCATAAGAAGAAGGTGTAGCCTACTGTCAGTATCATCACAGACACACACAAATGGAAGAAAAAAATTTTTTTTTAGCTTGTACCCTTTATTTGGGGTGAACAAGGGCTATATAAACCTTGGAGAGTGGGGGAAGGAGTTTATTCAAATTGAGCTTGGGCTTCATCTCTGATGCAGCAGAATGGGAGGGGCAACCCTGAGTATAGATTCAGACAGGCATCTATAGAGGCAAGAAGGGGTATCTAGCCTGATACACATCTGAATGGGGAAGAGAAAAACTTATCTGTGTAACATGGATATTATTTTTTACTAAAACCAAATGGTTTTTCATATGATTTAAGTGAATGTAAAATTAGAGCCAACCCAGCAAGCAACAATGGAAATGGGAAATGTTTTCATTATACAATTAGATTTGAGGCATGTCAGTGATTTCTGACCTCAGTTTGCTGTCTCTATTAATTTTTCAGAACATAAAAAAAAAAACCTTTTTAAGAATAGTCCTAGTGTCTCCAATTAAAAATATCTTTGCCTGTAGGAACGTTAGAGCATTTTCTGTGCTGTGGATGGGGACATACTGTGTTAAAGCAGAGAGAAATCCTTGAAGTCTTATGTGGAGGTAGGTAGCTATTAGGATGCTGCATATGAAGACCTCTCTATCAGCTTCGTCCTCAGAAGTGTGCCTTCATAGACCTTATGTGCAAGGAATAAGGGTGTCAGGTAAATCTATGTATCAAGAGGGATTTTTAAAAACTGCATCACACCTAAGTGTTGGGCTCATCCATCAGCATTTTCTTCAGGCCAATTGTCTTTTGTATTTTTCTAATTGTAAGGCTGTGGGAGTATCTCAGAGATAAAACAATAAACAATACGACCTGATCCAATTTAAATTCTGCTGGAAGGTGTCCCAGCCACACTCGACAAGCACCAACCTGCCAAGTGCTGCTCCCCTTGTCTGTCTGTCACGGACGTGATGGAGGGGCAGAGCTTGTGAACACTGACTGATTTTCTAATGCACTCTGAGTAGCTGTCAGTCATGAGCCTTAGATGATGCCTGACTGAGGGGTGTCTGACAGAGAACAAGAGCCATATAAAGATAATTTCTATAACAGTTTATTCTATCAGCTAATAAAACATTTCCTAGCATCTGGTTCCTTTATTTCTTTCTGTTTTTAAAATATGAATAAAGAGAATAGAATAAAATAAGGAAAAGCCTGGTGATCAGAAGAACATGTGTATTGAACAAAGGTCTTCACCTTTCCAAGTCTGCTTCCTTCTTGTTGCTTGACTTTCCATCAAATCATCTACTTTTCCCCTCTACAATAGATACACATAAGTGTAACTATTAAAGAGTATTCCTATATAAATATGGATCTGTATATCTATATATAAGGGTATTAAATAGCCAAGAATGTATCCATATTTTGGATTTATGCTAATATGTTGATTGGATTTCTTGAGGAGGGAATTCAGATGCAGATCTACACACCACAATGCCATTCCAGGGTTTTTTTTTTTTTTCCAATACTTAGTATATGAATTGTGTATCCAGGCACTGTAGATTCTAAGTCATATTTACTTTGTCCCAATCAGTGACTGGTCCAGTCCCTACAGAAGCATGGGACAGAAATAGAGAAAAGAGAGAATACAGACTCTGTCCTCAGCAGTTGGCAGAAATAACAAGATGATTGTTCCTATCCCCAGGACATACTTGGTCTGTCTGTAGGCACAGAATTATTTCCCCAGAGGGAGAACTCCATTCCCTATTTTTTCCCAAGAGGAATTAGAGACAGGTGGTCCTGCCAAGTTTCAGCAAGACCTACAGGACTTATTTCTCTCTGCTACTGGAGATTATTTTAAAATAGTAAACTCCTAGCCCTGAATAACAATCACAAAAGCTGTCCATTATTCCTGACTGTGGTGACAGCACTGCACAAAGAAGCCATCTTCCAGTTGTACACTGAAGTCACCTGTTTGGGCTGAGCTCTATAAAAGCAAAGGTATTAACAATGACTCTATCGTGTCCCCAAGGGCTGCAGGACTCCTTCACCTTCAGGTCATAACTCACATTGCCCCTACCAAAGTCTTTCAGAACCCAGGACTAAGTAAGTCTCAGAAAGTAGTTGTTTCTTGAGGCAAAATGCATGTTCTACCTGGCACTTCAGTGCACAATTAAAAGATTCTTTCCATTCTCAAGACTGGATTTGTGCCTTGGTCCAAATGTCTTTAGGTTTACGAAGAAAATGAACTGATGGATCTTTGTGTTTGAAAATATACTGTACTAGAAAAAAAGAGAACCCTGGAGTCACCCATGGCTTAACTACGGTTGTTGGGCTCGTTTATTTTTGTGTGTGTATGTGTATGAATATGTGCCTGTTTATGCAGATGCACATATTTGAATGCTTGTGTGGAGATCAGTGAACAATCTCTGCTCTTGTTTCTCAGATGCTGTCTAGATTGGTTTTTGAGACAAGGTCTCTTACTGTTCTGGAGCTTACCAAGTAGAATATGTGGGCTAGCCAGTAAGACCCAGGGCTCTGTCTTTCTTTGCCTCCCAGCACCAGGGATTCTTTGTGGGGACCATTATTCATTGCATTTTTTTGCATATGAGTTCTTTGGAACCAAACTATGTCCCTCAAGCTTGTAAAAGAAGGACTTTAGCAACTGACCTGTCCCCATGACCAAGATTATCCATTACATCACAATAGGATGTTAAACAGATCAATCTACTTCCCCATTCTCCTAGTTTGGCATCCTATGACCATTTGTATGCTTTTAGCAACAACAATACTAATGCAGAGATAAGTGGAGAATCTGTCTTCTGAGACTATCTTAGTAGAGTTCCATAACATGGAAATTTTAGAAAGACCAAAATATATTGTCTCAGACTTCTCTGGATTAGCAACATTGAATCAAGAAACAACCCACATTCCTTCTGCATAGTCCTGGGAAGGATGGGTTCAATGCCTCCCCAGCTTCTGTTGGATTGTACTTTTTGATATTCTTTGATGTGTACAACTATGGTTTTACAGCGACTTCATGTGACTTCATGAATCCTTCTTCATGTGACTTTCATCCTTGTTCTTCTACAGCTCTGCATCCTTACATAATACTCTTCTTCCTATGCAGGCATCTCTGTCCAAAGTTCTGCTGTCCAGAAGAACATCAATCATTCTGACAGGGCTACCTTTCCTTAGTATTATCCCATTTTAATTCAGTTACTTTGGCAATGACCCTTTTGCAAATACCATCATAATTACTTTTGGCACATATGTGGCATTATAAATTGAACACATCTTTCAGGGGACAAATTTCAACAATCATGAAAGAACGGATATATATATATATATATATATATATATATATGTATGTATGTATATATATATATTTTTTTCAGGAGGTAACACACTCAGAATAACATTCACTGAGGAGAGAGTTCTACATATAGGTATATTGAGAGAGTATACAAGGAGAAACAGTTACATGCTTTCCTCATGTATCCCAGGGATGTGTTTGAGTTTTGGAGAAGGAAGACTGAGAAAAAATTTAAAAGAGGAATTTCCCATAGTGTGTGTGTGTGTGTGTGTGTGTGTGTGTGTGTGTGTGTGTGTTCACAAATTTTGTCTCAAGAGAAATAGGAAAAGACATATGCTCCAAATTGCCATAAATAAGCTAATGGAGCAAAACAAGAAGACTGACAACTTAATATCTATCAAGTAATCATTTCTAACATGTAGGTCCAGAACTACTTTTGACACCTTAAATATCATTAAGAAGGCCATAATCCCCCCCCCCCCCCGCTTCCTCTTCTGTGTTCTCAGCCAGTGAAGGTTGAGAGCAGCTAACACTCAGCATTCTGGCAACATAAGCTTAGGGCCTAACCACTCAAGCTCCATTCCCTGATCAGAGAGTGTTAAGAAGTGAGCGTGGCATGGGGTTCCTCTTCAGAACTCTTCCTGGAACTACTGGAGGAAGCATTCTCTACTGCATTATTTATTATCTTAAATGAAATTTCTTGCTGAGCTTTGATCTATGAAGATGGTTTATCAAGCTCAACCTACTACAGAGAATGATGGGATGAGAAGATGGCCATTTGGTGAGCTGCAAAGTAGAAAGATTGAAACGGGAAAGTCAAGAGCCCCTGACATTATTCGGTGTCATCCCAGCAGCCATTCTGTTTTAAGTTATATGATTTAATAAGTCTCTTCATTGGTTTGAAATCAACATGAACTGGGCTCATGTTACCTACATCTATAGGTGTCCTAAGTAAGATGAGGTTCACTTGGTGTGTTGAGTGCATCTACGTCTTTGAAAGCAGAGAAGAATGGCACACCATGCAGTGAGAATTTATAGTCATTTCAGTCTTGGTAAAGTTTGAAGTGTTTTAGCTTTTGAAGGGGTTACAATGAAATACAGGAGGACCAATTCTAGATTCTAAGAGCATGTAAGTCACCTGAAGAAATCTCATGCACAGCTATAAGAAAATGATGGCTTCTAATTATATATTCCAATTATATATGGAGAGCACAATTGTGCTATTAATGCTAGTGGGAACTTTTCCGTGTCAAAAAAAAAACAAACAAAACAACAACAACAAAAACAGAAGCAACTCAGAGGATTTGGAGGCTATATTGTGTACTATTTAGTTTCATATTGTTATGAGCAAATATATGACAAAAGCAAATTTCCAAAGGGAGGAAAGATTTACTCATGCTCACATATTCAGAGGAAGCTGCTCACATGCTAGGGAAAGTAGGGTGGCTAAAGAGGCTCTGTCCATGGTAGCTGAATCTTGAGGTCTATCTAGAAAGTAGATTGGAGCAGGAAGTAGAAGGTAGAACAGGAAGAGCGGTGGATCTTTAGTTCTTAAATATGTGTTCCTAGTTCCTCATCTGTTCTAGCTCTTCTTCTCATCCCAAAGATTCTACAGCATCCGAAACAGAACTCGCAGATAGAATTCCCAGCTAGGCCATCTTCTCATTCCATCATTCTCTGTTCATGTGTTCACCTTTCTTTGAACACATGAACTTATAAGGATATTCATTTCATAGAGGAACTTAGTTCATTTCTATAAATTGATGAAAAAAAATCCAAGTTAGCATTCTCTTGTTCCGGATCCAATACTGTTCCTCCTCTTTTCCTTTACAGTAAGAGGCAGAACAAAGTGAAATCCATGTAACCTAGGAGTGAATATGAGCATGTGTGTTCCCAGAGCAAGCCATGGATGACAATCACATGAAATTCTAATAGAAATGCATTGTCTTTCACAGATGGGGGCACAAGGTTCATTGCACTCAACAGTTGGGCATGTGGTATTTCTCTGCATGTAAAGTAGGATTAGAGTCGAGTAAACACAACCTACCATCTGGTAAGCCATCGGATCTTATTTCTCTTCATATTAATAAAAGGAATATTTCCTTCTTAGTACAACATGCAAGGAGAAAAGATGCTGAGGGAAACTAAAAGGTCAGTGAAGGATGGAAAGATGCCTCTGAAATGGACTTTTATGGGTGGGAATGGACATTTTAAATCCAAAATGGGGCAAACTAGATAACAATGGCTAAGTAAGTAAAAATAATTGAAGATGTTATTTTAAGCCCAAGAACACTAAACACTAACCAATATAATACACACACATATTTAATGTCCCTTATTAAAATATAAGGCCAAATGTTAAATGTGAGAATCTGAAAATATAACTATAACAAACATAATTGATTTCCAGTGTGATCACAATGAATCATGTCATGGGATATTAGTGGAACCATTACTCACAAGAAACAATAGGTTACATTTGTATTTGAGACAGGATCTCATGTAGCCTAAGCTAAACTGGAATTCATTCTATAGCCAAAAATAGCCTTGAATTTTTAATACTTGCATCTCAACTATCTCAGTGCTGGGATTAAAAGCATATACCGGTAAGCCTGGTTTTATGTAGTACTGCAAGTTGAAACCAGGGCTTTGTGTGTGTTAGGCCAGCAATTTACCAACTAGCTGAATCACTAGGAACATTATTTCCAACTGAGTAGCAGTTATTTCACTCAGTTCTGAGCCTAACATTGAAGTCAATCAAGGTCAAACCCTGTGCTTCACAGAAATGTCCTCAGCTGTCTCCCTAATAACCGAACATTGCCAAGCCTGAGCCAGTTATCTAAATACAAACAAATGCTGTCTTAAGCTGATTATTCTGAGGCGTGGATGTGTACACTGGAAGCGAACGAAACATGCGTATAAACACTCACCTTTCTTCCCCTGGGGATCATGACAGTTCTCATAAACACAAGGGCCCCAGGCTGACCAGGAAGATACAATACAGTCCGTTGAACAAGGGACATTGCAGAGCTGGGAGGCTGAGGGGGCAGGACCCAAGCATAATGTACTTTCCACGGGCCTAGAGACTAAAAGATAAGAACATAAATGCTTATGTCACATTTTTGGGCTTTCCTAAAATTGCTCATATATTTAGCAGGCTTATGATACTAAACAGTATATGCAATCAAGACAAACATTTTCTCATATGAATGGTTAGTTCTACATTATTAGCCTTTGAGGTGAGTAGAGAAAAAAAGACAGAGACAGAGGGCATGCACTCGAGATTCCTGAATTGCAAAGGACTCCCGGGGAATTTAAGAGAACAGAGGAAATATCACAGACACAAATTATCCAGAGGTATGATTTAAAACAGAATTAAATGGCCTGGTGAAGTTTCAAGAAGAGTCTATCTTAACTATATAAATGACTGGGGATCTGTGAAAAACATCAAAATCGAACCCCTAAGGTGCAGTGTTTAGCATAACCAATCTACTGCTGTGACTCCCCAGAGGGGTGGAGCTGGCAAAGACAGAAGAAAAATGGCTCTTGGAACAAGAAGAAAAATGGGACTCTGACTGCAGTTCTGGCTTGAGAAAGCAGTTTCCTAACTGGTTTACCCAGAGGTTCAGGGCTCCAAAGGGGAGTGCTTTGAGGTGTGCAGACTGGGGCCTGAGCTGGGTCCCTTTAAGATGCACTCACTGTGTCCATCTGTGGTGTTTCCTGTCCTCTGCCTGTAGATTTTCAGTAGTAAAAAAAACACAAGATGTAGGCAAGACCAAAAGTTCCTGGCCTTTGTGTAAATTTAACAGTGGAAACTGGAGCCCCTGAAAACAACACACTAAAGATTCACATGTGTCTACATCTGTTGCAGCAGAATTTACTATAGGTGAATTGTAGAGCTGACCTATGTATACATCAATAGGAGAGTGGCTAGAGGGGGATTTCAAGGAAAGGGAAATAGAATGTAGACTCTAAGATAGGGGATAATGGAACATGAAGGGATGAATGCATGGGGTGGGAGGGGTAGAAATGGTAAAAGAGAGAGAATAGGAAGGGAAAGCTTACATTAAAGACCTTTAAAAATGCCATATGGGGACCTACTACTGTAGAAATTTCTGAAAGTGTATATATTCATAGATAAAAAAGGGTTCAGTAAATCACCTCAAATATCAAAGACTGTTTTCATTGCTCTTGTTTAACCTCTGCATACTTGAGTCAGAGAATATGGACAAATCAAGAGGGGATAAGCCTAGAAGCATCATTCTACTGGCTAGTTTTCTTTCTTTCTTTCTTTCTTTCTCTCTTTCTTTCCTTCTTTCCTTCTTTCTTAAAGGATTTTTATTGGATATTTTCTTTATTTACATTTTAAATATTATCCCCTTTCCTGGTTCCCTCCCAGGAACCCCCCTATCGCACGCCACCCCTGCTTCTATGAGTGTGTTCTCCCCCCACCCATCCACTCACATCTCCCAGCCTTGAATTCCCCTATGCTAGTTATCATTGTCCTGGAAGATCCTGTGCATACCACCAGGGAAGCAAAGCTGTTATCAACCTACCCAACTGTAAACCATGTGAGCCACAAGAAATATAATAAGATATTAAAGCAATGATGTATTTAGGAAAAAAGTGGTTAGCAGAAGGAGGAGGGCAAATGTGATCTCAGCATAGGAAAAGCTATATGAACATCTCTTAATGAAACACAGTTTTAAAGATGATTTATATGAACATCTAAATATGAAGCTGTTTACTTTTCTCACTCGGAGTTGCCTCTCACTGAGAAAGTTTTGAAGCATTCCAAATTTTGTGAGCAGTAGCTGCAGGTCTGGGAGTTTTATCTACTGAGTGGCTTGTACTATTCTGTAAATACTTTTCATGTGTTATTTTCATCCAGTTGAGCAGATAGAAAATGCCTCAAAGGTGGGAAGTAATGGGTGGGGACTGTGTGGTGAGTCCAGCCACTTCCTTTGCTTCTTTGCTTTCTCTCAGTGTAGAAGTATCGGATTTAGTGATGGTTGTAATCCATCACCACGCTGGGCAGAGAAGCCTTAAATAAGAACCAAACCAACAGAAAAGAGAAAATGAATGCCACCATGAAACGGACAAAGGCTAAGTGTGTCTGGTTGGAGTTACAGTGAACAAAGACATAGTCTGAATCACTACTGAAAGTGATCTGAAGGAATTGTGAAAACAACACCCATATTTTATTTGCATATTTATCTAAATGGTTGAAATATTCAAATTTATTTTAAAGTTCATCAAATCAATTTGATTTGACTTAAAGTGAAAGTCAAGGACAAACTTATATTGCCAATGTGAATGTGAAAATATGTCTGTCACGGAGTAGGATCAGGAAGAGGAGGAGAGAGCAGATACTGGAGGAGTTAGTGGAACTGTCCAGGGATATTGATGAGGGGAAGTGATTAACAAAGTTCACACTACAGATGTCAGTGGGATGGGAACCCAATCTAGAGATGAACCCAATCGACGAGATGGCTGGATTCAGAATAAGGCAATTTACACAAGACTCACATTCAGATAACTCAGACTTTCTAAACTACCAAGGCACCATTTAAAGCAGGCACTCTAGGGTTGTGTCTATGCTCAAAACGTTTTCTACCAGCAAGATTAAATCAGTCATAGATTACCAGACAAAGGAAGGAGACTGAGCATCTGAGCATCCCACCAATAAATATCAACCAAGCTAGGTGTTTTAACTTGAAAGTGTGCTTGGCTCCTGTCTTATGTGTGTTGGCGCTTATTTCCACCTAGTAAGAAATTCTTGCAGCAGATCAGAATGAAGTGAGTAGGGCAGCTGCTTACTCTATTTACTAAACATGCATAATTCATGCCAACCATGGGTTATAACATCAAACACACACTGACACATTTAATCTTCTCTTTGACATATGTGTTCTTAATATATCTCTAGTTTTAAAATAAAAGAACTACAGTATAGAAACGTTAGCTCACAGGCTGGATAGATAGCTCAGCAATTACAGTGCAAAGTTCTATTCCAATAACCTATATGGGTGGCTCATAACCCCATATAACTTTAGATCAAGGGACTATAACATCTTCTGGCCTCCTGGGCATTGCACTCAAATGCACATATACCACAAAGACAGACATAAACATAATTAAAAATAATATAAATAACTCTGAAAAATTTTAGCTCACTAGTCCACAAGCCTACCTAAGGAATGGTAGAGATAACATCTGGAAGCAGGCAGTTTGGCTTCTTGAGTTTGTGCTGTAAATCACTCTACTAGGTAATGTTTTTAACTTGATATTTCTTAGTGCCCATTGAGGAGACAATGTCTGAGTAGCCATACACTGACTCTGTTTTCCCTAACTGCTTGCCTATCATTCTGAAGAATAGCTACAGAATGTGTTAGAAATTCCGCATCATGATAGAAGAGAAAAACTGGCCAAAAATGCCTAGACTGTCTACCAGTGACCTGACAGCAAGCTGTCTCTCAATACCATGCCATGTGCCTCAACATATAAAACCCAAGGTGGCCACATTCAGGTGGGGCATGCAGGGCTAAGCACACAGCCATGTGCTTTCTGTACCTTGGGAGTCTGGGTCAGGATAGGTTAGATTTTAATGTTTTCCTTCCCACTTACCAGTAAGTAACACATCTGCATCATAAAACATGTTTGCATATGAGTGAGTTATGTCTTATTGGACTCAGAAAATTTGATAAGCAGTGCATGGTGTCCAATCACACAGCTTCTGTAAACACTGTGCTATTGATGGAGGAGTTAGAATAATGAGTGAAACATACCAAGGCCCTCTCTTTATAAAATCATATCTCACTGGGGTTGGAAGAAAACTGCAAATGTATCTTGAATACCACAAGATGCCAAGGGTTTTGCTATCTTTCTATTGTCATGTTTACCTCCTTACAACACCAGCCAGAATAAGTATCAGATGCCAGTGCTGAGACAGTCCCCAGACAGCTCAGCTCTAAGGTGAGTCAATGGTTTGTTACCACATCTCTGCATCTGATACTGGCACAGTAGCTGACACTTCTCCATCCACCAGCAAGTATCTATCAGGCACATGGTGAAATTTCAGTAAAGTGAAGCTTTTTTTACCTCATGTGAAGCTTCCAGAATGCCTGGCAGGAAAGGCTTTTAGATAGAACTTCAGTTAGAAAGAGACAAGGGAACATGTCCTGAAGCTGATTCTGTCAGGACACCACAACCACACAACCATGGTTAAAATACGTGTCTTTAATTTTGAAGAGAAGTTGAGAGTGGTTCAGGGGTTACGTGTACTGAAATCTTCTTTCATGAATACTTAACTGTCAGTTAGTAGACTGTTAGACAATGCATGTAATAGAAGATTTCAAAATAGAGAGGGTCACGATTGCCTGAAAAAAGATCAGGAAGTAATTTCCTTGGGGACTCCAAAGTGACATATTAGAGACCCAAGCATGGGGTGAAGCCATTTGTCAAAGCAGTCATTTTTCTTCAGCACCTGCTGCTTTGATGGACAGTTAGTCTTAATCTATATCAATAAATTCTTCCAGCTCTGGCAAAATGTCTAAGATGCTTCACTTAGGCACAGAATCGATGTGTCCGGGTCAGCCCAGGTCTTTCATGACCCTAAGACTCACCCCAGGACACATTTGCTCCAGAAATAAATCATGAATATGTCAGAAAGCACTTAACGGCTTCAGAACACTAGAGAAGGGCAAACAGGATGCTTCTTCACTTATTGACTGTTATCCCTGGATGTTAGCTTTAGGGCTAACTTGAGTTTAATTAATCAATTTGACTGAAAAACTAAACTCCAAAGACTCAGGCGGTTTGTACAATTTCATTCTCAAATCCAGAGGAGAGCAAAGCCTTTGCCTCAGGCCAGGAGGCAAACTCACCCCCCCCAGCCCCCACTCCATCTGTCTTTCATTTTCTTTCTATAAAATGAAGGCATTGGTCAAGACAGACTACCCTTTGTATAAGCCACAGTCTATGAGAGGTAGACAGAGATAGGATAGGCCTAAAGAACCTATGAATGTGCCAGACTCAATTTAACCCTTTAAACTAGACCTAAACTTTTCTTTATACCACTTCTTCAGAATAACCTAGGCTCAGATCTGGCCCACTGAGGAGATACAGAACCCCAAATTTGCTCTGTCCCAGAAGACTAGTTACTATTTATCCATTACTCATGCATAAGAATATTCTGATTCCTGTATCTTAGGGAGTGAGTGGGATGGAGTTGGATCCTGCTGCAGTTCGGTGATCTACAGTTCACACGTTATTAAGCCTTCATTTACTCCAAGTCAAACTCTAGCTAGAGGGTTTGAAGTAGAAATTTTGCTTTCCTGATCACTACCCTCTTTCCTTTGAAATGGCTGTTAACTAACTCTGTCATCTCAAACACAGTGAATCCCTGGTCAGTGAAAATCTTTATTACTGCATTTTCCTCCTGGAAGCTTTCTGCCCCCCTGACACTGACCACATGCTGGACTGAAGACACCATTAATCAGCTCTCACAGGCTGCTTGGCCTCTGTACCCAACAATTTCAGTTCTCTCAGAGACTTCTAATGATCCCTAAGTATTAAAATACCTCAAAACTTTTAACAAGGATAAAGCCTGATCTCTATGTATCAGAGTCTTTCCCAATGCTGAGGAATACATTACTGTGTTTTAAGTGATTGCTCATATTGGGTAGTAATTAATATTTTGAATATTCTGGTACCTAACCTGGAATTTTTCATTTGTAGTGAGAAATGATTAAATTGACCTAGCCTAAAAGAAATGTTGAAGTCTGCTACTAATGATTGCACAGTTTTCTTAAATAATGAATGACTTGATACACAGACTGCTAATTAACAAGGGACAAAATGTGCTGGTAGTAATACACTCAGTGTTACAAAATGTGCACTGCGCTGAATTCTAGAAAGGAATAAAGTTCATTATCTCCTTTAGGGAAAAGATGATTTCAGATGTATACAGAGTTTTAAAGAAAATGTACTGTAAGAGAAAACTTCCTGTTGTGCTTAGCCATGTGACTACCGCATTGGTAATTATACTACCAATTACAATATGAAATAATGGACACATGTATAATTTATCCTTTAAAATAAAATCCAGCTAAAACCTCAACTAATTTGAATTAACAAAAAAGTATGATGCAAAGATTTGTGAGAGAACCCCACTTCTATCCCAGCTGATAAATGTTCTACAAGATCTAATTGGCTTTATGTTTTTAACCCTCCAAACAGAAATGGAAATGAAACAGAACAATATTAAGTTGCTAAGTATAATTAATATTTCCAAGCCCCCTTTAGTCTATAACCCCTTTTATTCATTTGCCTAAAGAAAAACAATGTTATCATAGCAGCTCACAAATACTTCTTTTTTTAAATATATCTATTATTAGATGAAAAAAATCAAGACATTCTTTAAAAACTCACAAAGCAGTCAATGTAATTCTGTCATGGCATAATTAAATGTGCATTATCTTTGGGACAATGAGAAGCATCTGGGGAATTAATGACTATATTTCCCCCTAGCATTTTCAAGGCTAAAAATGCAAACCAGATGCATTTCTTCAGACACTCTGGAACCTACATCAACTTACCTTCTTTCTACATTTCTTCAAATAATTTGAACTCTCAATCTTCAATGGATTTTATGCAAAATATTCAGTTTTGTGAATATCATCAACCCCCACAAAGAAGGTATACAGACGAGTTATATCCATCCCAATCTTCCAAGCCTGACACAGACATCAGAAGCCCCATAGGAAATTTTGACTCAAGGACATAGGACTCCCTCATTGCTTGGGCTTTCCAAGAAGCAGCCATAACAGAAACAGCAATTGCCCAAATTTAATTCAAAACTAATGAAAGAGCTTACTTATGTAAAAATGCTGCTTCCTAAATGATTTTTGAGAAACAATATTGCCTCTGACATATCCATTTAGGGAATACACTGACTAGACAGAAACTCAATCTACCTTCTGCTAAAATAAAATGGCCTCTTTTACAGACCAAAGCAGTCAAATGGGTGAAGGGTAAAGATAAATTATAGCACAGTTTGAAGCATGAAGTTCTTTGCCTTTGAGAAACTGCATGCATTATTTCAGTTACCTTTTGCCACTGGGATTTGCAAGATAATATATCAATCTTTTAAGTTGGTAGACAGAATAAAAGTAAATCTTTCTTCTAGTACTTACAGTCAACTTTAAAAATGAAATTGCATCTCATCCTGTTACACCTAATGAAGCTTAATTTTAGCCATATTGTGACTCTCTTGGCAAAGTACTGTGCAATATAATTTGGCAGGAGGATGTGTGTATATACAGCAGATTTGATATCTGAAAAATAATTTCTGCAATTAGAAGTAATTATGTGAAATTTGGACACATGTCCAAAAGTTTCCAAATTTAATTCATTTAATTTAATCAATTAGAAAATGCCCGTCTGTGGGTACATTTCCTATTGCTGAAGAGTAACTACACTGTAGACTGAAAAATGAAAAAGCAGTATTCAGAATAAAAATGAAGTCTGAATACAGCTTTATAGAGCATTCGACAGCCAATAATTATGTGCGTAAAGAAGTATAGAAGCGTGCAACGTTGTGTTTATTATTTTATGGTCTCACTTTTGAGCCCATTTTGAGGTATTCTTTCTGTTTGCTTTCTGGATATTTGGCTAAGAGCTCAAGAGAGAACAAAGGAAGAATTAAGAAAAAGAAATGGCTCAAGGATAATATTTTTTACTCTTTATAAAATTAAAAACATTATGGGTGAGAGAGAAGGCCCCGAGGAGGTTTAGAGGGATGAGAATGTGTCCTGACAAAGAGGAAATTTAGGAAGGTCAGGAGGACAGATGAAAGAACAGAGTTAGCGGGGAGGCCAAAAGCAAAAATGTTCTCTATCTGGACAGCATGGCTTGTAAGAAGGTTCAGTCCAAGAGTCTCCCCCCTCTTTAGCACTTTATAATAAAGACTTCGTTGTCTATGGAAACAATGATAGGAGTCAAATGAGAATGAGTCTTCTCTCATCATCTATTTAAGTTATTGATGCTAAGAATATTGACTAACACGCACCAGTGATGTGCTCAGTATCAAGCATGGAGCATCAATCTTGAAGCCAATCCCACCTCTTAAAAAATTTTAATTTTAATGTTTTCTATCACCTTCCATTTTAACCCAAGAATTATAATAATTTCAGACAGATTTAAAAATATTTTTAAATTATTTGTTTTCTGTGGATGGACGTTTCATCTACATGCATGTTTGTGTACCACGTGCATACCGTGTGCCCCAGAAGACAGAAGTTAGAGGTGATTGTGAGCTATCATATGGGTTTTGGAATTGAACCAAGATGATGTCTAAAAGTAATAAATGCTCTTAACTGCTGAGGCATCTCTCCACCCCTCAGTCCCACCTTTAATGATCAATGCAGTTGAGAGGAATGTGAATAATCAGGACTTCCTGAGATGCCTTAGCTGAGACATCACACCATCACATGTGTGGTGTAACGAGCTCAGCTCCAATCTTTCTAAATCTGTATTATAACACTGGGTTTTGCTATGATTCTGTGTTTGTGGCAAAAATGAGGATGGAAAAATATCTGCCATTGTAGTAATAATTAAAAAAAAGAAAACATTTCTGATATTTAAAAAAATTGTCGAGATAAAACCCACAGAAAAGTAACTCTGAAAATATCAAGAACAGCCATTGCTATCTTGAACTCAAGGCAGCTGTGGTAACCTGCACTTGACTAGGTATGGCTGTCTTAGTATACAACTAGTTATGAATGGAAAGTAGGCTCAAGGAAGCTTAGTCCACTGAGCTCAAATATTGGATATTAGAAGATTCTGCCAAGAGATGGTCTTTATCCTCAGTTGTACACACAGCTGTGAGCCTAATGCTGTAATGGATATCCAAGCCTATGGTGACACAAATGGCCCTGGTTAAACTCAATGGGTTTAAAAAACAACAGGGCATGAACATGCTGGAGGAAGTATTAAGCAGAGGGTATGATGACAGGGGCAGGATTGAGAAAAGAGAGATTGAGAATATAAAATGCACAAGATGCATGGATGAAATCACCAAAGAACAAATTTAATTAATAAAAACTGTCGACCGGAAAGGTGAAATATCAGGAAGTGTTGTTGCAGGGAGAGGAGGAGCTGAGTGGAGATTGCTGTGGTGACTACAAAAGGTTAAAGGCTTTAAAGGCTGAAGAGATATGAAATGGTAAATGAAGTGGTTTATGTGATTATTTTAATTTTACATGTTAATGTTAGTCCCTTCTTAAAGATGTATGTACATACCGTCTATAACACACCTTTCCATCCTTCATAATGATGATGATGATAATAAATAAGTAAATAAATAAATAAATAAATAAATAAATAAATAAAATACCCTGAATTTGGGAAAAGGTAGGACCAAAACTCACCTTTCACTAGGTGCAAATCTTACCACTCTTACAAACTATTTCTCTTCATCAGCTAATAAATGGCAAAGAGAATGACGTGTCCCAGAAGCCAGTGAGCATGAACTAGAAGGAAGCAAAAGTCCTGAGAATAATACAGAATCACTGTTGAGATGAGGAAGTGGAAGGAGGAAATGGAAGAGGATGGATGCCATTGAGAACAGAAGCAAATTGGGTGACAGTTTTAGATGTCACAGAATGCCTGGAAGCCAGTGTTTGAGGATCAGGCAAGGCAGCCCCTCATTCTGCTGACTCAGAACTTGGATTCCGAAGAATAACAAGAACTAGCCTTTGAAATACCACATTCCTGTGAGAAACTAACCTCAAACTGCAGTGCTGACAGCCCCTTCAAAGGGAGAACAGGATGTGTGTGCCATGATTATTTTAGACTCTCTAGAAAGAACTATGTATCTCTAAAGTAAATCACCCTCCTTAACAAAAGGGAAAATGAAGGCCTTGCTGGATGCTATGCTCTTGTTGGTGCATGCTACTTAAAATTTGCAAATCACTTTACACTGAATAAGTTACTTCCACTTCAAAGGAGGGCTCTGAGAGTCACTGCAAGGGACAGGAACGAGGCCATGCATAACAACTCAAAAGTGCAGAATTGTTCATACTCTTGAACAGAGAAATACATGACTTATTTTTTTAAACCAAAATCATTTGTAATTTGTCTACATATTACAAATACAAACCCTTGCATTTCAAAACTTCTTCCCTCTGACTTATTACATTCCTTGCTCTGATAATCTGGTACTGTCAGGCCCCAATTCTAATCTAGTAGCTTATCTCCAGTGGAATCCAATAGACTCATCTTTAAAACAGAACTGGGGCCAAGGTATCAGGGAGAACATTGAGAATTAGTAAATCTTGAAAAATCTATGATTAGCATGCTGAAAAATGAACTCTCTGAGTAATGTATAGACAATTATTTTAAGAATACAATTGACAAAATACTTTCACTAAAGACTCATCAAACAGAGAGGTTGTTGCTATCAATATAAACCAAAGAGATCTCTTACCAACAAACCTCAGTAGAATAACCAGCTTGGCCTACAGTGTCTGTGCCCTTTAATTATTTCCTCTCTAAGAAGTCCTTGTGAGCATCTTTTCCTTAATTGTCATCTCCTTCCTCCTTGTTTTTAGCAATTCAACTATTCTTAGGGTATCTGGATTATGTAATATATATTTATATTTTAAGAAGAAAATCAAAAGATCTAATGTTATTATTGTGTCTTCTTGGGGATACTGCCGAAATCTCAAGGACCATATGGATTTAAAATATATCAATCAATTTATTTACTATGCAATCCACATGGAGAATCCTGGTGAATACATCAAACCTGTGAGCTAACTCCGATGGTCAAACCTCTCATTTCTAATAGAAAACTTAATTGTCAAAGTTCTATCTGAGATTCTATAATTTGTATATGATGGAGACATGACAGGAACCAAAACAGAATGACTTCAGTTTTTGCTCTTCTACCTCTTGGCCACTATGTGAGGCTTCTTCATGTGCAAAATCAGTAGAGCTTAGATTCTTTGCATGTCTCCCTGCCTGCAGGCTAAAGTGATCATTTGCATAACTCCCTTTTCTATGTGAGCTTGAGTAAAAATCTTTATGCTGATGCTTTCACTACAGTGAAGAGAGAGCATTCATCAAGATATTTTGAGCAAAATACTTAAGAATATAGAAAATAAGGATAGTGAATAGTATATGACGTAGAATTTCATGAATTTTAAAAATATCTGCTTATGTTATAAAAGGCTTCCTGGAAATTGAATAGTCTTCAATGTTTTACATATACCTAAGTAGTCTGAGAAAAATGGTCATAAAATGGCTATTTATATGTCCTAAAATACATGTCATTTGTGAAACCTTGATTTCATAGAAAAAACATCAAAACTAGAGAAACAGTAAGTATTTCACTTAAAATAAACTTAGATAACTTCATATTAAAAGCAGCATGGATATAATTAGAAGTTCTTAAATATAAATTAACATCAAATTTGAAAGTATTATTAATGATGTTTATAAAGGAATGAACTTCCTAAAGTACAACTTTTTCTACAAACTGAAAAAAATACACCTGTAATCATTTTTTAATAATGTAATACTTTTAAGTTGGAATTATCATAAACAAATTATAAATCAATACGTTGGAGTTGTTCAAAGCAAGGGAGTTCAGTGAGAAGATGCATTTATCATGGCTAACCTTGTAATAGGGAGAACTCAAGTACTAGAGTAGTCATGGCCTTTCACATAAAAGTCAGACATGTGTCAGCTCAAGATACTACAATAAAGAAGAAAACAGAGGAAAAGATTCTTTCTGGAGCTCCTTATAGAGG
>JANHMN010000009.1:29526055-29583471 GCA_030674055.1 Rhabdomys pumilio | reverse complement strand
TGAGACTTACTTTGTAATGCTTTTGTAGACTGACTTTTGCCTGGCCTAATGAATCTTAATGTCTAAAGAGTAACAGGTAGGACTGCAAAGAGAACTCAGTAAAGCAACTGCTATGGGAGGTTGAGGACCTGAAATTGAACCTCAGAACCCATGTATGAGCTTACAGTGGCAATGAGGCATAAATGAGAGGCAGACATAGGTAGATCTCTGGAGTTCACTGTTCAGCTAGCCTAGTCTTCATGGTGAAGTTCTTATCTAGTAAGAGACTGTCTCAAAAACAACAACAGCAGCAAAAACCATGACAAAAAAACAAAAACAAAGGAAGAGAAGAAAATAAAAGGGACCTCAATAGCAATACCCAACGTTGTCTTCTCATTTATACAAGTGTACATGCAACATGTGCCCATGTGTGTGTAAGCACACACACACACACACACACAGAGAGAGAGAGAGAGAGAGAGAGAGAGAGAGAGAGAGAGAGAGAGAGAGAGAAACAAGCAAATTTTAAATAAAACTGTTTCCTCCTTAGAAAACGTTTTCCCCCCATAGGTGTGCTCCTTCCAGAAGTCTAGAATGGAGAGAGCACTGTGGTGTCCTATAAAGTATCTCATCTCTACAAAGAAAAACAAAATTGAACAAAAACCCATTCCTAGGAATGTCCTCTGACTCATCAACAATCGTTTAATCAACCTAGAATTCCATCCAGAGGCCAGTGCATTCATTCACCCTGCCTTTCATGAAACACACATTAAAAACTAAAACTCCAAGCCTGCCATTTCCCAAGGATTTACACACTCCCTGTTCATTTGGAACTTATTTTATCTTCCGGATAGTGGCATTTTATACCATGAAGCATTTCATTTTCCTCCAATTAAGTTTCAAAAACTCTACTGTTAACACCACTCTTACCAGAGGCTCAGTATTACAAAGTTCTCAGATTGCCAAGTGCTTACGACCAATAAAAAAACCCAAGACTTCTGAAAATGAGTAGTTAGAAATAAGCATTTTCCACAGTGGAAACTTAACATGCCCCATGAAGACATTAAACAAGAATAGCACACAAATTGAATTAGAGTTCTGTTGCCCCATACATAAGAACAGATGTTTGCTGTGCCCTGTTCACCCTGTAAACTTCAAACCAGGCTAATTTCTTACAAGTACACAGTGAGCAGTTACAAGTTATCGATATAACTTGATTAAATATTTCCAATTCTAATGCAGAAAATGAATTGTAAAAGGTAGCACTTAACAGCAAAGATTTGAAACACAATTGGAAAAGTTAAAAAAGGTTGGGCTGGGTGTGTAGATCGGCTGGTAGAATCCTTATTGTCATGCTGTCCTGCATTCTGTGACCAGCATGGTATAAACTGGGCACAGTGATGCCCACATGGGACAAGAGCATCAGGAATTTAAGGCCATCATCAGCCACATAAGGAGTCCGAGGCCAGTGTGAGACACATGAGATCCTGCCAGAGAATGAAAGAATGAAGGGAGGAAAGAAAAAAAGGAAGGAGGGAGCAAAGGAATGAAAGAGGAAGAAAATAGCAAAGAAAAGCAGAGAAAAATGATCATGAAGATGACTGAAAATTTCAACCTACACTGCCATACATATGCTAATACAATTTAACTCTACAAAGTTCCATCATCAAGGGACAAATATGAGATGATATCTAGCTCATCATTCTCTTGCCAAGCCAAGCTCTCAGTTTAGCTACATTAAGATATCTATTTCTAATACTTGAATCCAGAGAGGGGCTTTTTCTCAGACAACTAAGGCTCATTCATACTCTCATGGTCTTCATTCACACACAGATCCTAGGGTCAGGTCAGATTGAAACCCTCATCTGAAATCCAAAGGCACGTCCATTGTTTTATGCTCCTATGAGTTACCTTAAAAGTAGGAAAAACCTTGAAATATGAAAGAAAATTCCCCAGAAGTACACAGAGGAATTACAGGGAAAAATAAAGGTGCCTGGCAAAGAGAAAGATTGCCCATCAATGAGAGCCCAGTAGATGAAAGAACTACTAATCGGTGACAATCTTAAAAGCAAGATATTAGTAATAACATGCAGTGTCACTAGAATGAGGTTACCAGGAGCATTAAGGTCAGAATGTAGCACATATTTGTTCATAATGCTAAAGTGGAAAACTATACATAGAAATTGTGGACATGCCTGCATTCAACAATTAACCTTTGCAAGTCTCTAAGAGATAAGCAGTGGCCTTGCAAAAGAAATGCATTCTTCATAAAATAAACTATCTTGGAGGAAGAAAACATCTCTTTACCACAGGCCACTGTCACATATGGTGTGCCAGCAGCATTAAAACTGGAATAAAAGTGTTGAGCCCTCCACCCCCACCCCTCTCTATGCTGCTGCTGAGCCACCTTGCCCTCTGTTCATCTTGGTACAGCTGCTGAAGCTGCAGCAGGTGTCTGCCAGAGCAGTCTTTTCCTAGGCACTGCAAAAAGTCCCAGAGTGCAGGCTGTATGGTACTGGTTCCTGGTGAGTTTACAATCTGACTGGAGAAATAAAGGTTTGCACATGAAAACTGGGGTCCATTACAGAATAAGGATGCAATTAAGCACACCTAGAAGTAGCAGCAATTGTACATAAAGTAGGTTTTGTTCATGAATGGGGACATCAGCAGCATGGGGAGGGGCTGAAATATCTGAAAATACTTGGGCAAAACTATGAAGCTAGTCTCCTACCTGACCTCTCTTTTGGTTTCTGGAAGATAAGTTGTGCACATGTGTAAGAGATGATAGATAGATGATAGATAGACAATAGATAGATAGATAGATAGATAGATAGATAGATAGATAGATAGATAGATAGATGCATGCATGCATACATACATACATACATACATACATACATACATACATAGAGACAGACAGAGAGTAGGTGACATTTCAGATATCTTCCACTTTGACACAGGTCTTTCTGTTATCAGTGTGTGTGTGTGTGTGTGTGTGTGTGTGTGTGTCCCTTAAGAAGTCAACTCACAAACTCTGGCTCTTATCATCCTGTAGACATGTTAGGATTAAACACATTTAAATCACATGCCTAGTTTTTGTTTTTTAATTATTTATCTTATTTTTTGAGATTATGAAGTAATTACATCATTTCTCCCTTCCCTTTCTCTTTCCTTTCCAAACTCTCTCAAATATGTAACATCCCATCTTTAAACTCACAGCTTTTTTATTAATTGTTTCTTTTTTCTCTTTATTAATTGTTTCTACACACACACACACACACACACACACACACACACACACACACACATACACACACACCACTCCTAATGCATAAAAATAACCTGCTTAGTAATCTCTATAATATTACTTGTAGGTATTAAGTTTTCAGGGCTGACCATTTGTTATTTGATAAGCAACTGCTGTGCTCTTGGTTAAGGAAAACATTTTCTCCCATTCTCAGCATTCCTTGTTTGTAATTCTTTGTGTTCGGATGAAGTGAGGGCTTCCCCATCCTCACTAGCATGTGGATTGCCTTAACCTAGCTCATGTTGGTATGACTGTATGGGTGTAATCTCTGATATTCTTAGGAGCTACACCACCTACATCACAGCTCACTCTTATTCCTCTGGCTCTCACAATCCTTGAGCCTTAGAAGCAGAGGTTGGTTTATAGATTTATTATTTGGGAATAAGCTCTGTAAGTAAGTCTTTTGAATGTCTGTGGCTTTCTGTTGTGGTCTCCTTTTATCTGTTCCAAAAAGAGGCTTCTTTGATGAGAGTTGAGGTTTACACTTATCTGTAGGCATAAGGAAAATAGTTAGAATGTAGCTAGGGGTTATGCTGGTGCAGTAGAGTGGCCATTGTCTCTTCTCCAAGATTCATGTACTAGTTCTGGCAAGTTGGCTAGGTTTGCTGTGCCAGGCATGATTCTCTCTTCTTAACTTGATTAAGTTGAGTCCAGTGAGAGAGCTGTTGTTTGTTAGCATTAAAGTGTGTGTACCTTTATTATAATCTTAGGTTTAACATGCCACAGTGATCATTACGGTTCATAGACAATCATTGCTGGACAGGACTGTTGGTAGCCTCCTTTGGAAGCATAAATGGTGCCTTCTAATACCATGAAAACTAGTCCTCAGGGAGGAGATTTGGTGGTCAACTCCAGCTCTGGGGCCTTTGTGTTGTGTTTGCTATGCATGGTATCTTTAACAATAGGACTTTATCTTCCAGTCTTGGAGACAATCAAAGGCAATGGCAATTGTCTATGACTACCATGTCAAAAGAAGGATTGCCATGCCTGGTTTGCAGGTTTTTGTTAGAAAACTTTTGGCTCATGGAAGGAGTACTGTAAACCCAGGTGGAAAACTTTTAAACTATGTACACATATATTTACATATCAATTTATGCACAATATAGGTCTTTTGATAGACAGTTTATAGTATGATTCAATACTACTTTTTCAAAGTCCTTATTCCTTTTTACCCTCTTTCCTCCTTCTATATTTATCTCCCTTCCCCCTCTCTAATTCATTTTCTCATTTCAACTTTCAGATCATGTGTATCCTGCTATTCCCCTCTCTAATGCTTTCCACCAACCCTGAAAATGATATATATTTTTAAACTTCCTGGTTTATAAAGTTACTCCAGAATATGACTTAAACCTGCAGATTTGGAGATAGACGCTTCTTGAGGAAGAACATGCTGTGTTTGTCTTTCTGGGTTTAGTTTGCCTGACTCAATGTGATCTTTATCCATTCTATCCATGTCCCTACAAAGTTCATGATTTCATCCTGCTTTACATTAGTGTATGAACTACATTCTCATTATCCATTTATTGGCTGGAGGACATGAAGGTTGTTTCCACTTATAAGCTATTATAAATAGAGAGCAGCAATGAATATATATGGTTGATGGAGTGTCTATGAAATAGGATGATGAGCCTTTTACTCTTATGTCAGGGAGTTAGTTGTAAAGCTGTGCCAATGATCTTTTTGAAAATTCTGTTAGTTTTTTGAGAGTTCTTCACACTGCAGAGTGGCTGTACCAGTGTGCAATCCTATCACCAGTGGGTGAAGCTTCCCCTTTTCCCACATCACTCCTAGCATTTGCCATCATTGCTTTGTTCATTTTCGTTTCGCTAATTGCTAAGGACAAAAAATATTTTTGAGATATTTCTTAGCCATTTATCTTCTCTTTATAACACTTCATTTTTAAGTGTGCGAATATGTGAGCGGATGGGAGTTGTGCATATGTGCATGTGGCGTGGGGTTAGAGATACAGGTGATTGTGAGCTGTCTGATGGACATGCTGGTAATAGAGCTGAGGTCCTCTGCAACCACAGAATATGCTCTTATCCACTGAGGTATCTCCCCAACACCTACAGTTTGTAAGTCTTTGGAGAGTTGAATCAGGAAAGACTAAAAGCATTTCCTCTAAAGTCAGAGGTTAGACAACAGTGTCAAACTCTCTCTGCTTTTATTAAATTAATGCTGTAATTTTTAGGCAGAGAAATAAATCAAGAGTCAAACAGAACATATGAATAGGAAAGACAGAAGTCAAATTATTCTTATTTTCAGAAGATATGATATAAAGACCCCTTAAAGTCTAAGGATCCCACCAAAAATCTCTTAGTTCTAATAAATACTTTCAGCAAAGAACAAAGACACAAAATCCACTTGCAAAAATAATGAACAAGCTGAGAAAGAAATCAAGGAAGCAATCTGATTCAAAATAGCCTCAAAATATCTAGAAATAAAGCTAACCAGGGAAGGAAAAAAACTTCTATAATGAAAACTATAAAGCACTGAAGAAAGAAATTGGAAAAGACACTAGAAAATGGGAAATACCTCTCATGTTCATGGGGTAGCAGAATAAATATTGTAAAAATAACCAAAAGCAATCTACAGATTCAATACAATTCTCACCATCATTTCAATGACATTCTTAACAGAGCACATATTTCTAGGAATTTTAGCTCCTGTGAAAATTTATTAGGACCGTAATCATGCATAAAACTGTGTCCCACCATTTGCTCTCCTGTGTGTGTCTGTGCATGCATGTGCTCCATAGTGTGTGTATATGTGTATGTGTGTGTGCATATAGAGGTGTGTGTTCTGTGAGTTCATGTACATGTATGCATGTATGCAGGCATGCGCATCTGTGTACATGTGCATGTATGTGTTTTGTGTCTGTGTGTGCATGTGTGTATAATCTATAAGCATGTATCTGTGTATCTCTGTGTGTGCATATAGAACAGTATATGAATATGTGTTTGTGTGTTCCTATGTATATGTGAATGAATGTGTGCGTGTATTGGGTGTGCATTTAAATGTATGCATATGTGAACATACATTTGCCTGTGTATGCATATGTGTACATTTGTGTGTGTATGTGTGCACTTCTAGAAATTTTACTTCCTGTACATAATCAGCACTACAACCAAGCCCAGAAATATCACACTACCTGGTTTCCTGTGTTGCTCATCATAATGGCGTCCAAACCTTCTCACAACTGGCCCCTGGCAACTAGTAATCTATTGACCTTTATTTTGTCTGATTGGCTTTATTATTAATATGTTTCTCTACATGTCCTTTCTTGTCTGCCTTCAGGTTTCATTCTCACACTGCCAGGCTGTTGTTTCACCTCTGGGAAAGGCTTTGAGAAATCTGACATCTCTTTTATCTAGTAACTCTCAAGTCCTCCAGGGACAAGCACATCCTTGTCTCATCTTGCTGTGGCCAGAGGATAACACTCAGGCTCTCTCTTGCCCCTCTCAGCTTCCCACTTCTTTATGTGAAAATCTCTCTGTTGCTCTGGTGACCTTCCAAGCACACTGGTGCCAAAAGGCTTTGCACTGGGTTTCTCCTCTGCTTGGAATACTCTTCCCAGAGAGGGGCACTGTCCATCTTTCTAACAAAGCTCTATGCACAAATGTCACCACTGAAGAAAAACATTTCTGACCTTCTCACTAAAAGTACTATGCAACCCCTCAAATCTCTTTATTGCTATCTCTTCTCTGAGTGTGTTTTATTTTTCCTCATGACACCCATGAGCCTTTAGTGTTTATTTTTCTCTATCTTTTTTCTCTCTTCTACTATCAGAATGTAAGCAAGAAAGGAAGTAAAGCCAGAAAACTACAACCTTTCTGTTGTATTATGAGTGTTTAAAACAGTTCCTGCATAAAATGGGTGCTCAATAGCATAGCTAAATTGTCATTAATGACCTCTAATATACATTATAAATAACAAGACTCTCTCAGCAAGTTGCCAGTGTTTTTATGAGACTGTAATACAAGCAAGAAAGTTAAAATACAAGCATGTTTGCTTACTGCTTAAAACTTAAATAGTACAACAGAAATAGTACAACATTTCTGGAATATGTTTTGGTAATACCAACCAAAATTTAAAATGTTCAAACAATTGTACTCCAAGAAATCATCATAAAATATTTACATTTAAGTAAATCTGAGAAAGATATTTTCCTCTCTTTTTTAGACAGGTTTAATATTCTATAAATTATCTGTAACTAGAAAATTAATTTTAAATATTCCTCTAAGTGGCAATGATAATGTTAATATATACAATCTATACAATGGTCATTAAGATATTTTTATGCTAAGGAATAGACTTATGAGCCATCATAAAAAAATCAAAAGGCAGGTGGTCCTGGGATATTGCCTTTGTGCCGTTTGACAGTGAAGTACAGGCTGGGGCAGCATGAGATGCCCTGCAAGGCTTTAAGATCACACAAAACAATGATATGAAGATCACTTTTGCCAAGAAGTAGCACCTTCTCCTACAGAGTGCCCCTGTCCCCATTCTGGGACTGCTCTACCTCCCTCCTTAAGGTTAGTCCACCTTGGGGGCCTTTTCAGAGCTCTGTGTGAGTGTGTGGTTACCACACAGCATTGTACCCAGAGTCTGTCCCCAGACATTGCACCTGGCGCTGTTAGGTTGTGATTAAAGTGAGTTTTTGTGGTTTGGCTTTTCTTTTATTTTTTCTTTAAAAAATACTTTTATTGGATATTTTATTTATTTATTTACATTTCATTTATTTATTTACAATACAGATGTCATCCCCTTTCCACATTTCCCCTCCCTAGAAACCCCTATCCTATACTCCCTCTGCCTTTTTGCTTTTATACCCTTTTGATTAAATACATGTATTAAGGTCAGTTCTAGGTTGAGGGTCTAGAAATACAATCAATGCAAATAGTCAAGGAACAAGCAATACAATAAACACAAATAGTCAAAGAAAAAGCAAGGCATTAAACCCAGTTACGTGACCACTCCCATGATCACTGTTTCTAAGGGCTTAGCAGAATGACCAAAGTATCTGAGCCTACTTCCCTATCCTAGTCCAAGGTCATTTTCATGTCTGAAGCCTACTTCCCTGTTCTAGCCTAAAATTTAGATTCCTGTCTGAAATTATTTCTTTGTTCTGGCCTAATATTTAGATTCCTGCCTGAGATTACTTCTTTGATGTAGCCTACGATTTAGACTCCTACCTGAAATTACTTCTTGGTTCTAGTTTAATGTCACATTCCTGCTTAAGGCCCACTTTCTTGTTCTTGACCAATGTCATAACCCTGCCGAACAGCCCCTTTTCTTTCTCCTTGGCCCATGTCAGCTTCTTGCCAAGCAGTCCCAAAGGCTCTCCACCTCTCCCCTTCTTTTATTTTGTTAACAAGACTGAGATTGTCTTAGGTCATTCTGACAAGAATGCCTTCCTTACCTGTCATGGAATGTACATTGTCAAAGGCAATGCACTTATGTCTTAGGTTGGTAAGGCTCTGTTCAGAATCCTACCTGTCCTTGGCTTGCCAGCTTGCTAATTCAATAACTCTGTCTGGGGGTCCATTTTCAGCTTTAATCCATGTACTTTGGCTGCCAACATGTTGATGTTGTTAAAGATAAACTTTAACACGATGCACAGGAATAAAAGTATTCCCAGGACAAGAAGAGCTAGCCTGATCAAGCTATATTTGCCAATCCTGAGGTTTGTCCAAAATGGAAATACTGAGCTCAGGCCATGGATAATTTTATCAGCATTATCTACAGCATCAAAGGTCAACAGAGCAGCATTTGTTAAATTCATAATCTCACTTTGCAAAGTTAACACACGCAGAGAAGTGTAGGGATTATGCCAAACATCCTACAGGTGTCTTTAAACTTTTTTCTAATTATAATGACAATTATTATGAAATTTCAAAAGTAACACTCCTCCAATGATATTTGTCATGACATTTGGGATGACTCCTAACTCTTGAACCCTGAACCTCCTTCAGATAATTTTAATGAGTTATAGAGCATCATTCGTTGTTCCAAATACCTGTATAAATCCTTTTGTATACTCAATACATTAGTAACATTTTTTGATAGATGTTTACCAAAAATAGTTGTCTTGACTCCTTGTGTCAATGCTATTGCAGAAGCAGTGGTGCTAGCAATTAATGGAATTAAAGCTGTTATACCAGCAATAATCAAGCCTGCTACCCTCTTGCTTCTGCTTAAAGCCTAACTCACTTCTTCCAGCCCTTTCAAGCTTTTTTTCAGAGAATCAAGGTTTTCTAATACTCAGGGCAGTGAGATGAAAGCTGATTGATAGACCCTCCTAACAGACATGCCAGATTTTGACACACTAACATAATTGGAAATTATATAGTCAATGCAACTTACAATAAACACTGTAGAAGAGACAAAACCAATTTTAGCTTGACAATTAAAAGAGCCTTAAAACATGCACTAACCCTTGTTTGAAATCCAAATCCTGTCCCAACATTATCTTTTGCTATCCTAACATCATAGCAAGCTATAGCTAGCTTCCAAATATGTCTCTGATAAAACTCAGATCCAGTCTTCCAAAAGTAGACTGTTATTTTTCATATAGGATTGATTTCTAGACAAGTACATGACTAAGTCCTAATAGCTGGGCACCTTTAAGAAGAATGAAAGGGACATAATTTCTCTTTTAGATTCCCTATCACACAAGGTCTAAAAACTTGAGGCAAGGCAGCTTGTCCCATCTGGGATATAGTCAAGCTAAGGTGGGTCAGGAACATATGTCCAATACAGCTCCCCAGTCACACTTCTCAGGGCACACAGGAAGCTCACAAGTCGGCATCATTCTTTCTCTCAGCAACAGTATGTCTCATGAACCTTTTTAAAGTTCCATAGGCCTCTTCCAAAATACCTTCTCTTTAAGAATTATATGAAACCCCCGTAATAAACTGTTGACAAAAAGTCTCGACTGCTCAACTACAATTACCAGACTCATTATCTCTTTTATTTTAAATTGGATATTTTATTTATTTACATTTCAGTGTTATCTCTGCTTCCATCCCCCCCAAAGAAAAACCCTTATCCCATTTCCCCCCTCCTATTTCTATGAGGGAGTACTCCCACCATCCTCCCATTCCTGTCTCCCTGCTCTCGAATTCCCCAACACTAGGGAATTCAAACTTTCAGGCACCGAGGCCCTCCACTTCCACTGATGCCTGACAAGGCCACCCTCAACTACCTATACAGGTAGAGGCATGAGTCCCTCCCTTTGTGTTCTCAGGCTGGAGATTTAATAATGGCTACTCCAGCTTGTTTCTTAGGATTATTTGCTTGAAAAATTGTTTTCCAGTCTTTACTCTAAGGTAGTATCTGTCTTTGTCACTGAGGTGAGTTTCCTGCATGCAGCAAAATGCTGAGTCCTGTTTACATATTCAGTCCATTAACCTATGTCTTTTTATTAGGAAATCAAGTCTATTGATGTTAAGAGATATTAAGGAGAGGAGATTATTGCTTCCTTTTATATTTGTTATTAGCGGTGGCATTGTTTGTGTGGCTATCTTCTTTTGGATTTGTTGGAAGAGAATTACTTTCTTGCTCTTTCTAGGGTATAAGTTTCCTTCTTATATTGGAGCTTTCCTGCTATTATCCTTTGTAATGCTGGGTTTGTGGAAAGATACTGAGTAACTTTGGTTTTGTCATGGAATATCTTGGTTTCTCCATCTATGGTAATTGAGAGTTTTGCTGGGTATAGTAGCCTGGGCTGGCATTTGTGTTCTCTTAAGGTCTGTATGACATCTGTGCAGCATCTTCTAGCTTTTACAGTATCTGGTGAGAAGTCTGATGTAATTCTGTTAGGTCTGCCTTTATATGTTACTTGGCCTTTTTCCCTTACTGCATTTAATATTCTTTCTTTGTTTTGTACACATGGTGTTTTGATTATTATGTGACAGGAGGTATTTCTTTTCTGGTCTAGTTTGTTTGGCGTTCTGTAGGTTTCTTGCATGTTTATGGACATCTCGTTCTTTAAGTTAAGGAAGTTATCTTCTACAATTTTGTTGAAGGTATTTATTGGCCCTTTAAGTGAGGAATCTTCACTCTCTTCTATACCTATTATCCTTAGGTTTGGTCTTCTCATTGTGTCCTGGATTTCCTGGATATTTTGTGTTAAGAACTTTTTTTCATTTTGTGTTTTGTTTGACCGTTGTGTCAGTATTTTCTATGGTATCTTCTGCACCTGAGATTCTCTCTTCTATCTCTTGTATTCTGTTGGTAATGCTTGTGTCTATTACTCCTGATTTCTTTCCTAGGTTTTCTATCTTGAGGGTAGTCTCCCTTTGTGATTTCTTTATTGTTTCTACATCCATTTTTATGTCCTGGATGGTTTTGTTCAATTCCTTCACCTGTTTGATTGTGTTCTCTTGTAATTCTTTAAGGGATTTTTGTGTTTCCTTTTTAAGGGCTTCTACCTATGTACCTGTTTTCTCTTCAAATTCTTTGAGAGTGTTATTTATGTTCTTCTTAAAGTCCTCTATCATCATCATTAGAAGTGATTTTAAATCTGAATCTTGCTTTCTTGGTATTATGGGGAATTCAGGACTTTCTAGTGTGGGAGAACTAAATTCTGATCATGCCAAGGACACTGGGTTGCTAATGCTTGTATTCCTGAGATACACCATCTTGATCTCCTTAGTACTATGTGCCCTGTCTCTGACTGGAGCCTGTCTTTCCCATTATCCTAGTTGTGTCAGAACTGTGTGGGGTGGGTGTTGCTACTGGGGTTAGAGCTCTTGTCCAAGATCTGCTCAGTGCTCAGGCTCAGACTGGAAGGAACCAATACTCTGGGCCAGGAGTGAATTTCTAGGTCTCAATGGGTTCCAGTTACTCCCTGTTTGGGGCAGGTGTTGCTGTCTCCTTACCTAAGATACTGCCTGAGTTAGAGCTTCTGGGAGCCCCACTTTCTCTGGGTTCTGTGAGATTGGTTGCAGAGCTGCCACCCAGGAACTGTTCAATGCTCAGTCCCAGACTGGAGGGATGATGTTTGGTTTAAAAATATATATATATATATATATATATATATATATATATATATATATAAAATCAAAAGGCAAATGAAAGTCATAGAGAAATATGCAGGTATCCCTTGATATCTTCAGGAGATTAGTTCCAGAAACATTCATCATATATCAAAATCCAGGGAAGATCACGTTCTGTATAGAATGTGGTATATTTTTATATGAATCCTAGGCAGGGGCCTATTACACCCTAAATCGTCTCTAGATGTCTCATGACACTTAATATAGTGTGAATGCCAAGTAAACAGTTCTTATACTACCTTGTTTAGGAATGACAAGCAAATATTCTGTATATGTGAGTAAGGTGTCACTGTTCTTTTCTGTTCTCAATGAATGGACATGCAGAGAACTGCAGAATCAGCTACAGTGTATGCCTCCGTGTGTGTGTGTGTGTGTGTGTGTGTGTGTGTGTGTGTGTGTGAGAGAGAGAGAGAGAGAGAGAGAGAGAGAGAGAGAGAAAGAGATATGTTAAATTAGATCAAAATTTCATAATATACTTTTATAATTCTAAGAACCATTTAGAAAAATATTAATCAGAATGTAGTCTTACTGAGTTTCTAGAAATTATCCTTGACAGACAATGTCATAAGATATTTGCCATAATATATTTTCCTTTTACTAAAGGCATATTCCTTTGAAGACAATTTTCCTCAACAAAAAATGGAATAAATTGCTAGTGGTGGGATCTCAGAGAGAGCCCTCTGCTTGACATGGTTTCTCAGAGCATCTCACAGTGATTATGTAGCCAGTGCCACCACTACCACCATCAAAGGACAGTGTGACGAATATCTAACACTTCAGCCATCTAAGCTCCCACTATGCTGAGTGGAAAACCCCTGAAGGGACTGGTATGAAAAGTTAAGGTTTCCATCCCTAGCATTCAATAGACAAGAAGAGAGTCTGTCACTTATTTAATCCTGGCACTATGTAGCTGTGTTAATTGTGAACACACCTTGACTGCGATTGCAGCATCAGAGCTCATGGCCCTCAATCAGCAGCACAGCTTAGTGAATTGCACTTCCACCACACTGGCTCCATACTAAAATCAAAACTACCTTGTAAGTGTACCCCTTTGATCCAAAACAGCAGATCCTCTCATTACTTAGTTTTTTCAGCCATGAAATTTATCATCAAAAGAGTTTCTCAGATGTTCTTCTGGGAGAATGAGAATGATTAAGTGTGTTCTAGTTAACCTGACTTGAAAATAACTCCATGCACACACCCGGCTGGCCATCAATCAACATAGCCACTTGGTAGAGGCTGTACATTAGCACAGCAGTTAGCACTCAGTGGATTGCTACAGAGCAGAGTTCCAGCTGAACGTGAAAAAGAAATTCAAGGAAAACACCACTATGCATTTGCATGATGGAACAGATGGAGGACATAATATTGAATGACAGAATGGGAAAATGATAAAAAAAAACCCACAAAATTGTGCTCATTAAAGCACAGGAGTAAATAGTTGGGAATAGAACAGGTAATGGCACAGTCACTACACTGCACTGAATAAAACTGTATACTTAATGGGAAGGGAAATAGGAGACAAATATCGTCAGAATTTGTTGGGCAGGGAAGCTCAGCTACAGCCTTATATTCAAATATGGTGAACTGTGCTCCTTACCAATCAATTTCAATTTACAAAGACCATCTGAAACCACCCCATACCTCTATATCCTTCAGAATAGTGGTTTCACATATATGCATTTTGTCACTAATGTTATAGATATATTCAAATTCCTGGGTCTCAGCATTTCTAAATTTGTGTAACCTCTATGGGATAGGTGTTCAATATTACAGAAAAGGATATATACAAAGCATAGTTAAAAACCTTTAACACCATCAGTCATAAGAAGATACAAAAAAAAAACTATATGAGATGCCAATACACATACATCTAAAGAGCACAAAGCAAAAAGCTTGCAAATACCCAGTGTTTGTAGGTTTATAAAACACCCAGAATAGTATATTTCCATATAGTTGCCCAGCATGTAAAATAGTTGAATCTGCATGGAGAGTTTTATAAGCTATATCCACACAATTATTTAGCAAGTTCATTGTTATTCACCTAAGAGAAATGAAAGCATTTTTTATCCAAAAAACAAAATCCACGTTGTAGATTGTCCACAGTGGTTTTATATTTTATAAATAATGGTTTTAAAAGGAGGGGAAAAAAAGAGTCCCACCTAACCCTGACATCCAACAAGCAGCCAAATGATAAATCACTGCCGTTTACTCAATTACTCAACCTTGGAGAAATGAATGAAAGACAACACAAAATAACACACAGTATGTGATTCTGTTTGTATAAAACCATAGGATATGAGAAACTAAGTTGCCTGCTTCTTTAATGTTCTGGGAAGCAGAATCAGATGAGAAGGGTCAGAGAAACTTCCTGGGGCTGACAGATGTGTTTAAATACCCATTAGGGCTTACCATCTGTGGAGGCTTGTTGCCCCAGTGTAGGGGAATACTTGAGGGGTGAGGCAGGAGTGGGTATGTGGGTCAGGGAGCATCCTCTTAGAGGCAATGGGGAGGAGGCTTGGAATGGGGGTTTGCAGAGGGGAGACCAGGTAAGTGGACAACTTTTGAAATGTAAATGGATAAAATAATCAAGTAAAACATTTCTAAAAATAGAAGAATAAAAAATAGGCTTACCATTTGAATGTTTTACTACATGCAAATACCACCACACTAATAAATCTTGGAGGTGTGATAATGTAGAAATGACACTTCAACTGTGCAGAGACATTACCAATATTTCATTCACTTGGGAACATAACATCTGGAAGAGTCTACCAGTGAATGGCACATTCATTCTTGATGTAGTAAAGAAGGGAGGGAAAGGAAAACCCTGAGGAGAAATCCACCAAATATGAAGTCATTTGTCATTACTGTGATGTGCTGAGGACCTTGGCAGAAGTTATGTGGGAGTCATAGCTGGACGTAGTTAGGATCCCATTTCCTATCATTCTATTCAGAGTTAATATAAACTCAGGACTTTTCTAATCCTAGGCTTTTGGTTTGTAAAATGCAGTATCACAAACATGAGATTAATTTGGATTCTTGTAAAAGAAGAGTTTTTTGACCTGAAGATGTAGCTCATTTGGTTGAATGTTTACCAAGTGGGCATGAGATCCTAGGATCCACCTTCCCAGCCTTCCTTAAAGAGGGGGAGATGACACGTACTTGTAATCTCTATATTTTTGAAGGAAAGGTAAAGGATCAAAAGTCCAAGGTCATATATGAGGCTTTGCCTTTAAAAATAAAAATCTATAGTAAAAACAATAACTAAAACAACTAGATGAGGGTTTTTGAGGGTCAAGGTGTCAGAATGACAACAGGGATTTCTGAGTTAACATTTCCTGGGAGGAAGGAAGGATATCTTAATGTAGCACAGACTATGAGAATCTGCTGTGTAGCCCACACTGACTTCAAACTCTGTAATCTTCCAGCTCCAATCTCCTAAATAGTGAGTTTAAATACCTGTACTAGCACATTTGACTGACTTTTTGCCTTTTTAAACAAGTATAGCTACTAGAATCTTAAAGTTACATAGGCGCTTCCTGTGTGTGACTGCATGAACTGCTCTTTGGATGTTGCTGCTCAAAACTGATGCACAAAGTACTAGCCTTTGCCTTGGCACCTCCTGAGGGTTTATCAGAATATACCCCAGTGTGTTGGGAGAGAGAAAAGAGAGAGGGAACAGTGATGTAGATTTGAAGTTCGAAAGCTCTCCAGTTAATTTATATAGAAGAAATACAAGGAAATCTGAGTTTCTTCATACACTGTTAGAAAAGGGACTTTTAGTCTCCATGCAAAAAAATCTTCCATTTTAATATTTTCTAAATCTAGAAAGTTTATTAAAATCTCCATTGCACATCTTAAACCAAAGGGACTCTTCTTTCTGGCTGATTTACAATGAAAAAAATAGACAAATCAATTCAAGGTGATAATAACACAGGTCAAAATTCAATGGTGTATTTTTAAATAGTGACTACATAAAAATTAAACTGTACTTCATTAAGAGGTAATTAGAGTCTATCATGTATGTTTTATAATAAAGTAATACAAAAATATTTGCCAGAAGAAAAATTTGAAGGACAGGGTTCATAGATACAGCAAGAACACGTAGAAAGCACAGTGCTAATGTGTTTAAATGTTTGAGAGTGTTAATATGAAAAATAGATTTTTACAGCTTTTAAGCATACAACTTAAGCAAATGGATGCAAATAAAGTATTTCAAGAAAAAATATACTTACTAATTGCTACTCTGTAAAGAAAAGGATGTATTTCTAGCATTAACCTAAAACCACGTTCAGGGATTCTTTCAAGAGGAATCTGTTTTGTCTTAGAGACATCATCACCTCTCATTCCTTTCAAACTTGATACACATTGTTCCCTTCTCCTGCTTAGCTGGGTAAGAGGGGTACTTAGAGGTAATAGGAGCAGTTAGAGAAAATCTGCTGAAGTTATATCTAAATTTCAAGTCTTCACCTGCTCAAACTGAAAAGGCACTGGTGTGAACCTGGCAGTGACTCACTGTTGGGTACAAGTGTTAAAAAGGTTGACTCTTGAAACTCTGTAATATGAACACAAGTTTTCCCTACACTGCTAAGAAAATGGTCTAGTCTACAGCTCTAAGAGAAACATTCTCAAAAACAAACACATATATGGCAGAGAGAGAGAGAGAGAGAGAGAGAGAAACAGGGACAGAGAGACAGAGAGACAGAGACAGAAACAGAGAAAGAGAGAAAAAACAAAGAAAGACAGAGAGACAGACAGGTAGAAATAGAGACATAGAGAGGAGGGAGCAAGGAAGAGAAGAGGCTGAGGAAACAGTAAGAAATGAGTATTATAGTAATTATGAAGTTTAAAACAATAATGCCCCTTTGAACCAGTGAACAGGACCACCCACATTATTAAAGCAAAAGTATAAATAATCCACATACTATGTGTCTTTTCACAAGTGTTCCTTCTAGGTCCCTTGAGACAACTTTATCCCCCATGTCCAAAATTACCTATGGATACACACCCATGTGTCAATTCTATGTCCCAGCCTTTGTCTGTTTCCTTTGCCTCGCTCTTCCCTGCAATCTATTCCAGTGCAACTTCTTGTTGCAATTCTAAAGTATCTTCTGCTATCCTAGCTTTTGAGAGTCCTTTATCTAAACATCACAACTCCCAGACAGCCTCTGTTATTTGTCTTCTAACACTAAATATCAGGAATGGTCACATAAAAATCACTTCCAATCTCCTACACTCTCCTGTGAATTCCCATCTATATTTTCTCACAAAAAAAAAACCCAAAATGATACAATACCAAGAACTATATCTACATGATAAGTATGGATTCTTCAGCAACTTATGTTGAGTAGTGAAGGCTTACCTGGATGTATGGCATAATGAAGTTGTGTAAAGCTGAACTTTACACACTTTAAGAAGAATGATATAATGTTCAAAATAGGTTTACAAGAAAATGCCAGTCTCCTTCAAGAACTCTTATATCTGACATAAAAAGAAGGTAAAAATACCTTGACCTGCAAATGGGTCTAAAATGTACCACACAACTCCCCTCTACAAAGAACGAAAAAGAAACAAGGCAGAGTTAACACAGTGAGCTTCAGAATTCTTCGAGTGAGCAGACTGATGTGTGGAATTTAGTCGACACATCTTTTAAGCGTTTATTCTGTCTTGAACTAGTTGGAAAATGAGTTACAAATAATTATCTTTCTCTTTATAAAAGGTTACACATCTTTGACATAGAATTATCACCACAGGAGTTTCCTACAGGGTCATGAAGAAAAGCCATGTGGATTATATAAGATATAAGAATCAACCAGCAAATGGAAATCCGCAGTCTTAGCTAAAAAGCAATTAGAGTTAGCAAAGTCATTAAAAGCTTTGATGCTGAAGCCACTATCTTCACACCGGGCCCCCACCCTGCCCCAACACACACACCTAAAGGGATTTTCACTGGGATAAGTTCTCTTGGGAACCCTGTGGTTCCTGGGGCTTCCTTCCAATCCAAAAAACTTGAATAGTTGCCGAATTTAGCTGGGAAGAAATTAGACTGGAGAGTAAATTAGTGTGAGGGAAAATAGCTTGAAGTGAGGAGGAAAGGAATACTTTATAGGAGCATTCGCTTTTCCTGCCAGGATAAAGGGTGGGAAATTGTATGTGGTGTTAGAAGTCAAAGACCTGAGGATGGGTCTTGAACTCTCCAGCTCTAAGTCAGGCAGGTTTCAACTCCTGCAAGTCTGTTTCCACATCTCACAAGTATCAGATTGCATGAGTCTTTCCTACACTTCTCTACTAGTGAAAGTAATCTGAAATGTTCTTACTTTTAGGACCCAGACTAGGATCACAGAATTAGAAGAAGCTCTAATGAAGAGCCCAGAAAGCAATGGACTTAGCAAGAATCAGAGGAATCACTCAGGAGGAAGAGGCAGGGAGAGCTCTGTGAGTTTCAGGCCAGCCTTGATCTACAAACATAGAGTTCTGGGGCAACCAGGATTGTTACACAGAGAAGTCCTATCGCAAAAAAGTCAGAGGACTTATTTATATAAAAATATGACTATTGGTAATCCTTAATGAATGGATGATTAAATTACCTCTGTCCCTGATTCCATTTTCTTAAAGCCTATTTTATTTAATACTTTGCCTTAATATCAGGAGATGTATGAAGAAAAGTATCATTAAATCAATAAATGATTAGAGTTTATGTTGATAAAATAGAGTTATTTAAATGACAGGTCATTAATTTTAATCTATCATTAAAATCATGATAGATGTGGTTGTAGCTACAAGCAGCTAGAGGTAGACTCAAGGAATCTTGTCAGCCTTCCAATGCATCCCACATAGCAGGCAAGAGAATTTCATGAGTAACACCTGGAAAAACCCTGTAGCCTTCCCAACACATCCTTTCAGTGACAGAAGCTGTGGTAGAAAACAAGGGGCATGTGGTATGTACAGAGACTATCTTCATAGAACAATTTCATCTCCATAGTCTACATATTACCTTCTCCCTTAGGACTGGAATAAGTACATTTCTCTATCTTCAACTTTAAAGGAGAAAAGTTCAAGTCAGATAATCATAAGCCTTCTCAAGATGACGGCCATTATGGACATTACAGGACATGGTGAGAATTCCATTCTCCTGACCCCCAATGTAGTGCTTCTTCCTACTCTCTTCCCTGGAACAAGAACACTGAACCTATTATCTCTATTTCTGTACACCTCAAATCTGTCGTGACCAGATGTGCTTGGAGCAATAGGGTGTAGGTGTCACTCGAAGCTGCCAAGAAGCACATTCTGCTTTTGATAGCCAGAGCTGCCCCAGAGTGTGTAGTTGAGGCATCAGAAAGCATACCCTTTGGAAATGTAACAATTTCCAAAGCAGAATACTATAATTTTCCAAATAGATTATTTTAATTATATAATTCAACACTAATAATAGCCAACATGTGAACACTGCAAAGTGATATATCTGCTAATCTCTCTACATACAAGGTTTACAAGTTTGCTTTCAGTCAATCTGAGGTTTTGAGAGGTGTTAAAACTATATTTTTTCATATAATAGAGACAACCCTTCCTGTCTATAATTTGAAAAACATTGTATTATTTATGACATGCAATTTTAGCATTAAAATAGAGGGATGATGTCACCTTCTGGGCCACAGTAGGGCAATATTACTTCAAGCTACCTGATAAGAGGGCAAGGATTCTATAGAAGGTGTCCTCTCCTGTCAAACTACCCTCTATGTACACAGGCTTTATATGCCTCATGTTTCATTACTGTGACTGGGATACAAGAAAGTGACATAATGAAGACACTTTCCTAGGGACAGTGCTGTGGATAAATGAACTACCTTTGTCTCAGGCAAAGTAGTCCAAAAGCTTCTGGCAGTGTTTATGGAAACATCACAGGTTAATAGAGTGTTCTTAAGGCAGGTGTTACCTTAAACTCTTACAGTATTTGATACATGGGCTTGATACTAGTCAAATTTAAACTCACAAGCAATACTATCTATAAGTGCTCGAACAACCATCCTCAAGTCCTTCAGAATGTTGTTCCTTAACTGGCATGGCAGATTTCAAAACACAAACACAATTAGAAGGTGTATAATCAATGCAACTTACATTAAATAATGTAGAAGAAACAAAAGTATTTTTAACTTGACATATAAAAATTCCTTAACACATGTGCTAACATCTGTTTGAAATCTAGATCCTGCCCCAACTTTATCTCTTGCTAACATAACATCCTGGAGAACTGCAGCTAATTTCCATATATGTCTCTGAAAATGTCCAGAACCAGACTTCCAAATGAAGACTGTTAGTTCCAATATTGGATTGATTCCTGATAAGCCCTTAGAAATATTTATCACGGGAGTGTTCACATAACTGGGTTTAATGCCTTGCTTTTTCTTTGACTATTTGTGTTTATTGTTTTGCTTGTTCCTTGACTATTTGCATCTATTGTATTGCTAGACCCTCAACCTAAAACTGACCTTAATACAAGCATATAATTAAAATGGTATAAAGCATAAAGGAGGCAGGCAGATGGGATAGGGAGTTCTAAGGAGGGGAAATGGGGAAAGGAGATGACATCTGTATTATAAATAAGTAAGACATCCAATAAAAAAAAATAATGTTGTTCCTTGCTAGATATTTTCATTTGTGCTCTCAGAAATCCTGGAAATACTTTATGACTATATTTTGATTGATAATATGCCAACTCTGAACTCATCACCTCATTTTACATAAAATGTCATACAACTCTTCTTACATAGGAGTCTGTAAATTTCCTGAAGGCCAGTCAGCTTTGAGTGTGATTCCCATATCTAAAGTCCCAGTAAAGTGTTCAACATGTTAGCAATACTTTAGGGATGCATCCCAACATGTAAGAACTCAATGTAGGAGTCTTGGGTTAGAGGTAAGTAATGACTACTCACACTGTCTCATCCCAACATCAGGGCTGTCAGTCAAGTGCCTAATGTCTAGGCCAGCATCTACTAACTCCTAAGTACTTACAGTTGAACCTTTTGTTGAGGGTATCAGTAATGTAACTCCACTAATGAAAGAAACTTGTCCGTTGGACCAGATTCTGACTAATTTTACAGATGAGGAGGCTTAGGCATTTTCATTTTAATAGGAATTTTAAAGGCAAAGCCCTTTGCTCTTCTAGGATGTTAATTTAATCTTGCATTTGGAATATGCTTTTTATACACCTGAACTGTAAGATTCATGGAAATAGACCCATGTAATCTGATTTTGTGTTTCTTCTTCTAGTTGGCTTTGGTTTTCTCATATTGTGGGCTGAGGTATTCATCATCATTCCAAATACATGGCATGGTGCTTAGCCCGTAGAACTATTTTAAATAAATGTAGGAATGATTAATTTTCAAGAATGAATAATTTATGCTTTTGGAGTCTTTCATGGGTTAGGTGTTGTGATGTGACTTTTCTCTTCTTTAAAGTTGGATCTTCCTGACAAGTCTACTGTTATTTCAGTTTTACAGATGAGAGACCTGGAGTCTTACTGAGGCTGGGTGACAACCCTATCACCACACAGCTATGAATGGGACATCTCATCTCAAACTTGCCAATCCCTACCTCAAGATTAGTGTCTCAGTTACTAAGAATTTAGACCTCTGTGCATCCAGAGTGCACCAACTGACTTAGCTGAGTATTCTTTTGCTTCTCACTATCAAATGGGAAAGTTTGGGCATGTGGCACTTTAGTCATTCCAAGGTGTCCATATCGTCCTCCCTAGAGCCTCTGAATATGTTATGGAATCCAGCAGGATATTCAGCCTATGAGAAAGGGAGAGTCTATACAGAAGAATTCCACCTACATTGCTATGCATGTCATACATTGTCTGGAAGAGGCTAAGAGAAAGACGGAATTTCATTTGAAAACTGTAATTGATACCAGGACATGAAATGGTATGAGAAATGGAGAGAGAAAATGGTATGTAAAGGAAAAAAACTGCATTTCCAGGAAGATTGAACATGAGCTAAGGGCCAATGGCAGCGAACTACCAAGCATATATTACTAATTTTTTAGGAGTCTTTGGGAGAAAGATGATTATAGGACTTTTGGCACATTAAGAAATCCTCTATGGACCTGGAAAAATAGTGAAGAATACAATGTGGACTACACTAAATTTAAAGTGTCTATATATTACCCAAAAAGCAACATGGGCCTCTTGTTCAGATTTCCAAATCTATAAAGCATTGGTATAACATGGGCAAAGTTTGTCCAGAGTCAAAAATATTATTAAATCCTAAAGGATAGCACATCTTTGGAGACAAAAGCTCATGTACAGCATGATGACTATAGTTAGTAATTGCCATGCTTGTAAATGGATAAAAAGTAATGTATTCGGGATTCTCACCACAAAAGCAGAGGAGGCAGAGACTTATTACTTCAAATCACGCATCCCTCAATATGACCATTTATCAAAATATTGTATTGTATACCAGGTAAACGAAGTGCTTCTTAATAAAGAAGTAAGAGCAGAATTTTTTTTAAAAACCAAACATAAATTGATACAGCCATACATTCTACATCGAGGTAGTGTTATTAGAAGAAGCATCAAAATGTGGTTGCTTTTCCACATTTTATCTTGATGTAGTAATCAATTCCTTCTCAAGAGAACCCAGGAAAAGTTCCAGAAAACACAAGAATCCACTTAATTCTGCCTGAGCCCATGGGGACCTAATAGGTGAGTCTTTCCTCTTGAGAGAAGCATGTAATGAGGAATTAAAACTCAAGCATGGGAAAATGCACGGAGAGTTTGGAACAAATACTAAATGTTTCCTGCAGAAAGGTGGGGCCAATAAAGAGATGCTTTTTCCCCACCCCACTTGCTGTGCACTGACATGTTTTAAAAGACTTAAGAAATAAATTTGGGAGCAATGACTTTGTCTTAAAACTTCTGCTGCCAAGAAGAATCTCATTCTCTTTTGGCTTGGCACTCAGACAAATCCAGTCTAGCTGACAAAACTAATTCAAGTGAGATATTTAACTAAAGATTGTCAATGCACTAGGCTTAGCATGTTTTTTTTTTTATTTTTATTTTTTTTCTGACTCTGAAAAGGAAAACTTGACTGTTCGCTAATGAAGTGCAGGTGTGTGTGAATAAATGGAACGGAGAGGAAGCTGTCCAAACGTCAAAAGAAGTGCTTCCAACTAACCCTAAGAACACAGGCAGGAGTTTACATTTATTTGTTCAAAAAAATATCTATTGAGTTCGCATTCCCTTTTTCCTAGAAAATGTGTGGACTGCTAAAATTTCACCGTGGTCGCTGAAAATATGCTTGTTCTCAAGATTTATGCAAGGTGAAAAATGACATTTTAAAAATGAAAGATGAAATGGAATAAGAGATAATGGAGGTTATGAAAGCTAAACAAGGTAATAGATGTGGAAGGAAAGGAAGAGATGCTCCCCGGTCTCCACCTTCCTTCACACTCATGTTGTGTTCACCTATAGTGACTAATTGTTGATTGGTCTCCTTCTTTCTCTCAGAATGTAGACATCAAGCCCAATGGCTGATACCCTTTAGAGAATAAAGCCTGTGTGAGAATTGGTGTTAGTGCTTTATTTGGGTAGTGAGACATCTGAGTAATCTAAACTCACATCCAGTTCTAGTCTTTGGTAAACTTCCTCTTCTGTGATATTACAAGCTTTCATTTTAGTAACACATGGCATGGAATTATCAATGTATCTGGACTAGTTTCGAATATATATATTTTATTTCTCAGAGGGCAAATACATGCTTTACTTCTTTAGAGGTGTCTGACTAAGCAGGACCCATGTGTCAGCAAGCATGTCTGTTTATCTATAAGCCATTTCTTTTTCCCATGAGCAATGCACTCAGTGTAAAGTGTCTCCCTCAGCTATCCTGCAGCTTGTTGTTTAGTTTGGTCCTGCTCTGGCTTAAATCATGTGAAGTATATCTTGAACTACATAAATTGAGAAATATATAATGTCAAGAAGTATCTGATAATTTATCTAATGATTAAAATAGAGGCTCTTCAGTAGTTTTGCTAATCATAGTAATTTAATAAACATGCCTATATCACACAAACATAAGTTTGTTACACTTGATTTACAAAGTCACTGAACTTAGATTTTTAAAAAGCAATCAAACCCAGCCAATAAAAAAATCAACCTTAATTTACACTTCCAGTGACCAAGTTGCCTCTAAATATTTAATAATCCTTTTTCCTGTACAAAATGCTTTACATTTTGGAGAGAATATTAAAGCTATATTCATTTGTATCTTTTATCTATTTTTATTTGTCAATTTATCATCTATCTTTCAACATCAACCATTCAATTAAACAATCAGTCTTGTAGTCGATGATTGCCTATATAATAAAGTAAGACATAATATATATAATTGAAATATATAAATATTATATACATATATAATATTATATATAATATATATATGTGTATATATATATATACACACACACACACACACACATATATATATATATATATATATATATATATATATATATATATATTACTAGCTCTTTTACTTTTTGTCATTTTTAGAAAATTGCCCACACCGCCATGACTGGGTAACTTTGTAAGTAGTCTCCTTATATAAGAAAGAGATGGAGTCAAGCTCAATAGAAGACTACTTATGCACTCCATAACATATACATAAACTATGGAATAATGACTTTCAATTCCCAAACACCACCCTACAACTTATGGATTTGAGATAAAAGCAGAGAGGGAACACAGTCTTACAGAATAATCTAACAGGTCCCTGGTGCTTGACTTATGGTGTCATCCTTCCCTCCTCTGCTGCTCTCTCTCTCTCTCTCTCTCTCTCTCTCTCTCTCTCTCCCTCTCCCTCTCCCTCTCCCTCTCCCTCTCCCTCCCCCTCCCCCTCCCCCTCTCCCTCTCTCTCTCCACATATCTCCTTTCTTTTCTGAATCCTTCTGTGCTGATTAGTAGAAATCACCTTGTCTTCACTCACCTTCTTCCTTCACTATCTGATTCATTGAGGAATCTGGAGATGAACCTATTGATATTATTCTTCTGCTTTCTTCTGACTTCCCTCTGCAGTCATCATCCCAATAACAGAGAAAATTTCCAAGGTAAAACTATAATAGGCCAGTGTTCTTATTTCTTCAGGTCTCGACAATATTCTCATCAAGGATTCTGCTGTGAATTAGCAAAGGCTATTTCATTCAGCGTCCACTTTCTTCCTCGGCACAAACAAGATAAAATGCCACCGCTCTATTTAAACAGCCTGTTTTGCCTCTTCGGTAACAGTGAAGGGCAGTGCATAGTACCATCCCTATGCTACCTCATTCTCTCTTTCAACGGAGCATATTGACTGCAAGACCAGTCTCTAAAGACTAACAAAGGACATTCCTAGTCCTTGGCAAGATTAGACAAGATCTTTTTCAATCTAACCTTAAGAAATACATCCATCTGTTCAGAACTAATGTTACTTGTACCTCAAAACATTCCTGGATAGCCAGTTAAGTTTGCCAATAGGATTTGACTACTTATAAGAGTTTCCTTAGCATATGGACATTTTAATATTGTTACATGGAGCTGAGCATAAGGAGATTTATCCTCTGCTTTCAAAGTTCAAACACACTATTAAAAGAATAAAGTATTAACTCTAACTCCTTTCCCAATGCCTATAAAATTCCCTTACTCCCTTAATTCTCTTCCCAACAGTTTAAAGGCCATACCAATATAGAAGCAGCTCCACTTACTCCCTACTCACAATGACAACAATCCAGGAGCATTACCTTTAGGGGTTCTAAAATATCTTTGACCATGTGGTGTTTGCAATGATCACAAGACTTCTCAATACCAAAGCATAATCATTATATTATATTGCTTTCCTAATAAAATGATAAGAACTTATTGGAGGGGTACCTTTAAAGCAATTGTGCTTACGACATAGACTAAAGTAAAGCTGACCCATGACCGAAGGTTTTTGAAGAAATCAAATTAATGTCATCACCTTAAAATTTGTTTTAAAGAGGCAGGAGAGATGGCTTTGATACAAACCTGACAACTTTTATTTGATCTCCAGAACTCAAGCAATGTAAAGAGACTCCCAGGAGTGTCCTCGGACTTACACCTACGCACCTGGCAAGAATATGAGTGTGCACATACACACACATTAATTAATTAATTAATTAATTAATAGGTAATTAAAATATTTTTAAAAGAAATGTCATTATCTTGGGCATTTATTAATATCTTTAGCAGACAAAGTTAGAAAATTTTAAATCTTATTGACCTAATTTGACAAGTTACCACCATCATTTTACAATAGAAACTCAAATGTTCTCTTGCGTTTATTTTGGGTCTAGAAGAAATTTGTATAGCACTGCTTTTATCCAGGGATACATATGAATGATAGTAGAAGTGAGAGCATTTTATATGGGAGGCTCACTTGTACTACAGAGCAAAATAAAACCTTTGATAACTACTAGAGAGTAAGCGGGTCGCTATTTCTTGCCTTTCCTGTGACTGTGATGTATTAGAGAAGAGCTTCATTTGCTGTACTCAGCTCCGCACAAGAAGACATGGCTGAAACACACATCAGCATGCTTATACCCTCAGACATCCCTTCCCTCAGAACTGAGGGCTTTTAAAGTGCTTATTGTTTCCCCATGAACCCAAGTATTGATTCTGGAGTGTGCCTTGGCCTAAGACAACATCCTTATCTTTTTGTGCTTTATTCATGGTTCTCAATCTGTAGTGAACATCACTTCTTTGTTTGCTCTTCTATTGGGTAATATTTATTCTTCAGTACTAAAATACCCTCCTCACAAGGTTTTTCTAATTGTAATCTCCATGCCTAACCTAGATTGCTTTCTGTTGCTGTGATAAGAAGACAACACTCTGGAAAAAAGCAACTTGGAAAGTGTTTAGTGGGCTTACACTTCCCGGTCACAATCTATCGATGAGGGAAGGAAGGCAGGGCAGCAGCTCAAGCAGGAAGTGGAACAAAAAGCATAGAGATGTTGTTCTCTAGCCAACAACCTACCTAGGAAGAATGATTTCCGAATGGGCAGACCCTTCAATCATCTATCAACACACTCCCCAATAGTGTGGTAACAGGCTAACCTGATCAAAGCCACTCATCAACTGAAGTTTGTAACCGCTTCCCAGAAGACTCTAGGTTGTGTCATGTTGAGAATAAAAACAACCAAGGACACTGCCCACTAGGCAAGTTTTCATTAGCAAAGCTGGAAATGTGGTTAAAGGAACTTCAGACATAGGAGATTTATTTAAAAGATCATTATGCTTTATAAAAGAAATCTTAGGAAAATGAAGTTTCAATAGAAGATAAAAAGTCAAAATAGAAAAAGTAGGTGGGCCATATTTATTCAAGTGTGTGTCTTTGAAGCTCCTTGAACTGTAGTCACAAGTGAAAGGAACAAACAGAGGAGGTGGAACAGAAACATCCTCAAAATTGGAAGGACACCCTGGAGCTTTTCAATTACATGTTGTGTTTTCCAGGTTTAAAGAGTTATGGCAATGATTTCTTTTTTTTCTCCTGATACACAAAACATGTAAGTTGTCAATTTTCATGATTGTAATTAGAGAAGAGAAAAATGATTACTAGCTTTAGGCAGCATTATCCCGAAAGAGATTGGTCACGAAGTTGTACCTAGCAGGAACATAATAAAAGTCATATTTTACCATAATAAGAAAGCTTGAATCTCATCTTCTTAAGCAAATCTCACAGGAAGAGGGTATGGATACTTGGGAAGCCCCAGAAATTCCTCTGTCTCAAGTTCATCCCACCAGTAGAGGATTCATTCAGCATCAACTCTCTAAGTTGCTGGTAGAAGTCACAGGTTCATCTAGAGCACAAGACTTGTCCTCCAGTCTTGGTTATTCAACCAACAAATTTCCATAAATCTGCCCAAGTTTCCTCACATATATTATCATTGCCACAAGTGTCACAAACTGGCCCATGGTAGAGGATGTACCCTCTAACAGAGAACTGAAGGGAAAGAACAATCTTTTCTTTTCCTTCTCTTCTGGTGACCCTCCCTTTTTAGATATATTAAAATTTGCCAATAAAATAGAGGATTATTAATATTTGAAAGAGAGTGTCTGTAGAAATATACACACATACAAAATGTAATAAAACAGAGAATATCAGGGAATAGAGGAAGCTAACTAAAACTAAAGTTATATGAAGAAGCCTTATGGAAATCCAGTGTGTGGGGGAATGTGTAAAAGAATTTGACCAAAGTACAAAGGTGGGTGGACAATACTGATCCCAGAAGATACAGTTATCAAGTGAAAATCACAGTGGTAGTCACAGCCTATCTTCCTACAAGTGACAGGTCAGGGAGACCCCAGAGGTGCCCAAAACAATAAAAGCTATTGCCATGGCTCTTGGATGCCTACAGTAACTTGATGGCAAGGTACAACTGTTGAAGGTACTGCTTATTTTGGATAAAGAACACAGAGAGGCTAATGTCGACTGATCCAGAAACTCTCCCTGCTCACTAGTTTTCATAGTATCGAAAGAGATAGTGCAGGCAACTGAAGGAGAAACAATGTCAATGTTCTCATGCAGTGCTAGAGCCTACATCCTATGATACCAGCCTTCCTAGCAAGTTGTGACGGCTGGTGCAGTAACGGCATGATGATTACCTAACCTCGATGATAACCAACTACTTTTCGAATGACTGTTCCACAGGACGTATTTTATACCTGGCACTATAAAACTGCTGTTGTTGTTTTGCTAAATGGTCATGTTTGCAAACTGCCTTATAAATACTCGGTCATAGAAGTTTGGTATGTAACTGGTAGGAATTAATGCAGAGACTGATAGCTAGTCAAAGTACCAAGTATAAGTAACTGGATGCTTAACTAGGAATGACTAATCTATATTAACCTTCGCCTATCCAAGTCCCCAAAGAATACAGCAGAAGAGTGGACAGAGGGAGTGTGAGAGCTGAAAGATGAGGTGCAGAGCTGTAAAATGCATGCTTTTGAGAACATCAGGATTGTTAGACACCACAACGGCACCTATGATTACCACATAGGGTAAACCTGCACGGGATCAATGTAGTCAAAGTGCCAGCACACATATGGGAGGGGACACCAAGACTCCACCCTTATTTAGGAGCTATCAATAGTTGATGTTTGCTGAGTGAAACAAAAGAAAAAAATCACTGTCGTTTGGCTACTGGTAGGCTGCCCATGCTCCAGTGGTTGGTTCCGTACCTATGTGCACGTGGGAAGCACTAGTTGAACTTAGGGCGCTATTATCCAAAAAGCAGGACGTGAAGTTGGGAGAGTGATGGAGTGGAGGCACTAGGGGAAGTTGAAGGAAGATCTTAGTGAATGGATACAATAGAAATAAAATATATACAAATTTCAAAGAATAAAGGAATAGTTCTTTCCAAGGTAAGAAAAATACTAGGAGTGGTACTGGGGTGGGCTCTCCTTCCAGCCAGCAGTACCCTCTGCCAGGAGCTGGCTGCCTACCTTCCTTGGTCCTTGATGTGAGGGTTGCTGGTAGGCTCTGGGCACAGTACACATCCCGGGTCTGGATCCCACCACCGCAGATTGGTCCAGTCTCATGCCAATGTGGGTCCTGTTGTCCCAGAAGAAGAGAGACTTGGCATTCCTTCCATTCAGAGGTTCTCCAGGAATACCTGTTCAGTTTGATTTGTTTAAAAGAAGAAGAGGCCATGAGGAAAGTATTCAGCTCTGAAGAACAACAGGCAATGACATCAAATGTGTAGGAAAATCTCTTTCTCATGGTGGAGAATGAAACATCCTGGCTTTGCATCACTAAATCTCTGTTATTTCCTACAGAAAGGCACAGTTGTACACTGTGTCAACAGACAGTACTTGGTGACCAGACCAAAGGAAAGAAAGTAAGGCAAGCGATGGATATGTCCTAGCATAAAGTGGAGGAGAGAGAAGTATTAGAGGAAGGATCTGGAAACACAACAAGGCTCACAAATGACAGCAGAAATTGTCATTGAGGGCTATTAGATAGACTTCCAGATACCTGCATGCAAGTTAGCTTTCTTTTTCAATTAGGAGAGTAATGTATATTCTTGCAGACATTCCTCTTTTCAAATGGACACTAACATCTCAATCACAGTGTAGAAACCATTTTCTTCCCGTTTAACACCTTGACACTGAGATAAAGCAATTAAGATGAATTCATTAAAATGTGTGTTACATGTTTACTAAAGTGTGTTAACGCTGTATCTGTCACTATGTTCAGTCAACAAATATTTTTCAACACAAGTGGCATGAAGTTATTTAAACTGACTTAGAAATGCGTCTCCCTGGTTTATAATTAATTGTTTAAGAAACATTTTAAAGAAGATAAAACTAAAGTAGTAAAATACAATAGAATTTATATACAATTTACAGAAAACAAAACTGTCAAAATTCACACCTGGATTAACATCTTCAGACATTCTCTCCTCGTGTGGGTTATTACAGAGTTCCTCAAGACCAAGTCATCAATATAACCCACCATACCCTCATCCATTCCCTCAAACTCATCACCTTTCTAGAATAACAAAGAAACCCTGAGAACATTCTCAGATGTGAGGAAAGATTTCTCAGCTATGTGATTGCTTATAATAAAGTAAAATGTAATAATTATCACATGTCACTACGACCATGCTTATTTTAGAAGTGAGAGTGAAATTGAAAATCAAGCAGCAAATATGAAAATATCTAAAAATCTTGATAATTATCAAACTCCTCAAAGTGAATTCCACCATTCTGCAAAGCTTGAACACCCAGCAGCACTGGTCTTTAAGCAACTCACTGTAGAGATGAAGACACGGGTGTGAAGATGCTCCATCCAGGAGCGTTGACACTTCCTTTCTCTCTCTCATCCTTATCACTTCACTTCCACTTGATTTCCCCAGACTTAAAGATGTGTGGACAAGGGACTGGTGGGGAGCAGGCTCATCTGTGCAAGTATGAGGACCTGAGTTCAGATAACCAGCTCTCATGTGAGAAACACAGGTGAGGCTGGAGAAATGAGGTTTCCTGGAGCTTTCTGGCCAGTCAGTCTAGATTGATAAGTGAGCTTCAGAATTAGTGTAGGACTTCGTCTTGAAAACAAAGTGAAGAAAAAATTAGGAAAATGGCTGCTATCATGTGTGCATACACACACATGCACTCACATATGCACAATTTTACATGTACACATAAATACCACGTGACACCATATACGAACATCTGTGTTGTGCACACATCAGGGTAGTGGTTTGTGACAAAGAAGAAATTTGCGGTCTCAAGGTCAAGTCATCTTCCTTTCAGGTGAACACAAACAAGATTCTCCTAATTTACAGACAATAGAAAAATTGAGAGAAAGTCAAGTCTCCCTGAATCATGAGGCAGAACTCCTTCAAAGGAATAGCTATAAAGCAACCCACTCCCAACTTCTTACTCTTGTATGTCTGGGAGTGTAAGTGAAGGACTTGGCTCTGAATTGTGGGACACAGGTCGCTCTGTTCTATAACAAAGTGCAGAGAGGTTGGTGGCTGACTGCAGGACTGGCTGTTACTCAACTCTTCTCCTTCAGGCACTCTCCTTTCTTCACTCTTAAAGAAGTCTCTCTGTATAATCTTACAGCTGACTGGCAGCTAGTAAGACAGGCAAACAAAAAGTGTAGCACACACAGTGGTATAGACCAGGCCTACTTAAGAATCTCACCACCCTGACCTAAGTAGGAGCCTTGGTACTTACCAGTCCTTCAACTTCATACGCTTGAGCTCTATTTCCCAGCTTATAAGATGCAGATAACCACACCAAACACTGAACTTGGCATATAATAAAAGTCAACATTCTTTCTATTCTTTTCTCCACTTCACTAATGTGTGTGTGTGGAGGGGCATATTCTTTTTTTTTAACTTGAGACAGGGGCAAGTATTCCAGATTTCTTTAGAACTCACTTGTTATGTAGCCAAAAATAGCCTGGAACTTCTGATCCTCTTAACTCAGCCTCCAGAACATTCCAATTATAGGCCTATAGCATCACACCTGTTTTATTCAGTAATGGAGACTGAACTTAGGGCTTCCTACATGATAGTCAAGCGTTTTATCAACTGAGCTACATTCCCATTCCTCCTGTCTCCTTATATCCTTCTCTATGTCTATGTCTTTGTCTTGCTCTCTCTCTCTCTCTCTCTCTCTCTCTCTCTCTCTCTCTGTCACACACACACACACACACACACACACACACACACACACACAATCCCATGTACATGCACACACAGACATTTATTCATGAGGATTTCATAGGTTTCACTAATAGTCATATATTAGGTCTTACCAATCACTGTACCCTATATGCTTCTTCATCATGCTGCCAGACAAGATGTACCCTTTGTTTCAATAGTGGCGTGACTGTTGTGAAGGTATCCAACCAACTCTCTGATTTGACTCAAAATCTACTTCCCTGGAGAGTTCATGCCTGGTACTATAAGGCTGGTCACTAACCATGACTCAAGTGTTCATGGGCCCTAGGGCAAAGCTACTGTTGTTTTATTAGGTGTTTATGTTGTCAAGTTGCCTTGTAAATGTTTGTGTTTATAACCATAGATTTGTGCTGCTAATGAGAGAAGCTTAATTTAAAATAGAGAGTGGTAAACACAGAGACTAGCCAAAGTAGTCAGAATGAAAGAATAAATGTTCGGCTACAGATGGAGTGTCTATATCAACCACTTTAATCCTACAATTCAAGAAAAACTGAAGACTATACAGCAGAAAGAATGTTAGAGCCAGAATCTGGGGAGGAGTGCTTCCCTTAGACATGACATGGCTGTTGACTACATTGTTAAAATTCTACCACGGATCAGGAAGAGGCTTGCAAGGTTCCACTCCAGGCTGAGGAGTCATCAGTGGTAGATGGCTACTGAGAAAAGGAGCGTTACCTCTCATCAAACCAGTGGCTACTGTAGTGTGCCATTTGCCAGTGGTTGGTTGCACAGCCATAGGCATACAGAGAGCACTATTTGGACTTCAATAAGGTGTATTTAAGAAAAAGAAAGACAGAACATGGGATGGTGAGGGAGCTGTGTTAGCAAGGCCTCGAGGAAGGAAAGTGTGAGGCGGATACGGTCAAGTTTCATTGTACACATAATTTAAAATTATTGAAGAAAAAATTTTAAACATTTTTAAACTTTAAAATGTTCTAGATTAGATATTCTTTTAATGCCACATTCTCATTTCAGCCAACAAGGTGTCAAGAAGAGCAGGGGAAAGTTCATCAGCATTGCAAGTCAAACTGGAAAGGGGTTATCTTATACAAAATGCTTTTACTTTCACAGCCCTGTAATAATTAGTGATGGGTAGAGTTTAGAAATCATTATGAAGGAAAATGAAAAGGGAAAGCTTAATGACTAAGGAGTGTATATAAAGGAACAAAATCACTGTTAGTAGTTAGTTAACTAGGAAAGCCTAACTTCTGTTCCCTAGACAAAAATAAACAAAGAAAGAAAAAAAAAGAAAAGGAAAAAGAAAAGAAAAGGAAAAGGAAAAGAAAAGAAAAGAAAAACCTCTAAATCTCTAAAGAAAACTGGGGTCTTTATTACAACCACAATTGTTTTCCATCTCTGAGAAAATACCAGTGCAGCAAGAGTCAAAGAGAAAAACATCCCAGTAGAGATTGTGTTCCTTTTAAAATGTGGGTCATTTCACACTTCGCACATCTCTTTCACTTCCTGTTTTCCAAAAGCCTCAGCAGTGTTTAGTCACAAATCACCCAGCAGCCATGAAAACGCAGTGCCCTGAACCTCCTCAACCTGAAAGAGCGTGTCTCTGGGATCTGACAGAATAAGAAATCAAAGGAGTACGCTCAGCTAAACGATACTCTTACTTCCTCAGAAGTGCTTGTGGCGATGAGCCTTGGCAAAGGCTGGCTCTTCAGCCTGAGACATTCTCTTTAATGACTGAGTCTGTGTCAAAGACCAGGCTTCTTTGCAAACCTCTGTCTCCAACTCCGGAGTTTTCCAACACATCCTCGTTTTGTCCTCCTGCTCAGGAGAGGAATATGGAGTCTTAGAAACTAGAGTCCTATGTCCTCAGAGAAAGCAACATTCTGAAAGTGGTTGTGGAAATGCTTCCAGCGGTATAGATGAATACCAAAGAAAAGAAGTGAATGAATTTCCATGCCCCCTACTCTGGCATTAATTTGCTTTTTTCCTGACTCTCTCGCTGTAAGAATAAACATGGCATTACTGTTAGGGTGTCAGGATACATACTTTAAGTAGTGCAAAACGGCATCCAACATTTTCTGCTTCTTATTCTATGACAGACTTTGCTTTAGTGAGTGAAGGCACAATGCTTCAACTTATATTCTCAATAATCCCACAAGGAAACATTATTTACTATTATATATGAGAGACTGGGCATGAAACCAACATCTCCAATAGCTAACAATAAGTGGTATTAGTAGAAGTCAGAATCAAGTGCATTTGAATCTGTTGTGGCAGTGAATGGGACAACCACAAAGCTTCCACTGGTAAAAAAACGAATGGAACATCAATACACAACAGGTGCTCTGCTTGCCTGATTATTCCAAGAACTAGCACATACTGGTACTGGTTGGAGAAATTATTTCTGGAGCTAAAACAAAAATATCCTCCATTGGTCCTTGTGATCCTGTGCCTATACAATCGCATTTCTCACTATCAGGATAATCCTTCTAGTTACACAGAAACATGGCTTAGAATCCCTGTCAATGAGTTATTTTGTAATTACACTCTTATAGTTTCACAGGGTTAAATTTCAGCACTTTGGATAGAGGAAAAATAATTACAAGGAGGAGGAGATAAAAACCAAGCAGAAGATTTTCTAGTTTCATCCATTCCTTGCAAAATTCACGATGTCCTCATTTTTAATAGCTGAATAGCATTTCATTATGTAAATAAACCACATTTTCTGTATCCACACTTTGGTTGATGGGCAGCTGGGTTATTTCCAGCTCCTGACTATTACAAATAAGGCTGCTATGAACATAGTGGAATATGTGTCCTTGTGGTATGCTGGAGTTCCTTTTGAGTACATGCCCAAGAATGATATAGCTTGGTCTTCAGGTAGAACTGTTTCCAGCTTTCTGAGGAACTTCCGGATTGATTTCCAGAGTGGTTGTACCAGCTTGCAATCCTACCAGCAATGGAAGAGTGTTCCTCTTTCTCCACATCCTTGCCAGCATTTACTGTCACCTGAGATTTTTATCTTAGCCATTCTGATTGGTGTCAGGTGGAATCTCAGGCTCATTTTAATTTGCATTTCCCTAATGACTTAGTATTTGAACATTTCCTTAAGTGCTTCACAACCATTCAAGATTCTTCTGTTTTGAATTTGCTTTTTAGCTCTGTACCGCATTTTTAAACTGAATTACTTGGTTTCTTTTGGAGGTTAACTTCTTGAGTTCATTATATATTTTGGATATTAGCCCTTTATTGGATGGAGGATTAGTGAAGACTTTTTCCTAATCTGTAGATTGCTGACTTACTCTGTTGACAGTGTCTTTTGCCTTACAATAGCTTTTTAGTTTCATGAGGTCCCATTTATCAATTGTTGATCTTAGAGCCTGAACCACTGGTGTTCTGTTCAGGAAATTTTCCCCTGTGCCAATGATTTTGAGGCTCTTTCCCACTTTCTCTTCTATTAGATTTATTGTATCTGAATTTATGTTAATTTTCTTGATCCTCTTGGATTTGAGCTTTGTGAAGGTGATAAATAGGAATTTATTTTTACTCTTCTACATATAGACTACCCGTTAGGCCAGCACCATTATTCTAATTGTGAAAATTCATATCATCACTAAGAGTTGCCAAAGTCAAGTTTCTATAAGGTGAGTGAGTGACTTTTTCAAGAAAGCCTTGAAATCTACTTCCTCACATTGTTCTCTTTTCAGTTATTTTTGTGTAAATCAACCATTCTCTTCGGAGGAAACAACTATGTGGTCCCTGCTGTTAGTCAATGAACACACCCCCAGTCACCCTAAAACTTCCACACACTCCCAAGGAGGGGAATGTTAGGACTATAACTATGGATTATATTCAAGGACTACAATTCTTAAAGCAGAACTGGGTGAAGACAGTAAGGTCACCAGAGATTGAAGCCAGAAAGTGCCTGATAAGTAGCCTCCATCAGGAATAGTGTGTTCACCCTCCCTTTCCCCAGCAAGGACATTCTGACCACCTCCATGACTGCTATGAGTGATTTCAGACAACAGGGAGGGTGACAGTTTCCAAAACCCAGGGAAGATGTCTGTGTTGCATTGGGTTTTGGAATCTAGCATGGCATCATACCAGCAGAAAGGAGAGATGGACACAGAGAGCCTCATCAAGGAAGATCCGAGTCCTGAGTGAAAAGGATAGAGAACAGAGGACCAGACAGACATTGAAGTCCTAGCAGGTCAGTGAGCATATTCATGTTCAAAAGTCAAGCTGGGAAAATGCTTGGTCCCCAAAATATACAGAGGTAAGTATGGTGGGAGAGATTGTCTAAGGGCAAAGACTCATAACCAAGCTACATAGAGAATCTTTCAGGCTAGTATAAGGGTGATAGTTTCCCAAAGGCAATAGAAAATTATAAAAATTTGGGGGATGGTAACAAGATGAAGTAATTTAAGTATTAAAAGGATTGCCCAGGAGGACAGTGAAGAATGCAGGTAAGGGTGGAAGGAATGATAAGAGAGAAATCTTGGTAAACCTAGGGTAGCCAGACTGCAGCAATCCTGCTAAGCATGGAGTGAAGAAATTGCACCCTAGATGCCCTTTGAAGATGGAAACAACTAATAGATTAAGCACAGGATGGAGTAGAAAAGGAAGAATGACAAATGATTGGTGCATTTCTTCCTTGCCCAAATATAAACTGTTAAACTCCTTGGCATTGAAGACTCAGAGGTTAGAGCTCAAGAAAGGTGTTAAAAGTCCAGATATCAGGGAGATAGACATGAGCAGGCATTATAACTGGGCAACTCAGCCCTTTTCTTTCTGTTTACATCCCAGAATCTAGTTTCTGAATTCATGAACTCAAACCTAAAGCCTGTTACCCACTGATGGTCAGTCTGTACATATGCATTAGATTTAAATACCAAGATATTCTATCATTATCAGGTGCTACATGCAGCCTAAATAACAGTGCCATCAAATCATCAAGAACAGCAACAACAAAAATAAAATCAGAAACATTATTGGGCTGGAGAGCCAGTGCAGTGGTTAAGAGCACTTGCTGCTTTTGCAGAAAACCTAAGTTCAGTTCCCAGGACCCAAGTCAGACAGATCCCAACCACCGGTAGCTGCAGCCCCAAGGAATGCACCACCCTCTTCTGGCCTCCCCAAGCACCTGCACTCATACAACACATGCGCATACATGTACACATGCAAGCACCTAATTCAAAGTAAAAAAAAAAAATCCTAAAAAGAGCAATAAAAATGAGCATGAAGTTCAGAAAGAGGAAGGATGAGGATACTGGAAATGGGGGACTTGGAGAGAGGCAGGATGGATGGTAAGATCAATATGTATTGTGTACATTTCAATGAATAAACATATTAACTATTGTAAAAAATGCTAATGTTAACTCAAAGACCAATCTTTTAAGTGTAGAAATATATTTTTCATATAAAAATACAAAAAAAAGTCTAGGCCAGAACAGGGCAACTTGATGTCCTGGAATTAAACAACTCAGCCAGCTTGGCTTTCTGAGTGATGTCCAACTCACAGAACTCCATAACTAAGCCTGTTCCCCTTTTTGAGAGACAAACAAAGGGGAAGTTTAAAATTCCTATTTTTGGGGCAATGAGTACAGCTCTCCTAAGTGGACAAAGCCAACATTAAAGAAGAAGAAGCACTTGGCAATTATTCCTTAAAGATTCTCATCATATCAATGTGTCATAAAGGAATTCTAAGAGTCACAAGACACCAACACTGCTACAGCCTTTGGTCTTTCAAATCTAAGCTTTGACACTTTCATAAGGCTCCAGGCTGCTTAAAGCATGGGCTTCCTCTCTCCCTCTTCAAATGGCTGAGATATGAAGCCAAGAACATGGGATAGAATCTTAAGTGATTTAATGATGACAGATTGATAGAATAATTGCATTAGTTAACGGTCATGTTTTGATTGAGCACATATAGATTTGCAAACACTCCTGGAATTGAAACTCTAGCGAAAGGTATTCAAATTAAATGTGTGCGTATATTAAAAATCAGTGCTCTGCAGCGTGACTAATTTATGATAATGTCTGTTGTCCTTTGAAAGTTGTAAATGCACTTGGAAAAGAATTAACTTGTCTTTTTTTTTTTCCTGAACAGACCATCAACATAAGAGAACTGGTCAAGCCTTTATACATTTTATGCTCTAGTAATTTTTTATTGGATGGAGTGGGCTATTGATTATGGAAAGCTACTCTGAATTGCAAGGCTCTCTGCTCTGAAGCAGATGGCTTTGCTAGCCAAACTCCATGTATGTATTATTAATAGACTTCTATCGTTATGCACAGCACTTAACAGTACGTTAACTTCCTTACACTAACTGGGGAACAGATCTTCTGTCCAGGAGGACTCATGAAACCACATTTGCCAGTAATAGATAGATCCAATAAAAAAGGTGCCAATGTCCCGAGGAAATAATTTCAAATTCTTAGAAAACTTCTTTCGTTTCTGAAACAGAGTCTCCATAGTGTGCCAGGCTTCTAGGGTACGGCTCCTTTACTTCTCAATTGCTGCAGAAATTTGTTTAATTTAAGCAACTGAAACAATGCCTCCTTAAAAGATCCATTAATCTATCTGACAACTCTTTATTGAGCTTGTATTATGGGTGGGGTGTTGGGTGTACTGAGAGAAATCAATGGGAGAAGATTTAAAAGGTGCGATTGGTAATGTGTGTTAGAAGCCAAGTTGTGAACAAATCCAGACTGTGATCTCACTCTTAAACCTATCTGAGGTAATGGTTAGAGCCAATGAAAAAGAGAAGCTTTTTAATCCAGAAAATCAGAGGTAACATCAGAGGAGACCATCTGAGACTACACGGGCTCTCTACAGTCATCCCTGTCTGCCGTAGTTCCTACTTGATCATCTTCATTGAGCTAATTTCAGATGCCTTTTACAAAACCGCCTTCCTTTGCTTCACACACATTATATGATAACTGTTCACATGCAATACTGTATGCATGAAAAATATTGTTTGGGATCTTTCTGGCATTTGAGCAGGCATCCATTCACCCAGTGATTAGTGAGCATTGGATATGAGTCAAACTCTCTTCTATGCACTCTTGGAGGGAAAGAAGAAAGGAAATAAATGGAGAAAGGGAGGGGAAAAGAACAGAAGGAAGGAAGGGAGGGATAGAGGGAAAGATGGAAGGAGGGAGAGAGGGAGGGAAAAGGACAGAAGAGTGGGAGGGAGATAGGGAGGGAGCGAGGCAGGCCACCCTCCCATGTGTGGGTCCACATATGAGAATACCATTGCTAGGCACTCATAGACAATATGTAGGTACTATTCTTTTTGTAAGAACATGTTTTTCAAGATTCACTGGATGAACAAATCAATGTTTTCTCTTTCCTCCTTTCTAACTAACTTCATGAGAGAGGGAAGCAGATTTTGAAGAGAAATAGCCCCTAAAGTACTTCCTTATTTTGCCATAGGGCAAAGAAAAAAATAGCCAGACTGGGTTTCACTCACACTTTTCCTAACATTCTGGCAGGTTCCAACAGTCATCCCCAAAATTCTAGTTTCCAGAGTTCACACAAGGAAGAAAGAATTTTATCTAGAAAAATCTAAAATTGAACTCAGTGCTTGGGTGAGATGTTAGGGATATCTGAGCTGATCTCTAGAGCCATTTAATGAACAAATCAAAAGGGAAAGTGGGAGCCTGGAAATGCCTCTCAGCGTGAGTTTGCACAGACAGACTTTTTGCCAAGAGTTTCTAACCTACTCATAATAAGGATAAATTTACACATAGCAGCAGTGAGGAAGGAAGGGTATTGTACAGAACTTATCTATTCTATGCCAGGCCAAGGCATTAAAACCATATTTAATAAATTGACATTTCTCTGTGGTAATGTTGCATAGTCTATGTGGCACCTTTAGCCATGCAGCTACTGCCTTGAAACTTTCTAAGAGATTTACTCAGCATTGGTCACTGTCACCATGTCACAGAGCTGCCTGCTATTCAGTCTCAAACTTTAAATGATTATATAAGAGGAAGAACTGTCATTTTCATATGAAAACTTGTCTCCCACCCAAGAGTGATAGAAGTTGCTGGCGGGAGGTGTCATTTCTAACAAAGATGTATTGCAAACGACTCTTTCTCAGCATCCTCCTGTGATCATTACAAGTTCTTTCACTAGAATGGGCTTCTCTTCACAGCTATGGCCAAATGTCTGTCCTTCTTTGACATGAGAAACTTAAAGCATGACAGGCCCCTGTCCTTTGCTTTATTAGGACTTCTCAGTATACAAGGCTGCCTCATCTTGCACACTGTTTGAAATCACTGATATGTGGATCTAATACTGTGAATGTTCACTGTGACTCAGGGAAAAAGAAAAAACAAGGCCCTAGGCATTTTTATGCATTGCATGCCTTTTAGTGTCTGAGGACAAAATAATGAAACACAATGGTAGAGAAGAATCCCACAGAACTCAAGGTCACAGGTGAAAAGGAGACTCATCTCCTTCCCACAGGCATCACCCTCAGTTAATATGTTTAATGCTATCCTGAAGCTGGGGAGAAGAGCACACATCTGCTTATAGACTGTGTGAGGATGGAGAAGACTGTGGCTTGAGCTGTCCTTGAGTCTGTGTCAACAGCACAGCCCTGAGACAAAACAAGTGTGTGTGCAGCATTAACACTTGGTTCTAAAGTGTGTCCTTATAAGCATAACATGACTAACTCTTATCTCATTTAAAATTAAGTTACACAGCTTCCAACATGTTCTATTCTCAGCAGTATCTTTATTTTTTCACTTCTTTTTTTACTTTTGTAAAGTACATTTATTTATTTGTAAAGTACACTACAGCGGTGACTATTTAATTAGCTTTAGGCTCCTGGAAGGGTGCACATGGTTCTTCTGCACCCATACAAGAGCTCTGGATTCATGAATGAAATGCTTGAACACACACACATACACACACACACACACACACACACACACACACACACACACACCAGCTAATTTTTATATGCCTTGACTATCTCAATGGCTGGGTACTTCTAAACCTCCCTGTGGCTAACGCACATTCCTCTCCAGTATTCCTGAGTTAACAGCACCTTTAAACTGGCTCCTTTTGGTTAGGCTTCTTTCCACACACCGGTGCTCTAAGCACTGACACACACTGGTCACAGCAGTTGTGAGTCAATGAAGCTGAGGCATCTTCAACACTATGCTGGAGAAAAAATAGGTGTTTGTAGGGACTAAAGCTCTTCCCCATCATCGACTTTCCTTGGAGAATTTGTCCCCTATCTTCCAAAAGTGGTTAATTATTCACTTTCTTTAAATAATAAACCCAGCACAAATAGATTCTGTTTCACTAAAAGTTCTCCACTAATACTATTTAATTCTGTAAGTAGTGCTGACCAAGCCCATCACACAATTCCAGAAGTTTCTCTCTTCATCTAATATTAGTATTATATTTTTTTAACAACTCATACACCAGAAATAAATTTTACAAATTTTTATTTGTTTGGTTTTTCATGTAAAAGAACTCTGTATCCATAAAGGGAGGGGCATGCATCTATTGTGCTCTCTGGAGCCTCTCTACATTTAACTCTGGGATTGGCACACAATGAGAACTCTATTTATTTAATGATGGAACTTTTTTTTTCCAGAAAAGGCAAAGGAAAGGTAAAGCCAGATCACAGTGTGAGGGTTTAATTAAAACGTGAAGATGCACAGAACTATGTATTTTCTTGCTATGGAAATAAATGGAGTGAATTAAATTGTTTGATGTATGTGGACACTCATGAATTCTGGGATGGAGATAGGGGCATTTGTGTTCCTTAATAGATTTTTGTTTTCATTTTCATTGCTCACAATAAATTTTAATCACCAATGTCAAATGAGAAACAAAAGGAGATGTGGAGCCTTTATGTTGTGTGCTGTATCTTTCCTGTGGTAGAAGCCACAGCCCAGAACTCAGATAAACAGGAAGAGTGGCTGATGCTGATTTCTCTGTTGTTGTGCATTTGTTTTCCTGCTCATAACCAAGCAGAAACATTAGTTAACACATCTCTCTCGGCAGGCAATGCTGGTTGGTACTTCAGTAATTCCTCCAAGAAGCTCATTTCCAGCCGATTCATCATTTGTAAAGGTTTAGTTCTTTTGTTTTTAAATAAATGCCAAACTCAGGCTTGTGTTGAAACAACAGAATTAGAAGGCCAGCTTGTCATCAGACTAACCTGCAAGTCTCTATTTCCAGACATTAAATATCAATGAAGATCCTTAAAGGACCTTACTTTGGGTACATAGTTATCCCAGTCCCAACCTAGTCTGCTGTTAAGAAATGCCATAAACAGTGTGCCCTGTGTGTCTGTGTGTCTCTTTGTGTGTGTGTGTGTGTATACATTATACATATCCATATATATATATGACTAAGTCTTTATGGTAACAGTGAGTGACCCCTCTCACTCTCAAAGAGTCTCGCTGGATGAGAAACTCTCCTTTTCTGTGAAGCCTTCATATTTGATTCAGTTATGCCTCTGCTACATTACTGGCCCACAATAGTATATAATGATAACTGAATATTCTATTCCTACCTGCACACAATTACAAAACCCAAATTAGACATGCATGAGAAAAGATTCCCAAAATATGCAGACAAAATAATTTCATTCATCATGCTACTACTATGATATATTGTATAAGGAAAGAGAAGATTCTTTTTATGAAAGGAATAGAATTGTACCTAAAAACAGCAAGACAATGTTTTCCCTTCTGTACTGTCTTTGTGTCCTAAGAACTAGGCCTGGGATTTTTCACACCCAGTCTCTGTTTCAGTCCTATAATGTAAATGATACAATTAACAACACCAGTATCAAGGGGTGTGTTCTGGAGAAGATATGTAGTTTTTTTTGAGATGTCATAGCAAATAAATGATCGACATAAAATCTGATTATAAGTATATGCAGCTCTGAAATAAAATGATGATAGTTATATCATCTGCAAGTCAATCATTCCTTCTAAATCAGTGTTAGGAAAGGTGGCTGTAAATTGAACGTGTGATGGGTTCTATGGGGTTAATATGTAAAGGACCATGAGTTGCATCTCACTGTGCTACTGAGATGTGGTGCAATAAGAATCTAAGGAATCTGGAGCTGTAGAGATGGCTCAGTGCTTAAGAGTATATGGTTCTTGCAGAGAACCTGAGTCAAGTTCCTAGATGTTATATCAGACAACTCACAACCACCTGTAATAAGAGTTCCAAAATATCCAATGCCCTCTCTGGCTTCCATTGGGCAATGATACTCATGTGTATAAATTCAGACACAGGCACATATGTGCACATATTTTTTTAAAAAATAATAAACTTTTAAGAGAATCTAGGAGTTCTTTGTAAAATTAATGACAGACAGACAGACAGAAAGACAGACAACATACAGAGGGTTTTCAGTCAACACTGACCAAGAAGGTAAATGAAGAATATACTAGAAATCTAATAACAGAGATGTATCTTTGAATTCCACAATATATACCTTATTCAGCATAAAGGAAGATTCAGACAGTTCACAACTATGTGTAAGACCAACAATAAGGGATGCCATGCTATCCTCCAGGTTTTATAGCTACCCAGGCTCAGGAAGGAGACCATTTTTTGCCTTGTTTAACATTTTTCTGGGAATAGGAATCTCATCCTCATGTCTTCAAAGCTACAAGAAGCTCTAGAAAATGTCTCCTGTAACTAGATATATATCTAACAGGGAGTTCAGGACATCTCCCTATCTCTAATAGACTTCCCAATAGACAACCATCCTCAGGGATTTTTGTCATTGTGAGCTTGGAGTTCATAACAACCCCACAACCTAAAAGAAATGCCCTGGGGGCCTTTACCAAATGCAATACAGACAGCCTCCCTCAACCCCAAATGAATATAAAGATGTTAGAATCTGGCTTATAATGAATAGTGAGCCAGTTTCCAATATCCTCTGTCTCTCCAGGGATTCTGGAAAAGAAGTTGTGGCACGGACTGGCAAAGATACAGGTGCATAAAAGGATCTGAACTTGGGTGCTGCAACTCATTAGCAATACACCACCAGGAGACTATTTAATATCTCTGTTGATGGCCTTATTTGCATAGTGAACATGTTCTGGAGGACTCTAGACTAGTGACAAATCTATTTACAAGTGTCTTTTCACCAAGTAAATGTAACAAACACTTTCATCATTTACTCTGTGAAGTACTAAAGAAAGCAAATAGCACCAGAAGATGAGAAACAATGAGGTACTTTGAGAATTCTGTAGCATCAGTGCTGTGGAAACAGAACTTGAATGGTGGAATTGTGCCCTGAAGTCCCTGCTCTTGTTGAGCCCCATTTTGGCCCCGGTTTGGGCCTTGTGGACAAACCCAAGCCTGGCTCGAATTTCTGCAGCCTTGTGGGAAAGCCTAAGCCTGGCTTGAGTTTTGAGACCTATCTCAATCTCTTCTGTATTGGGATAGGTCAGCAAGACCTGGTCAGCCCTGCCTCTGCCCCACTGTCGCTAATGTAAAGTTTTGCCATTGGCTATGTCGGTGACCCCATACCCTTCCCCACTTCCTACATCGTCTCACCCCACCCAAAATCCCCCTTCCTATGCTCCAAGCTTATATAAGCAAGAGGCTGAAGCAATAAAGTTGAGTTTCTGCTTCAACAAGACTCCCATCCTAGTGTGTTTCTTTTGGGTCTTCAACACTCACCATCTTGCTCAGCCCCAGAGAGACTGCAGGACCAGGACCTCTCTTGCCTGGACCTGCCAGCGAGGAGCCGACATGCTCCCAAGTCCCTGTACTGCATCATTAAGTAAAGGAGTCCTATACTGTGAAAGATTTGGTAGAAATAAGTCCTGGTTGGGTTTACTTGTCCTAATCTTTCTATCATCACTTCAAAGGAGGTTATAGCTACTAAAATACTCAAGAGTGAAATACCTGGGACATGGTTGCAGAAGTTCTGCTTCAGCAATGCAGGTCTCTTTCTCAAGAAGTTCTGGGCATTCCTGGCCACCTCCAATAGCAATATGCTTCACGTTTCTGCTCCTGCTTCTAACTCCAGGTGATAAAGTCCCAGAACGGCAGGTTTTGGAGCAGGGGCTCCATGGGGACCATTCAGAAGTCTCACAGTCTTTTGGCATCACACAAGGCTGGACAGTCAGTGGGAAGGAATCACGCACACAAAGGCTGAAAGAACGATAGCAGAAAAGAAAATTGAAACAGATTAAATAGATGCAACCATCATTATGAAATTCTTACTATAAAAAGGTCAATAATTAGTTTTAGCACCCCCCTCAGTGTTTGATGTGTGTGTGTATGTGTGTACTAAGGCATACATGTGGAGGTAAGAGGACAGCTTTGTGGAGTTGGTTCCCTTCTTTCAATTATGTGGCGATTGGCAGCAGTGTTTTAACATCCTGAGACATCTCACTTGCTTTAATTTGATGTTTTAATGGGAATTTTTTAAGGTACAGACATCAGGGTAGAACCATAATATATATTAAATATCAAGAATATAAACTTACTGCAAACAGTGAAACATATCTATTGTTCCATTTATTCAGGAGGCTGAGACAGGAGATTTCTTGAGATTAGGAGTTCCAGGTAAGACCTTATCTCAATAATAATAATAATAATAATAATAATAATAATAATAATAACTCTGTTTCACATGTAGTAACAAAACTGCCTTACCCCAGAGAGATGCCTATAGAAGATACATACTGCCCTTGCCCAAAGTGTCTCCTTCATGACGTAAACTATTAAAACTTAGTGACTTGGCCTGGGCTCTGCCATCTCACAGCTATGTTCTGAGTTACATTTTATTATATCCACTTTGCAGAGAGAAGAACTTGGACTCACAGAGCCTATATAATTTGTTCATTATCAAATGAAGGCAAACAGAAGCTGGAGACTAAGGTACCTATTCTTAGAACTGTTGAGATACTTCTTTAAATGGAATATTTATTATGTCTCTACATACTATTTGACTCTTAGCATCAATTTTTTCACATGCAAAGTTTGAGTAGGATCAAGTAGTTCAAGAGTCTGAGTGGAAAGCAGATATATTAGAGCAGACACATATGATGAAGTCAACACCATGACAATAATGCTACTGAGAAGCACAAGAGAGAGGGTGACGAGCCATCTGAGAAGGCTGTCAGTGCTGGGATTTCAAAAGGCAGATAGGAGCTTCTCAGATCCAGGAGAAAACTGCTTTATCCAGGCGAATTGTCCACTTGAAGTTTGGAAATACCACTACCGTGTTGGGATGTGAACCTATGGTGAGCTGGACCCAAATGCTAAATTTCAAACCACTTGACTTTGTGTAAATAACTTTTTAAAATGACCATAATGGGAATATTTACACTATAAAAATTGGCAAGTGCTATAAATCAGTCTTTCTCTAATCCCACAAGCCCTGTTGCTAAAGTGTTACAAGCGTCACAGGCAGAAGTTAAAATCTATTCTGTTTTGCTGACATATTAAAGTGCAAGTAGGAAAGTGGGGAGACAGGATGTAGAAGGGTTCTTCAGAAGTGGACCTGAGAGGCAAGACATGGCTCAGCAGTCCTAGCATCTGTGTCAGACATCTTACAACTGTCTGTAACTCCAGCTCCATGAGATCTGATGCCCTCTTCTGGCCACATTAGACAACTGCGCTCACATGCATATACTCCCACACAGACACATAATTTGAAATAAAATAAATCTTTAAAAAAAAGTAGGTCTGAAAACATTTCATGTTATGGGCTTTAGAACGTTAATTTAATTGAGATGAAACAATTTTGAGTGGAAGAAAATCAGACTCAGAAAGATGATATCCCACATATTAACTGCTATCCTTTCATTTTTCTCAACTCCTTGTTCTTAGCCTTCACCTTAACTCAGGTCAAAGGTACCCAAAACTTCAAGAGGAAAAGGATAATTTTCTTAGAAATGTACACATGTTAATGTGTGAATACTAGATCTCAAAGTTAAGCCCACATAGTCTGGCACAATACTGGGCTGTACAAACGTTTTCAGAGTGAACCCGTCATCCACAGACAAAATGTTTTGAGGTTTATAACTTGGGAAGATATGTAAATATAGGATCTACCACTTAGACAAAGCAGTGTGTAGAAGAAAACATGCTTATTGTTGCTCATATTACTGAGCACCTTATAGTGATATTTCCATATCCATATGCTTTTTAAGCCACCGAGGGTTAATGTCACATTCTTAGATGATATGAGATGAAGGTTATATTCATTTAGATCACTTAGAAATTTAAACATGAACATTAGAACATTAAAAGAATAAAGAGGACAGAATATGTCATGAGAGAGACAGAGAGACAGAGAGAGACAGAAAGAGCACACTTGGGAAGACAGAGTCAAAAGCTGTGTACATCCAAGCTCTGGATGGAGGAGAGAAAGAACCCTGTCACCACACCATAGTCTTAGATGCCCAGGTTCCAGATTTTGAGAAAATCAATTTATTTTGTTTATCAACCAGACACATGGCATTTGCCCTGACAGTCCACGCCAAGAGATTCAGAAATCTATTCAACTTTTTCAAGTCATCTGTAGTTTTAGAAAATGGTTTTCCTTTTCCAAGATGCCCTTCACTCTCCCTTCATAAAGAAATGTTTGGGGCCCAGGGAAGTGGTTCAGTCAGTTAAACCCTAGCAGAACCACCATGAAGGCCCAAGTTTGATCCATTACTTGAATTCAGGGATGGTCGTGAAAGCTTGTAATCCGAGTGCAGAGGAGTGGAGACAGGTAGAGCTCCGCAGGTTATGGCCAGCTGGCCTCACCAAGTCTAGGAACTTGGGCATGGCAGGGATGCATTAATCCTAGGGCATTTTGTAAAGGATCTTCTGCTTTCTTTATATTTTAATAAAAGGATTATATCTCTTTGAATATGTATTGGTCTAGTTTATATGTAGCTTTTACAAGCTCATATTCTGAGGTTAAATTAAAAACAATATAATAATTAATAATAATAATAATAATAATAATAATAATAATAATGTATCATATCTGTTCCCTTTCTAGTTTGACCTGTGAAATTCTTTGTAATTAAGGAACTCTGTGTGCCCCATGTAGAAGATGATAGATATCTGGACCCTGAATTTTGCATCCAGTTAGTCTCTTGTCTACTGTGGTTCACTCTCTGCAGAAGAAAAAGGACAATACAGCGTGATCAGCTCTCCCCACCCCTAGACTTGTGCTGACCTTTCGTGTGAGTGGGATCACCCTATAAACAACAGCACACAATGAAACACTCCTGCCTGCACCAAAACGGGAATCGATCCCTTCATAGAAGGCAGTGTGCCTTTTTAATGAAACAGGCATAAGCTGTGGATTTGTCTTTCAAACTGGAGATGCTGTGATAATTATGCCTGCTTGACATTTATAGATCATGCTGTCATCTGTAAATTACCTTGCAAGTACTCAGCTGTAAAGGGAATTTTTGCAACTTAAAAACTCCCCTAGTTTTTAGCCTCTTTTGGAAATGAAAGGTTATGTTTATGCTTACAGTCTAACAGAAAGTGTTACAAAATAAAAGTCATTATTGAGGTGCCTTAGGTCATTAACCCTGCAGTTAGGACTGCTTTAAATCTACTAAATTTTTTTTAATTAAATGGGAGATAAAACAATCCTATACCCTTCTAGTGAAGACCAAATAGTTCATCTGGATGCCGTTAAGTAAACACAAACCCACAAGTTCATGTAAAAGTCTCATGTCCACTGTAAGCCCACCTTCATTCTTGTTCTTTAGAAGTGTCATTTTCAAACTGAATTATACTACTTCATGCCATGTCTTAAACATTTAGTTAAGTATCAATGTGTTCATAAATAATATATGGAAGTGTCATAGATTTTTAAATATTTGCTTAAATATTGTTCATGTGTATACACACATAAATGCTGCTCTATCTATAATGATAATACAGAATGCTCCAGTTAAATTTTATTTCTGAGTACTGTTCTGATATATAGATTTTGTTTAGCACTCATTCCCTATTGGGGGCCTTTTGGTCACATTTACATTTCTTGCCTGCTTTAACAGGATGAGACATAGAACCTCTGTGCTGAACAGACATCACAGTGGCATATAGACTTAGGATGTAAAGATGTGCAGTAAACTTCAGAGGAGCTTGGGAGATGAGGAGGGTAAAAAACAGAAACCAGTGGTTCCTGTGTTAAAGATTCTACAAGGCCAAGTGACTGAACTTTATGGAGAGTCAGGATGTTGCAGACCAGATCTGAATCCCATCTCTATCTCTAACCCATTCCCAAGGTGAGTGCCATCCTTATGTTTAACCCATCCCTGTGACTATAAAACAACACTGCACAATATGTTTGTAGGAAACCACTATCTCCCACCAATACAAAAGTTAAGCATGCCACCAAATAGAATCTGAAACCCACAACAGAGATGCTCTTTCTTTGTTCAGCAACTAAAATATCATGCAACTACTTCCACATGAGAACATGGTTCTCAGGACAACCCGAATGCTTATTTCCAGGCTGTGCTCCCTCACATTTGGCTCTAGAGTAAACTATCATTTGTCCTCTTCGAGATTAGTAAGTTGTGGTTTGGTTCAGCATGTAACTTCCACATTTGGATTAGAGACATTTCCCTTTCTTGTCTGTCTCCAGTTTCTGGTGTTTTCCAGATTACCAAGGACTTACTGATAACACAGACTTCCCGATCTGTGATCTGGCCCAACGACTAGGGTGATGAAAGCTCCCTTAATCACCACACCATATTTCTTAGTATCTATATACATGCAAGTTTACATGCTCAAATGGACATTGCATATGGATATATATATATATATATATATATATATATATATATATATATATATGTGTGTGTGTGTATATATATATATTTATATATATATAGTTATATATATAGTTATATATATAGTTATATAGTTATATATATAGTTATATAGTTATATATATAGTTATATATAGTTATGTATATAGTTATATATATAGTTATATAGTTATATATATAGTTATGTATATAGTTATATATATAGTTATATATAGCTATATATATAGTTAAATATATTATAATATATATAGTTATATATGCATATATAGTTAATGTATGGGTTCTATTATGGTGATGACTTTAGAAAATCCAAGTCAGCAGAGAAAAATCCCAGTCGAAAAGCAGAGACAGAGGACTGTGGTCAAATGGGATTGGGGATAGCAGAAGTTGGAATGATGCAGGGCCACAAGCAAGGGAGCTCAGAAACATCCAGAGTCAGGTAAAAATGCATGTGATTTCACTGAGAACCTCCAGAAAGGACACAGAATTCCTTTACTCATTTTAAGATTTTAAACTATCTTTAGTCTCTGGTGCATTTGTCTTCCAATCCACTTGAACTTACAAAGTGCTTTCATAAATGCAGATGCATGTAAGGGTAGAACGGACATCCAGAACAATACAGCTATACACTTGGGTCAGTGAATGCTATTGGTCTCTATGACACAAACATCGTTTTGTCACTGTACTTTCCTTATTGTCTATAGCATACTTCTGAAGACACATTTTAAAATTTTACATTAAATCATCATTTTGTAGCTTCTAAGGGTGTGTGTATATATATTGGAGTTCCTCCATCACCCCAATGCCAAATTTTCACATTTTTTTCTGTATCATGAAATTTTCTCCATTGTTCCAACCACAATTCAAATTCATGCATAGAAGTATATAAGATGTCTTCTTTAAAATCATTTTCAGAAATGCTTTACTTTACATATTTCATTTATTTATTTTTATTTTCTGTGTTAATTCCATTCCTTTATTTATTTACTTATTTATTTATTTATTTAAGCCACAGTTCTTTCAAGGTTTTACTGATTTGAAAATCAGTAAACAACAATTAGAACCCCCCCAAAAAAATGATTTCATTGTTCATGATTTTTTTATTTCTATTTTTTCTTTTAAATGTCATACTTTTTTGAAATTTGAAGACTATTGAATCACATATATAAGTAGACTTTTTCAACACTTATGCTTGTTTACTATAAAGTCTCATCTTATTCCAAGTACTGACATCTATTTATTTTTGTCTCAGTTTTTGATGTTGGAACAAGGTCAACTTTCTCACACCACTGTCACTAGGAATTATAATTAAGACCTCCAACACAAAATAAAAGTGCCTTGATTACAGATGGGTCTCATCGGAAGGTTGATGGTAAACATCACATCAACTGATCATCCAATGACCAGATTATTTTCCCAGAGTCTTCCCTGGTCCTTACTCTTCAGTTTGCCTTTGTCCAGACAAGTATGCCCAATCCATATCTTTATGTGTAGAAGTGTGTGTGTGTGTGTGTGTGTGTGTGTGTGTGTGTGTGTGTATGTGTATGTGTGCATGTTGACCCATAAATGCTGACTACAGCACCTATTTTCATTTTTAATAATACCAGACATACAATCTTCTGCATATAAGTTAGGAATTCTACCATTAAGCTCCAACCCAGACATTGACTAGGGAAGAGAACACTCTTGCCGACACTTTGAATCTCCACTAGATATTTAGGACCACAGAACAATACTTAACATGCATAGCTTGTATTCTTTAGGTAAATAGATTATTTTCTGTGTATGTGCCATTGGAAGCATTTTGTCTGCTAGTTAGTGCTTGTAATTTCTAATGCTTTCAAGGATCCTGAGTTAAGACAGAACAGGCTAAGCTGGAACAAGCAAAAATCCCCACATATCAATATTTTGTCAAAATAACCATTTCCCTTTACCCCAGTTTCATGTATTTTTTCGGTTATTCTTATTTATCAAAGTCTGTAACAGGTTGTGCTATTCTGGGGAGGCTATTCTTCTGCCCTCAGGCTTCAGACTCTGCCCATTTTGAAGATTCGCCACCTGGAATACATTGGTAGCTTCCAAATTCCCCTTCAAAGCAGAAAACAAGGGAGCAGAATTTTCCTGGGGTGACTCAGGACACTCACCTAAACATGCTTATATGACTCATCTCCAGGTCATTGGTTACATCTTAGTGAAATACTTTCCCATGGGCCATGGAATGTGAAATGTAACAAACACATAGAATATGTTTAATGCAATGTGACTAGATAAATAAATTGAATCACTCATGTATCCTCCACATAAAAGAAAGTGTCCATTTTACCTTGAGAGTTTACACTTATATTCATTTACTATTATTTAAATGGGGCTCTTGAATACAAAAGAAAAAGGTATTGAGTTCATTTTGCTATATTTAACTGGAAATCTGAAAAGTTGTATGACTCAAAGCTTTGCAAAAGTCACAAAATGATCTACTCTATAAATTAATATATTTCTACATTTAAATCTACCTCATACACAGTAAAAAAAAAAGTGTGGATTAAAGTAATTAAAAATGTATGAGGAAAGTCTCTAACTGAGAACCTTTTTCCATTACTTTTCATTTTGTTCTAAATTACACAATATCAGTTTATAGAATTCAATACCCCTAAAGTATCTTTATAATCAAAAGGAATTTTTGCAGCAATAAAATCACAACAAAGAAGTCATTTTTGCAGACTCCAGATGAAGCAGTGGGCCATTCCAAAGTATGGCTGTTCCATTCAAGAAATCCTGTTATCCACACAGCAGCAGATTACTCAAATTGTGACATAAAAGCAGGGTAATGGGCACTTCTATAGCTACCAGATTATAACTTGGAGAACATTTGAAATATCACATCATGAAAATAATACCAAGAAATAAAATGAGAGTAGAGAACTGAGCCAGAATTGTAGTGGGAATAAAGGAAGACAGACATGGAGATTGTATGTGATACATCTATTTCTTTTGCTGATTTTGATACCTGCCATCTGTTAGGCACAAGAAATATACACCCAAAATATGCTGAGGATAAAATTTAAAAGTAAGCCTGCATGCACCTTGCAAATTTGTGACAGTTAAGAACATCACTTTAAATCAGTGATTATCTAATTTGTAGGTCATGATCCCAAAAGACCATCAGCAAACACAGATATTTAGGTTATGATCCATAAAAGTAGAAAAACTACAGTTATGAAGTAGCATAAAAATAATTTTATCGATGGGTATCATCATGACATATCATGACACGGGGAACTGGATTAAAGGGTCACTGCATTAAGAAGGCTGAGGAACGTGACTGTAAATGACCACTGAACTGTAAGATTTTAAAAATAAAGTTATCTGTGGAACATTCTCAACACTGTTTGGAAGGTGATTTTTCACAATGTGCAGTGACTTTAACTTACCAAGAAAAACACTTAGGACTACTGGAAGTTTTTTTTATTTTCCTGAGACATGGTAAATATTCTCTCAACCTTCTTTCTTACAAAATTAACCTGATGCATTTCTCACTTTAAAATCATATTTACCTAAGTAAGGTCACTGTTTAGAAATAATTCAATACTTTGTGGAATGCTCAGCTTTTGGCTCTCTAATGCTCGAAACCAAACCATGAGATTAAAATTCTTCGTAATGTCTTATTATGATACATACAATTCAAAATATTTTCAATAGGTAATAAACCCAGAATCACACTATAAAGCTGAAATAGGAGTATGAAATTCTGTTTTATGTGCTGTTTGCTTGCTCCTATGGAACAGAGATTGCTCTGTAGACACAGATGTGAGGGTACAGATATACAGAGGCATTAAATTCTCCAGAAGGCATATCCTTGGTGTGATATGATAGTACACTGGAATGTGTGAAGTATTATGATCATTTCCTGTCACTAGCAAACATTATCCAGCTGAGATTTAAAATGTAGTACAAGTCTCAGGATATAAGAGATTTTATCTTCTCCAAATTTCTCAGACAGAATACTAAGAATGACATATAGGTACAGAGTGGAGGGTGTGTGTAACTGAGAAGAGGCTGAGGTGAGACAAAGCCATGAAGACTTCATAGAGAAGCAGACTGAGCACCCAGGGGAGATTTCTAAGTATGAAAACAGGAAAGCAAGAGAGCAGTCACAGCTAAGATGAACTAGCTGCTGACTAGTTCGCTTTCACGCTTTTGCCTAGTTCACAACTGTAAGAACTCTTGCTGCTGTAATAAACATGGATTTACTAGGTTCTATGGTTACATTAAAAAAGCCTATTGTAGGCTCCAGCTTTGGATGACAATGGTTGGGTCTTAACTGAAATCCTCTCCTCTACATCACCTCCTCTCAAACACATGGAGAAGGAAGTTAACCTTTACATTGCTCTTGCATCGCACTTCAGAATATGGGCAGAATCTGGCTAACTGCTTCTCTCTCTCTCTCTCTCTCTCTCTCTCTCTCTCTCTCTCTCTCTCTCTGTGTGTGTGTGTGTGTGTGTGTGTGTGTGTATCTGTCTGTCTGTCTGTCTGTCTCTTTTCCTGTGTGTGTCTGTCTCTGTCTTTCTGTCTCTGTTTGTATGCCTGTCTGTCTCTGTGTTTGTTTCTGTCTGTTTCTGTCTCTGTATGTGTCTGTCTCTATCTGACTCTGTGTCTGTGTCTCTGTCTGTGTCTCTGCCCCCTCTCTCTCCCTCCCTCCCTCCTAGTGACATAAAAATGTCCCTCCTTTACTCCCTTCAAGAGACTCTAATCATTGCTACCTGTGAATGTTATTTTAAATGGCCTAAAGTACTTGGCCCAAGTAATTACATTTGGAATCTGGAGACAGTAATGCTGCTGTGAAGAAAAAAAAAATGGCGACATTTAACAAGATTTGTATAGATCTTTTTTTTCACTGTATTTCTAAAAAGTTATTCTTCAGAAGACATGTTTACAATAATAACAAAACAACAACAGGCTTAGGAAGTTATGCAGTAAAAAAATATATATTAACAGGCATGCTGGAAATAAATCTCAATCAATAAATTTAAAATTAAACCAACAAGTGAGACACCATGACTAGAAAACAGAAAGCAGGAACAAGGACTTCATACTGAATGACACAGTGAGATAAAAACAGGTGTATGAAGACAGTGAGCATCGCCACAACCTCAAACTGCTCTTACATCTGTCCAAGAGGCTACCACTAAGCTCCATCAAAGAGAAGGAGCCTAGGCAATGACTAAAGCCACAAATGGTTTCAATGGAAGGGCAGCAAAAAATTACCCTACCTTTGAGATAGAAACAGACTTCTAAATTACAAGGGACATGTAGAATCTCAAATAGATATGATCAGAAAATAGTCTCTCCATGTAATATCATAGTCAAGCTATCAAAATTACAAAGCACCCATGGCAATATGAAAAAGTATAAAGGAAAATGCCAAGTTACATGAAAGGACAGGAATATTAGAATAATAGCAGATCACTCAACAGCTGTCAGCAGAATGAATGGAATGATATATTTCAAGCACTGAAAGTAAATAACTTCCAGCCAATGTTTCTGTGTCTACCAAAGTTATCTTTAAAAATTTATGAAGAAATAAGGCTATTCCAAGGTGAAAGCAACTCAGGACATCCAAACCAGTCCCGCAAAACACACATGAATGAATGGTGTATACCGGGGAAGAAGACCACCCCAAACATTAGGTAGTAAAGAATCAATTCCATGAGAGGAACAAGAGAAGAGCTAGAAAGTATCCACCCTTCCCATTTCTAAGATGTAGGGGGGGAAGATGTCATAATAGGCAAACAAAGCAGAAGAGTAGCCAACTACAGGGAGGAATAAATTATCTCTGATGACCTTAAAGGCCTATGTCCTCTATTTGCCTCTTAAGAAACAGAGAGTAGTTACTCAATTGAAAAATCAGGCCCAGAAAGAAGATGAGATTGGGTGAAATTGGGTGCAGAGGGAGCTGGGGAGGATTCAGGAGGAACTGGGTGAGCAGAAAAATGACCAAAACACATTGTGCGAAAAGACAACAGTAAATATCAAGGTCTAATTCTGTTGTTTAAAAAAAGACATATCATACATACATCCCTGGCAAAAGGAGAAGTAAGGGAACAAGCAGTCGAGTAGAGAGAACAGTATGTGCGTGTGCTGAGTGTCTTCCCAGCATCGTAAAACAAATGCTAAGAAGCATGAGGACTCACTATTGCTGCACAGTAACAGTGGGCGACTTCAGCATGTCCCCCTTTCTTCCAATCTAAGAGTCAACATAAAGACTGCTGTCTATGTGAGCTAGGTTTCACTGATATTTGCAGAATATCCCACCCAAGAGAAAGAGGACTAATATTCACAGCACCTGCAAAATACTCCCCAAAAGCTTGTTTTATGTCAAATACATTAAAAAGAAAATCACAGCAATATGGATGAGGAGGAAAAGCAAATCTGAAAAAAAGTAAAGATGAAGTGGAAAAAATATCTATCTTCCATTCCTATTCTCGGTAACACAAGAGGAAATCATGGCCTCAGGTACTAAGGACAAATGGTTAAGAGAATGTGTGGATGCAGTTAGAGTTGTTTATGTTTGCTGAGGAACAGGAAGGGGAAATGTGTTTCTAACTATAGTTTAGTGACACATATAAAGATAAAATAAAATAACAATTTAATGTGAAAGTTTGAGGTGATAGTTCTTTTTATAGTCTTAAAATGTATCATCTTTCAGCTGTTGCTCTCTGGGGGTGGGGAGGGTGTCATATTGTATTTATTCAACTAAAGTTGTATGAGGATTTTACAGTCCAAATGAGCACAGGTCTTAAAAGAGTGCTCATACTAAATGTTTTCTGGATCAAAATAAAAGTTAAATAAATTCATTTGAAGTTTATGCACAGAAAACCCAAACATCAAACAGAAAAATGAAAGTATATTGATTGCTGTTTTAATAAATAAGCTTTTTCTGTTTTCCTATGGTTCCTTTTTTTGTTTGTTTGTTTGTCTGTGTTTTTCTTTGGTTTGGTTTGGTTTGGTTTGGTTTGGTTTGGTTTGGTTTGGTTTGGTTTGGTTTGGTTTGGTTT
>JANHMN010000009.1:29465136-29522069 GCA_030674055.1 Rhabdomys pumilio | reverse complement strand
CCTTCCTTCCTTCCTTCCTTCCTTCCTTCCTTCCTTCCTTCCTTCCTTCCCCTCTCTCTCTCTCTCTCTCTCTCTCTCTCTCTCTCTCTCTCTCTCTTTCTTTCTTTCTTTCTCTTTCCACATGAGGACATGACCTGAAGTCTGGGAAGAGAGTCCTTCTGAGGAAACAAACTGATCCACATCTTGATTTAGGGCTTTCTAATCTCTAACCATAGAAATAAACCAACTCAAGTTGAAGATTCTAAACTATACTATCTCTTTATAATGTATCCTTAGTACGGGTCACAGTGCTATAACAGAAGTGAAATAGACTACACAGGTTTTAAGAAACAGTGTTGAGGCTGGAGATGGGGTTTAGTGTTTAAGGCACTGACCACCCTTACAGAGGACCTAGTTTCCATTCACAGCACACACAGGTTGGCTCATGGCTATTTCTGGCTACAATTCCAGCAGCTCTCATACCTTCACATGGACATGAATGCATACAAAACACTTATACACATAAAATAAATTTAAAAATTAAAAAAAAAAGAAACAGAATACTGTTAGTAAAAGCTCAGTTTGGAAGCTACAAAGTAGGACACTAATCAAGTTCTGGTAATAATATCTCTATGAGATTAAACACTAAAACTGTCATGAAACTGCAAGATCAAAAGTCTAATAAAACAATAGTCCTATTTATGGGCACTCTACCTTCCTGCCTTAATGACACCCACCCCCAGACCTTCCTTCATTCCAGGTTACATTTTCAACATATGAATTGACCAGGGAAGCAAAAGTATTTAGTGTATAATGTAGTTGGGGCAAGAGTATCACCCAAAATGTAAACAAACACTGAACTGTTTTAGAATAAGAAGAGGCATCTGGGAACTCCATGTTGTTACTCTACACTAAAGTAAAGCTCACTACTATAAACTAAAGTCAGTCTAGCACCAGATGAGATGAAGGACACCAAGAAAATAGATCTTCTAAATATAGCATAACCAATACACATATAAACTCACAGACACTGTGGCAGCATGCATAGACACTGTGGCAGCATGCACAGGGCCTGCATGGGTTTGTACATGGTAGGGCCCTAAAACTGGGAGAAGTGGACACATGTCTCATACCCCTAACCTAATTAATAAACACTTGCAAATAACAATGAGTTTTCTCCAAGGGAATCTCACTGGAGAAACAAAGCACTAAGGGTAGGCCCATGCCCTACTTTGTTTCTCACTGGAGAAACAAAGCACTAAGGTAGGCCCATGTTAGATGACCAACAGAAAATGCATCTAAGGACTGGTTTGGAGATTCCTCATTTCATAATGTGGGTCAGGGCCTCTCTCTCTCTCTCTCTCTCTCTCTCTCTCTCTCTCTCTCTCTTGTTCTCTCTCCTTTCTTTCTTTTTTCATTCTACTTAACAGATCCTTTGAGTGCGTATTATAGCTTCCAATTTTGTATTTTTATGAGATTCCCATATATGAAAATATGTGTATTCTGTATCTACCTGTGTTTCTCATCCTTTTTGGTTCTCTTCTCTTTCCATTTGGTTCGTCCTATTCTGACCCATTTGATTTTTTTATCTTATTTTATTATTATGATAATAATAATAAACCATACTCAGAATATATTGTACCAAAACTATGTTTTCAAAAAAAGAATAAAGCAAAGTCTATTTTTAACAAAATAAAGCTGATATATATTTATGTATATATATATATATATATAATTTTTATATTAAAAAGATTATTTTATTATATTGTCACTTCCAGCCTGAGCTGTTACTAATAACATTCTGTCTCATTTCTTTTTTAATTTCAAATTTCCTTTATGTGCATTGGTATTTTGTATGCATTCATGTCTGTGTGAAGGTGTTGGGTCTCCTGGAACTGTAGTCAAAGACAACCATGAGCTGCCATGTGGGTCCTGCAAATCATATCATGAAACAGCAAGAAAATAAGTCTAATAAAACAATCATTCTACTTATGATGGCTCTACCTTGCTGCCTTAATGACACTTGCCTTAATGACATACTATCTTAGATAATTGTTTGTTTTCTAAGGAGAGAGAATAAGAAGTTTGGTTGGGGGAGGCAGGTAGGAACTGGGAACGGCTGGTGGAGGGAAACCATACTCAGAATATGTTGTATTTAAAATCTAGTTTCAATAAAATCGAAAGAATAAAACAGAATCTACACTTTTAAAAAAAGGAAGCTGGTGAAGATAAGCAGATTTAAAAAATGAGAATCCTGTCTGCATTGTTCATGAAAAAAGTATGAAATACTAAAATCACATTTTTTTAAGAATCCTATGTATGTGTTCAAATAAATTATCCTAATAATCTATTTAATCTTTTGGGCTTTTCAGAAATAGATAGTAAAGTGGCAGAAATTAGTCTTCAACATCCTTGTGGGTTGTTTGATGGTATGAATTAGAATGAAGAATCAGAGATGAGATAGACTCACCTGTGAAGTACTACTGAGAAAACACCATCACTACATTATTGTACAGGGGAGGGCCTCTTCTGTGATCTCAAGAAAGAGGCACTGATGATAGTGATTACAGCCTGAGAATAGCATTCTGCTATTTGGAGATTTAAATATTATTCAAAGGAACCTCAGCGGTGTGTGTTTGAGGGGTGTCAAAATTTACCAACATCTCCATTTAAGTACCAGCGAGAAAAACAAACCGCATTTTGAACATGGTTCTATGAGCTTATCTATGATGTCTTATTTAAAAGAATACAGTTATACAATTTTGATATCTAAATTGTCGCTATTAAGAGCTTTTATTCCTGATATAGAAACTAATTTTAATTATTACTCATGTAAGCTTTCATTTTCAATTAAGCAATATTAAAAATTAAAGCAGTCTTGGGTTATGTTTTAGCATTGTTACCAGTATAAAAACATATTCAACTCAGATATTCAAAAATGTCTCTAGTGGTAAAAAATGTAGTAAAGAAGTAAAAACAGAAAGAAACTTGAAACACCACAGGCGCATTGTTAAAGGCGGAGAACACTGACGTATTTATATCTCGGATCTGGGAGCAAAGCTGATTTCTTAGCATAAAAACCGTTTAATTCTATTACGATAGTCACTAAAGCCCTCCATTTATATTTACTGATATTTGGGTGAAATGTAGAAATGAAAGACTTAACCTTTGTGTGATGGATGATGTTAGTAATCACACAAGAATTTAAAGCATTGTGGGGCAGTGAGATGGCTGAGTGGAGAAAGACACTTGTGACTGGCCTGAAAACATGAGGTAGAATTTCCAGGACTCTCAAGATGGAAGGAGAAAACTCATGAGTACTGCTAGGGACTGTGCTCTGCTTCATCATATATGCAACACAACACACACACACACACACACACACACACACACACGCACGCACGCACGCACCCACGCACGCACCCACGCACCCACGCACCCACGCACGCACGCACCCACGCACACAGCGAGGTCAGAGTTGAAGATGGAAAGATACAGGGATATATAGTGATAGACACAGAGGAAGCGACAGACAGACACAGAGAGAATACATTAAAAATTTAAAACATTGGCTGCTTACACTAAGAAATGCCTGACATTTCTAACAGAAGTAGAAAATTTTAATGAATCAAAAGCCTCTAAATTCCTACATTACAATTGTTTTCTCTTTATAGAGATCACAAAAAACCCTTATGGGTGTGCTCATTATAATATTCTAGATCAACGAAAGACAAACAGGGAGGACATCCTACCTTAGCAGTGCGTTTCTTCCATCACTTCTGGTACACCATACCTGCCTGGTTTGAAAACCTATCTCTACGTTCCCAGGCTGGGAGTGGTGGTGTGCTTTGTAACTCCGATGTGTTAGGGTGACTTGCTCATTTGAATCAGAGCTAAAATCCTGGACATTTCTTCCGCTGAGATCGACTTCCTTAAGGTGAGGGAGTCTACATTTGCTCCACGGTCCCACCTTAAGGCTGTAGGAATATTCCTCTTTCCCAAGAGGACAGGAAACTGGAGCCTCACAGGCTCTGGACTCAGTGAGATTCGGACACTGCAGACCTCCATACAGAGGGGGCGCGATGGCCACACGAGTTCTGTGTTGCAGCTTCTTCCCACACCCTTCAGGGCAGGTGGACCATGGGGAGAACTCAGAGACCACACAGTCCCTGGGGCAGGGGATGAGGCAGGCTTGCTCTGTGGGGGGCTGAGGAGCAAAGTGTTCACAGATCTCACTGGCCACCATGGTTCTGTTGAGCTTCTGAAGACAACGCACTGTCCGGTGCTGTAGACCGTGCTGAGCAGTCACACACTCCATAGTCCGAGGCCTGGGCTCACCTTGGGCCCCAGGAGCCAGCAAGCAGCGGTGCCAGTCGGAAACCTCCCACTGAAACAGGTCACTGTGCCAGTCACACACGCGGAAACAGCTCCTTTCCTTCGGAGGTCGGCTGTTCTCATCACAGTTTGACATGGGACTGGTCCACCCTTCTATGTGAAAGCACCACACAGCACGACTCTGGGCTCCGCCTGGTCCGCAGTCACCTGCACACCTTCCCCAGGGACCTGAGATAGGAAAACAAGGCTCTCCATCATTCTTCAACTCTGGTGGAAAGAGAAATCTGTCTATGTATTTCACAGCACACGCACTACAAAAATCACAAATTTGGTGTGAAACAGAAGCATGTTGAAGTTGGACACGGTCTCACTTTAAGATTGTGGAAATCACCTTCCATCTATGATCAGAAATACAAATAAGTAGAAATTACCTGACTATTGTGAAGGTTATTTCTTTAGTCATGTAAAGAGGAAAATAAAGAAAGTGCTAACCCGTGGAAGTGTTCTAAGCACCAAGGTACGATGCAGTGCCAAGGAAACACCATTTAACAAACGATCCAACCATTATGACTGTTACATTCACAAGCACTTATATATGACTCAATACTAATCCTTCAAACAAAGTATTAAAAACATTCTAGCTAGGTAATTTTTCAGTGAAAAGTCTAGGGTCTGGAAAGATGGCTCAGCCCTTAAGAGCACTGACTGCTCTCCAGAGATCTCACTCAAGTTCAGTTCCCAACAATCCACATGGCTGATCTCAAGTGTCTATAATTCCAGTCTCAGAAAGTTTAAAGCCTCCTTCTTATCTCAGGCACCAGGCAAGCACCCAGTGCAAAGACTTACATGCAGACAAAACACTCATATTCACAAAAATATTAAGAATAAAAATATTTTTTAAAAAAAATCCTAAAACTAAAATATTTTTAAGGTAGGATTTTCACATTTCCAGCTCTTGAGCTAATACATTGTACAACTCAAAAGAGAAATACATTTTAAAAAAATTAAACATGCTGATATATTTTTATTTTCTAAATAATTGTCCTCAGTTTGGGTTAGATTTTCCTGTGATTACTTGAAGGAAGAAAAAGAAATCTAACACAAAGAACAACAGTGAGAGAGTATATGTTGTATGTTTTGACTATAGAAATTCCATCCTTGGTAATGGGATGGGTGTTTGTTTGTTAATTTAACACTTGTCTTTCTAATTAAAATATTATATAAAACACAACACACAGAAACACACAATCAAATTAACTAGACTTGAAGCCCGTACACCTCAGTGAAATTTTATATAGTTAGAATAGCCCATTCTGAGGCTTTGGAGAGTCACATTGAATTTTACACATTTTTCTGTTGAATATACTTTTTGTACTTATCACACACACACACACACACACACACACACACACACACACACACAAAAATCTATGGCAGTAAAAATTAGAATTAGCTTTGTAATCTCACTCATGACTCAAGTATCCATTACTGGAATTTAGTGCTTCCTTACTTTTAGTCTTTAAAATGAAATACACTTCTAAAGACACATGGTCTTTCTATGTAGTGCAGGTTAGCGTTGAACTCCTGGGATCAAGCAATTCTTCTCTGTCTACCCCTCTGCTCTTCTCTGCCCCTCTCTGCCCCTGTGCCCTTCTGCCCATCTACTCCTCTGTCCTTGCCTCCGCCCCTTCCTCCCAAGTAGCTGGAATGACTGTGAAACCACAATCCCTAACTGGTTCTGAATGCAACTTAATCATTTCATGAGATATAGTATACATGTCAATCAATTACGCGTTTAGGAATAATCATAAACATTGCAGGAGTGACATCACCTATATATCCTCAGAGAAGTAGGTTATCTGCATTTGGGTTACCTACTATGGCAAGCTTTGACATTTTAGCAGGAAAACAGTACTCATATAATATTCTTGGTAGTTCAGTTCCTTCTCATATCTATACTTGGGCTACATAATACTAGCATTCATGATAACACTGCATTGTCAAGCTATAATGACAATACTTTATTTATAGAAGAGGTCAACACAGTGAGGGCTCATTTTGTTGAAATGAGAGGGCACTTTTTTTTTAATGTAAGCCAAATTTTACTCGGCAAGGTACCCTACAGTTTGCCTGTTCACTTCAGCATTTGGTTCCAATATTGACTAACTATGATAAAGTGACTACACTTGAAATTGGTTCTCTCAAAACTAGCTGACTTGATGAACTGTCTTTAGTGTTATATTCACTAGCAGTATGTAAAGCTATAGCTTGCAAATGGAGACACTTGCTAGCTGTCTAGTGCCTGCAGGCTCTGGAACCTAGATGGTATGGAGCCATTTCATTTAAGATATACTACCCACTATTAACTATGTTGGATACTATGTTAGCTTCTATAAAAAGATCCACTCTATAGGGAGATATTTAAAAAAATATATATGATGCTCATGTATAAAATCAATTATATAAGATATTAAAATAATTAGAGATAGTGAAAGGAAACATTTTGTAGATTACCTTGGGTTTTCAGAAAATGACTATCGGGGTATCTCTATTTTTCAGGAGTTAAATAGCCTCAATTCTCCATGCAAGACTTTTGTTGTGAATTAAAGAAAGAAAAGGATAGTCAATTTGTTACAAGTCAATCTTGAAAAGGCTACTATTAAATTTCATTCAGTCAAAACACACTATCAAATAGATACTGTATTTTTTAAAGTGTTTGACTAAGACATTTTCTTCTCATTATAACAGCTTTCTAATTAAAAGTCCTTCAGTTACTTTCAAAAGTAAAGGAGTTCATTTTTTGTTAGTTGAAACTATTGAGACCTTAAACCTTATACATAGCCATTCTTGCGAGAGCTTTTACATCTTTCATCTACACAAAATGGCACCAAATAGCATCATTCTCCCAGAACAATGAAAGACAAAATGTAATTATTAAAAAGCATAAATTACTACAGTCACCCATCTGACTCATGTCACAGGAAAGGCTGCTGGTTTGTTCATCTGTATCCCTTGGATAGAACTAGAGGCGGTAATAGCAGTTGTGGGTATGCACAGACTCTGCCTTCTAGGTTGTAAAGTGTGTGTGTGTGTGTGTGTGTGTGTGTGTGTGTGTGTGTGTGTGTATAAACACATGACAGTTTGAGTAGAAAGGCTGAAGCAAATGTTGAAGCCAGACAAAAACAAGCAAATAAGAAGCCAATGCAAAGTGAATCCTGTATGCTTGGGACAAATGAAAAACAAATTGTAGACAAAGCACACAAGACCAGAGCTCTGGGCAGGTGGCCTGTAGTGATTTGCATTTCTCAAGCTTGAGTAAAATAAAGGTTTCATGATTTATTCAGTTTTAGTCAGCAATAAACTTTTAGTACCCATGAATGCAAACCACAGACCTGAGGGGTTTTGCAGTTGGGGGCGGGGGAGGGCAAAACACATGCATTTATATGAAATATGCCTGAAGTTTGAGATGTATTATAACCCTTGTTCAAGTTCATACAAAAATACAAACTTTAAAAAAATGAACAGATTAAAAAGATAACCTATGCAAAAATCAAAATCATATTCAGATATTATAACAAACTAAATGATATAAAGAAACTCATTTTATTTTTGTTGACATCGGGTCAGTAACTGCACATATTTTAAACAGAAAACAGGCAGGAAGCCATGCAGAGTTTGGTTGCTAGGACAGAATTTCTCTAAACAATTACTTTGTCATATATCACTCTTGAGAAAAATTTTTTACTGATACAAGGTGTAGAGGTATTATTGGTTTTTGCATGTTTACCTGGGCTGGTTTAAATGAAGCATAGGTGGCCAGTTAATTTCCTGTCACTTCTATGAGGTAGAAACAGGTAGTCCTGAATTAACTGCTAGGCATTAAAATTTATTCATTCATCTATTTATTTATTCTTTGGGAATTTCAAACAATTTATTTTGATCTTATCAACCCCAACTATCCCTCTCCACTCCCTCTCCCTCTTTCTCTCTCTCTCTCTCTCTCTCTCTCTCTCTCTCTCTCTCTCTCTCTCTCACCAACCCCTCCAAGTCATGCCCCATGGCATTCTTCTTGTCAACCACTGAGTTCCATCAGTGCTTCCTATATGTTCATGGTATGTGGCCATCTGCTGAAAAAATAAATAAATAACTCTCCCACTTACTGCTGCCAGTGGGTGCCAATAGCTCCTCATCTATGGTGGCTGCTCCTGAGTGCCTAGCTCCTCATCTATGGTGGCTGCTTCTGTGTGCCTAGCTCCTCATCTATGGTGGCTGCTCCTGAGTACCTGGCTCCTCATCTATGGTGGCTGCTCCTGAGTGCCTAGCTCCTCATCTATGGTGGCTGCTCCTGAGTGCCTAGCTCCTCATCTATGGTTGGGTGCCCCTGAGCGCCTCTCCATATCTTCAGTGTTGGCAAGCTTGATCTTACACAGATTTGTGGATTCAACAACAGATGCTCTGTGTTCATGAGTGCAGTCGGTCTGTCATGTCCAGGAGACAGTGTTTCACTTGTGCTCTTTCACCACTCTGCCCTTTCCCCAGGCCTGAGCAGGCCTGCGAGCCATTCACCACAATAGACCAAACAACAATAGGACCTAGGAAGAGGCATTGCATTGCTGGCCTTGGCACCCTGCAGTCTGCTATGGGACCTAGAAGAATGGACCACCGCCTGCTGAGCTTGCCTTGACTCCTTCTGACTACTGTCTCCTTGCCCAGCCCCTGGTCTGAACCGAGAAGAGACTCTGGGGGGCGGGGCTTACCCTTTAATGTGAAAACAAAATATTAAACTTGGGGCCTTGATCAGAGAACTTTGTCTTGGCCTCATCTCTTCTCGTCCTCCTTTCATTCCCAGCCTTCCTCTCAGGTGAACCTGGTACCCATAACCACTGGCGGCTACAGACCACTGGCTCTTACAATCTTCCAGAGCCCTCTTCTGCATTGCACCCTGAGCCTTAATGAGAGGCAGTGTGTGACAGAGCTGTCCCCGCCCCTTTTTATCATTGCGCTATGCTTCTTTTCTTCACTTGGACCAACTGTTACAACAGATTTAAGTTATAACAGTTTTAATAAACAAATTGAAATCCCTGTTCCAAGAAAGTTCTTTGGAGATGGAAGGGTAACAGGAACTTTTAGGCCATTTTTGGCTCTGTGAGTTCCAGGCTGTTCTGCCCCATGTTTTAGCTCCCTGTGCAGATATGTCAGTGCTGTCACACAACATTCCTTTGCAGACAGAAAAGGGCTGGCAGATTTTATTCCCTTAATTAAGTTACTCTTAACTGGATTAGTTTAGATGAATGAATAACCCCGATCTAAATCACCCAGTTTGAGACAGATTGCTGAAGGTCTAAATTTAGGTGTGGCATCTGCTCCAATCCCTGCTCTACTCAGAGAAAAATTGGGACTCTCGAGGTCAGAGAAAGATAAACATAATCTCCACAGCTTTGCAAGACACTTGGCACTGACTTAAGCAGCAGCCCTGATTTAATACCATTCATGCAATCGGAAGAGATGTTTGTTTTATTATTCATTTCTCCTAGCCACGGCTTTTATTATCCTGACATTGTTTTATTTTTAACTTGGGCAACAGGCTGGAGGAGTGACATGAATGATAATGTAGGGTTGAGCACCTTAAGCAGATTATTTGTGGATAATTACTCGGCCTGAGCACTCATAAACCTCAACATCATAAAATCTGACATAAAACAACATTGACTTACTTGTAAGGTGCTTCGTTGCCAAGAAGGAATTGAAAATGTGCTGAAGAACTTTCCCTTCTGAAAACATCTCCAATGTCAGTAGTAGACGAATTAAGTAAAACATCTCCTATACAGGGGACACTGTCTGAGAAACCCCCAATATTCCTTATGAGCTAAGATTGAGGAAGAGTGTGTTCACCCTCTTATAACAAGGAATCAGCACCTACCTCACGGAAGGTAGTATTACAGAGTCTAGAAACACAAAATTAATAAAACATTCGCCGTCCTTTAGAAAATCCGGCACTAAATTCACTGGCGATTCGTTCTCGAGAAGGCTGTTAGTCCTATTTATTTACATATACATAATGTTTGATCTGCTATCGTTTCTCAGTCCCGTTAGGATGGAAGCATCAAACCCAAAACTAGGAAGCTGTGAAGGCAGACACATGTAGAAACATCCATACTCAGATCATGGCACATATGTTCCCAACCCCCTCCCCTTCCCCACACACATTTGCTCATTTTACAATTCATAAAATGCTGTATTCATATTAAAGTCATCTTTCAAAAGGCACAATCATGTTCTATATGATATGCATGCTCAGATATTTCAATAACCCCATCACCCCATGAAATGACTTAGCAGCAAAAATTCAGAGGTAGTAAGCACAATTTCATTGTGATGGGTGTGATCAGGTCCTCTGATTGTCCTTCATGTGGGGGGGGGTTCATGAATCCATGGATAGGATCTTTATACCTTACTAGACTTAGCACAAATATTCCTGCCATCCCCAGCTCTTTCTCTGTGACAGTTTTGTTTGACACTAATAGCACATTGTAAACCGACTTCATCTCTATGGACAGACAGATGCCATTGACTTAAAAGCAAAGCACCTCTGTTATTTATCACTTTTTCTTACAAATTATCAGTTGCCAGTGGATACAGCGTCCATTAAAAAGAGCAGGAGAGCACAAACAGGCAGAAATATATCTGTTTATTGCTATGAACAGAGACAAATGCCACACAGACAGAGCCATCTTTTAAAAATTGCTTACTGGTATGTCTGATTTGAGTCTTATTTTCCAAAAACTCTAAAGTCTAAAAGTGACTCTTGCGTTGCCTGTACTTTGTGGCATCCTGGACACGAGTCTTTTAAGATCATTAAAACCTGATTCATTGATTCCCCAGATCCCAAGAGTGGAAAGGGAACCTTGCAGCCCACATGTTTCAAAGGAGGAAATAAAATACAGGCAAATCCAATGGTATATTCAAGGTCCTATAAGTATTTGCAGAAGACAGAAAACTCCATTTTCATACATCTGGTCAGTGGTTTCCATAGGATACCCTGGCTTCTACTACCACAAGTCTACAATTGCAGAAGAAGAAGAATTATCTCATGAGTCGTTGCTTCAGGGAGGAGTCAGCTGAGGAACAGAATAAACAACTTAGAAAGCACATTGAACTCACATGGCCCAGGGGAGGAGCTGCTGAGGGTTTTCGTTCCCTCCGCCTCCCACATGGAGCAGAGAGCAGATCTGAGGCACTTCACATATTTTTGCAGGAATGGCGACCCATTCTGCCTTTTTATGCAGAGAAACACAACCTGAAGTACTGTTTGAGCATATGTGTTAGAGTTCAGAGGTTTATCTCAAGAAAGAACTCTCAGGCAGTGAGCAGAAAGTATGTGTCCCTTAAAAAATTAAACCAGTATCAGTTTTACACACTTACTATTCCTCCGGTATCTGACACATGTGATTAATAGAGTTCTGCTTTTCTAGATAAGAATATGCTTGAAATGAAAGAATGCTCTAAATAAACAACTTTATCTTGTTATAAAACTTTCACAATTCAACTAGAGTTTAACTATTTTTAGAAGTGATATATTTTGAGCCATTGAGATGTTACAAAAGCCACAAGGCAAAATATACTTAGGAGAGGTGGATGGTCTGTGGATGCAACTACCATGAGGGACCACGAGCACTGCCTCTCCTCTCTGTCCTAAAGCTCTCTGCCCGCTCTGTCTCTGCTCAGTGGCTTGGCACAGGAGATGGCTTTAGAACTCACTGGGCTCTGATACCTGTCAAGAGATATTTATGGGGTGTTCTCATGCCATAAATATGGCTCCACTCAACTCTGACTTTACTTACAGGAAATGCTTCAGCTAAGCCCCGTGGGTTTGTTGGTGAGGCAGAAGAAAATTATTCACTCTGCTGTTTGTATTGGCTAAGGAAGAAAGACAACAGCCTATGTGTGCCACAAAAAGAGAAAATCTAGACTTTGCACAATGCTGCTGCAGAATTTTCTCCCCTAATTTTCTGACTATCTAGGCATTAGATAGACTTCAGGCAGGGCAGGAATATATTTGCTTTACGCCACACAGTCTGGAATACACACAAAGGAAGCTGATTTGTACGACGTGTCCTTGCTTAAGAGAATGAGGTTGAAGTTCTGTCTATTCAGGGGAGGATCAATGAATGTGGGAAGAGAAGACTTCATTCCATGTCTCCTATAGCTCAAGGAAAAGCAGCCATGCCTTACAAAGGCATAGAAACGTAAGAAAGTATATTGACTATCTCATTTCCCATTAAGCCCCTCAAGAAATGCATCTGCTTTTTTGTACAAGAGCATACTGAACCTAATGATTCTCTTAGTGGCTCCATGAAAACTATCATTGTTGTATAGACATGGAGCATATATGCTTCTGAATGAGTAGCTCTTTCTAATAGCAGGAATTACTGTTATATACTGGTATAAGAGAACAACAAAAAATAGATGCATTTGTTGAAGAAAATTTTCAGTCTGTTTCATTTTTAAAAGGACAACTATTTTTCATTTCAAACAGCAACTTATGACTATGTGAGAGCCTCATTTTGCTTAGAAAAATAATTTCTGAGTTAATGTATTTCATAACAGTATCTGAAAAACACCACTATCGTGACAACATAACCATATTACATTTTTCTCTGTAAATGATAAAAAATTCCTTTTTGTCACATAAAATCTAATGAACATGCTAAAGGGTCATAAAGATTTGCAAAGACTAGAATTTACCAAAGGGAAATCCTATATACAGGCCTCTTCTTTGTATCCCTCTGGATTATATTCATGGGATAAAATTTAGAGTAATGGCAAATCCAAGTTTCAAATACTTGTGATGGTTGCTCATTATATGTAATGGTTCTGGAGTCACCTAAGATTCATGCCTTTAGGTGGGATATGAGTGTGTCTCCAGAAAGGGTTAACTAAAGAACTAAGACCTTCCCAGATATGAAAACATGAAGAGATAAAGCACTATTGCTTGCCTAGCTGGCTTGGCTTCTTTGAGTCTTTCCCGCTACTCCTCTTCTGCCATCACTGATGTCAAACTCCAGCATCTTAAGCATCTTCAGCCTTCCAATATGGACAGAAGACTAGCTCTGCTCTGCCCATGGACCTCTCCATGCGCTCAGCACTATATTTGGGACTGAGGAAGCACATAGACTTATGGGATTGGGAAACTAGCTACCAGATTCTCAATCTCTCCAACATGTACATGGCTGTGGTTGGATTGACCAACCCCTCTCAATTGTAAGTCATTGGTTACACTCTATTAGTTATTTTCCTCTATAGAACCCTGAATAGTATTTCTGTCATTTACAATTGAATATGTAGTGTCCATTTTTTTCTTTCTTGCTTGAGCACACATCTAATTAAAATGGTGCAGGAAACTCATCCAATAAGAACAGTGCAGTGTCTTTTTATCCCAAGGACACAGATCATAACTATTCACACAAGCCTGTTATTAGTATTTATTGCTTCTAAGCTTAACAATATAGAGATGGAATTGTTATGGTCACAGGCTCATTATCATGACCACCACAGCAACACACCAGAAACTATACTCAGAGATGTGTAAGCCATGTCAATGAAGTTCCTTAAAGCAATTTTGCAAAGCAGACTTATGGCGACTGAGATTCCAAGGGGCTTAACTATCTCTAAATATTGTCAAGAAATTTAACAGAATGGGTAAAATACGAATGAATACAATTGTAAAAGTAGGTTATAGGATATTATTTTCCAATTTATAGGAAAATATCAGAGGAGGGATGAGTGTGGAAGATGAGCTCTGAAGAGGTTAATGTGAACAACTACTGTCCCCTTAGAGAAGAAGCCTAGAAACCTAAGGAAACCCCATCTTCAGGGGCTAACCTAAGGAAACACTTCTTCAGGTACTAACTTGTCAGGATGTGGGGTCTATACTGGAACCCAGAACATTCAGCAACCATGTTACCACAGTCACACCCTACTGGGGATTTTTCAGTCTTGTTATTTATTCCTAAAAGGGGAACTTGAGTCAGAGCCCTTTGTCGGGTGGCTTAGGAGACCAGAGAAACATTGTACCAAGGTACATTTTGGTTTTGGGAAAAGACAAATATTCATAGAGAGAAGGTGATACAACCTTTTTCTTTTTAAATAAAACTCTATTCTCACCTGTCTGCTACTTGGACCACCTGAAACACATCTGGGACACCAAGATTTAAGGTCTCTAGGCATTTCCTGGGTCAAAAGATTTAACAACATGGAAAGCAACCTGAAGCGCCCAATTGCAGTCACCTCCAGCCTCTCAGGATGATGGGTTGACCCCACAAACTGATAGGTAAGACAGGTTCTCACACCATAAAACACCAGGACTCTTGGCTATAGGAAAGGTTCAAGATCCATAATTAAGCTAAGTTAGGGAAAAACAAAGGGAATCATTTGTTTTGTGTACCTGGCTTTTCTAGCTATGGTGAATATTCGCTGCAGTAATCACAAAGGCATATATAATAATGAAGGGGAATTTGAGAAATAATAATAAATGCATCCTCTTTCTACCCAAGGGCTGACAGCTCCAGAGGACGTTTGAGTTCTGCTCAATAGAGCACTGGGGAAATCCATCCTAATTACCCTTTCCCAGATGGGTGGGCACACGGCAGTGGCTTGCAGGCTGTATCAATTCGTTTTAGTCTGTGCATGATTGGAATTTCCCAGAGTGCTTTGTGGGAATTCAAGGGCTAAAGAAAGTGAATTGGAGAAATGTCATATATGTGATAGGGGTGCTTTACATTTACATAATGAAAATAATACTTACTGGAGGGTAGCGTGTCACCTGATAGATTTAAGGTTGGGAAAAGATGCAGAACTGCATCATCTCCAGTGACAGGGAGGACTCTGCTGTCCCTTGTCTTTCCTGAGGTTAATTACCTAATCCAGCTCAGGCCATAAAAAATATGTTCAGTGTAGAAAACATAGACTCCAAGGGATCTTTATAAAAGGAGACCTATTTTTAGATAAACTTCCGAGGAGCAAGGTCTGGTGAAATATGATTTAAAGTGTATCATTAAAAAAAAACAATTAATTTTACTTCCTTGTCATGTGTTTGTCTCTCTCCCTGTTTCTCTCTGTCTCTCTCTCTGTCTCTCTTTCTCTGCATCTCTCTCTTTCTGTCTCTCTCTCTCTTTTTTCCTGTGTGTGTATATGTTCATGCGTGTCTGTCTCTGTCTCTGTCTCTCTGTCTCTCTCTCTTTCTCTCTCTCTTTCTCTCTCTTTCTCTCTCTCCCGTGTGTGTATTCGTGTGTATGTGTGTGCATGTGTGTGTGCATGCACACACGTGCATGTCTGTCTGTCATTGGCATGTGGTATATGAACTGGTGAGTGTGGATATGTACAATTGTACATTTGTTGTGTTATGCGTGTGTATGTGTGTGCATGTGCGTGCACACACGTGCATGTCTGTCTGTCATTGGCATGTAGTATATGAACTGGTGAGTGTAGATATGTACAATTGTACATTTGTTGCTACACTTTCACTTTTGTCCACATGAAAGACAACGATCAGTGTCCACTGTGTCTGCCAGATTGCTCTGTATCCTTTGCTTTTGAGACAGAGTCTGCCACTGAATCTGCAGCTCATGAATTCAGCTCTTCTGGTTATTTAGCAATCTTCAGGGAACTGCTGTCTATGACCCTCAGTGCTGGGTTTGCAGGCGTCGGTTACAGTGCCCAGCACTTCTGTGGGTGTTAAGGATTAGAACTAAGACTTCCATGAGCACACAAAAGCCCATTACTGTCAGCTATTATCTTAACCCATCTTTAAAACTTTTAATACACATTTGAGTCTCCCTATTTTGAGTTTTGTGTACAGGACTCACAAGCAAACAAAAACATAATTTGCACATTTGTTCTTCTGTTATTTGAGGAAATAGGTTGTCATTCTAAAAATGCTTAACCTTAATTTTGAAACATAAAATTTTTTAAAATTAATTTTACAATAAGGGGCCATGTGCCACAAATAGACATAAAATTCCAACTTCAGTTCTTTCTCTGTATAGAAACTTAAAAACAGTGAGCCATCATAACAAAAATATGAGGTTCACCAGTGTCTACTGAGGAAGGATGTCACAAAACACAAGGCAGACATGAGCAGGCTACACAGCTGCTAGCCCAGGGGGACTAGGCTTACCATTGCAACAACACAAACTGATTGAGAGTAATCACCAGATCCTCTGGTCAGGTGGTGTCCAATAAAGTGGTTCTGCATGTGGCATCCATCTTCTGTTTTAGATGCTCTGTGCCACTGCAGACAGAGTGCATGCTGTGTTAGGGTTTCACCTTAGGATAAGACAAGATGTACTTTATTGACCCCACTTCAGTGAATTATAGCGAGGTAATAACTGATTCCAATATTAGAACACAATGTTATCGACCCTATATACCCTGCCAGGAGCACTACAGGAGTATGACCTTCTGAAAGAACATGAGACAAATGTAATAGGCTTACATATATAGTCTGTCATTGTAAGCATATACAAACACACATACACCTACACACCACACGTGTGTGTGTGGTGTGTGTCGTGTGGTGTGTGTGTGTGTGTGTGTGTGTGTGTGTATACATATACTGGGGGAGGTCATGTATCTTAGGTATATTTAATTTATTATGTAGCCATAGATGACTTTGAACCTCTTTTCCTCCCAGTCTTTCTGTTCCAGCTCTCAAATTCTGGGATTATAAGAATGTATACAACACCACACCTGGTTTATGTAGGGCTGGGATGAGGGCTAAGGCTTTCTGCATGCTAGACAAATTTTCTACTAACTGACGTGTATATCCATCTCCTATTATAGTAGTATTGGTATAATATCAATATTATATCAAAACATGAATATGTTTAAACCAGTTGTTTATTGTGTAAGATATGACCTAAATATTTTCATTTTTGTGCTATATTTCTTCTACTACATATAAATTTAATGCATAATATATAATATTTAATGATCATGTTACAGAATATATCAATATATACATTCACGGATTTATATATTTTTATATAAAATGTATATTTCATATCTTATTTGTGTATAAGTTACTATCTAAAACTGATAACCTCTCAGCTTTTATTTCTTTTTCTCAGTTGTTATTATTTATATATACCACCTCAATGACCCAAAATTTCCTTATTCACTTCCCTGCCCTCATTCTATCACCAACAACATCTAGGAGCCCTGTTCTGTTTCTATTTCTTTCTACAAAAAGTATGATTAACCCCTTAGTTAAATTGATGTGCTTCTGATTACAAACAAGAGACTACTGATATCCAACATTAAATAAATTTAGTTTCTTCATTCATGCAAAGACCACATGAAAAACAATGAACCACGGAAAGATATTTCCGAGCCATCTGTCAAAGATTAATTTATATCTGTTGTCATTTTAAGAGTGAACAGCACTCTGTGATAGTACTCCAAAAATCAATACTTCCTTCAAGGTTTCAATATGGAAATTTAATGTTGACTATAACACACTACTCCCTGGGTACCAACTTACTGTAATTCGCAATAAGAACTTCTAATTCCCCTTGAGATTTCAGAGAATTAGTCTGAGCACCTCATAATTTGTATCCTGATGAAATACATTATCAGGCCTATACACTTTGGAGTCATTGAAGCTCACACTTCCTAATCTACAGTAAGGATTACTTGGGGTTTTAGTTTGCTCTGCTCAAGATGGATGGAGTCTGCAATAGTCTTTCTACTTCTTTCAATTGAACACATAAATGGCAGGTCCTCAGTCTACTGGGTCCCAGAAATAAACACATGTGACATCTGGACAGTTGACTGACGGGAAGCATGAAGTGAGAGCTATAGTGATCTGGATGAGATGCTAACACTTAGATCATGGCTGCATTTCCACTGGAACACATTTGTAAAACACAGCACAGGCTACACAGCTTTCACAGAGGAGAAGCTCTGGGGTACCATAGACCGTATCTCCTCTTTGAACTGCTTTTTTTTGTCCTAGCAGTTAAGATAGATAATAGTAAAGGGACATCACTCAAGGAATATCCAAACCCTGTGCTCCACTGTAAGGTAGATGGAGACAGATGTGAGCATTCTGTCTGAGGTCAGGGAGCCTGCTCCAAGTGGACATTATGGAAGGATCGGAGGCCCAACAGCAGGTTTTATTTACACCAGAAAATTAATGCCTGCCTTGCCCAACTGGACATGAAGAAGATAGAGACACAATACAAAGCGTGGGCTGTATGAGTCACTGTGGCTGGAAGATAGAGACACAATACGAAGAATGGGCTATATGAGTCACTGTGGCTCACAAATTAGTCTTCAATGCTTTATGTCCATTTTCTCTCAAATATTTGAAGCAAAGGTTTGCAGGGATCAAATACTAAGGGGAGAAGGGAATCAACACACTGCTTTAGAACTGCGAGGACAAGGCGTGTTCAGTCTAGATTTTGTCCTTCCGTATTTGTAATCTTGAAAAGAAACTTTCCACCTTCCCATTTTTTTGAGCTAAGACGGTATTGGAAATGATAGAGCTTTCTACAGTGCCTGCTACACATTAGTTCTGAATGAGTGCCAGGTCCATGTGAAAGGAGTTTTCTGTTACCAGGTTCTTTTCCTTTTAGATAAATATTTTAAATTTATTAATAAGTATGAGCGCTTCCATGGTTCTATTTTTACCACACCCATTCAGTTACATGTGGAGGCAAGAAGAGAGTGTTGGATTCTTCGGAGCAGGTCTTATAGACCTATATGGGTGCTCAGAACTGAATCCAAGTCCTCAGCAAAGCAGTCTATGCTCACAGACACCAAGCCATCTTCCCAGGCCCATTACCAGATTCTTGATACTTGATTCTTGATCTGAATAAATATTTCACAGATTTGACAGTTTTCACAATTTGGACCAAATCCTTGGTGTAGTAATAAATATTCCCTGTACCTATTTTTCAGCATCCTGGACATCAAGACATTGACTGGAAGAAATACCATTCTTTGTTGACAAATAACGCTCCAAGATCTCTGGGATTCCACAGTATACACATAGATATCACACAGTGTAGAGTTATTTCATCACTTTGAATAATGAATATTTTTATTCATCAACCTTATAAAACAACAGGAAAGTTGTTGTCACACATTTTAAATATCCATGGAAGAGCAATTTATTCCTGACAAAAATGCTTGAGAATTGGGAGATTTTCTTCTTCTCCCAAAAAGCCATAAGGAGGTGACTTAGGACATTGAAGCAAAAGTTTGAACTTAAGATTGATGCTTCTTATTCTTTAAATGTGAAGGTTACAGAAGAGTAAAACCACTGAGCTTAATTTAATACTATAGTAAATAAAAAACGGAAAGGGAAAAAAGTCAATAAAATGATTCTTTGTGATATTCTGCTATATTCATAGACTGGTGCCTAGCCCACTTGTCATCAGAGAGGTTTCACTCAGCAACTAAGAGAAATAGATGCAGAGACCCAGAGTCAAATATTAGGCTGAGAGGGGGCAAATTGGAGTTCTCCACTAGGTCCCACCCCTTAGATTTTAGAGAACCCAGCAGAAGTGGGGTAGAAAGAATTGCAGGAGTTAGAGGGGTCAAGGACACCACAAGAACAAGGCCTACAGAGTCAACTAACCCAGGGCTAATATGGGTTCACAGAGCCTGTATGGGTCTGAGCTAGGTTCTCTGCAAATATGTGATGGTTGCTAGTTTGTTGTTTTTGTGGGACTTCTAATAAAGAAATGGGGAGTTTCTATGACTGTTTCACTACTTCTGAGACTATTTTCCTCCTGCAAGGTTGCCTTTCCCAGCCTTGATATGAGGGGTTTGTGCCTAGTCTAATTGCATCTTGTTCTGCCTTGTTTAGTTGATATCCCTGGGAGGCCTTCTTTTTCTGAAAGAAATGGAAAAGGAGTGTATCTTGGGGAGAGGGTAAGAGAGAAATTTGGAGGCATGGAGGTAAGAGAAACAGTTGGAATATATTGTATGAGATACTACTACTACTACTACTACTACTACTACTACTAATAATAATAATAATAATAATAACAATAATAATATTTACCTGCCCAAAGTGAGATTTGTATAATTATGAGCACATCTGTCATCTGACATTTTTTTCTTATACTTAAAAAAATAATGGCGATATCTTGTTATGCACATGTGTATGTATATGTGGATATGTGGACACACGTGTCGGGGCTTCTTCGTGGAAGTCAAATGACAACTCTCAGGAGTAGGTTCTCTCCTTCCACCTTGTGGTTGCTGGGGATCACACTCAGACTCTCAGGCTCAATGACAAGCCATCTCCCTAGTCATCTTCTGTTTTCATTAACCTTCCAATAAATAAATTTTCAGAAGCATTTTTTCTTCATATATCTTAATACTATTTAAATTTTTTTTACTATTTAAATTTAAATGAGGTCCACTTATTGTTCTTACTGCCTTTTCTCAAAACAGCCTCTATTCCTCAGAATCAGACAGCCCAGGGTTGAACTGCCACACTTCCCAGCTGGGTGACCCTGTGTACACAGCTGAATGTCAACCTTTACATCCTACAGAAAAGCAAACTAGATTTTGTGAACTTTGCAGCAGTGTTAACAGGCTGTTCCTTGTGGCAGCTGCTTGGGAGAGCAGAGGTAAAGGCACAAGCTACAGCTATGGAGGCCCATCCTGCCTTCATCACCTTTCCCAGTGCGGTCTTCACTACAGGCATTTGGAGTCTTGCACTTCCATTAAATGTGCCCTGACTACCCATATGCTTAAAAGGATTAAGCTTCACATTTCCCACGGAAATACATGTTAAAGCTAATCCAACTTCTTAATAAATTTAATACAAATTAAATAGCCCAATAGTTCCAACTTGTCTAAAACACCACAGGTCTTTGACAGCAGGCCAGGTTAGTAAACACCATTGGTTTGTGACTGGGGCATTGGTAGCTCTTTTCTGAATGACCGAAGGTCATCAGCATCAGAGTTATCCTCAATGGGTTGTAAGACCTTAAGTCCAATACAGACACATGATTCTTTTCCATCTAAGGGCCTGGACATGACCCTTTAGCTTTGAACTCCTTCTGTCTGGTAATTCTGAATAAGGAGGTTTAAATAAAAAAAAAAAAACTTTTACATTTTTATGGTGCAAATAGTAAATCTGTCACTTTCTAGCTACTCTTAGAACTATAAAAGCCACAGAATGTTCCTGTGAAAGGGCATATTAAAGGATAGTTAGCTCTTGAGATTGTTAAATGATAACTATCTACCCATCTTGGCTACATAATATAAAGTAAAGTGAACAACTATGTGTTAGAGTTTATCCCACACAAAATGTTAAAATAACAATAGTAGCTCAATTGACTTACACATTCAATAACACGGAAATCATAACTCATGAATAAGTAAGTTTGGATCACCCATCTCATAAATTGATGCCACCTCCACTATTTCCACGTATCCAGCATCCTCTGTAAAAGTATTTTAATGTCCTCTGGAAGACTTTCTTTCCTACTTTTTATAAAACATGCAGCTAATATAATCTGGAATGTTTATACCACCTTGTCAAACCCATGAAAAAAACAGTTCTCAAGATATAATTTGTTAGTACAGAAAGAACCTTAGTCAGAAAAATACACACACACATGGTCACACATAGACACACAAACACACACACCCCTTCAAAAACAATAAGAGAAAAGAAAGAAGCTCAAAAATGATTGTGCCCCCAGATTAAGACCCATAAGAAGTAGGTTAAGATTTTTCTCTAAGACTTAAGGCTTTGAAACATGGAAAGAAATGAAAAAGTATTTACATGGAAAATGTGATTCAGGTCATAATGATCTATTCTTTTTATATAAAAGTATGCTTTTACAAAATGCAACATATGTGTCTGTGTTCGTGTGTGTATGTGTGTGTGTACATTATAAACATGATTTGTATTTCCATATAACACTTCACTGTAGGTTTGGTTTAGAAATAAAAATTATATGATATTCATTTATACTTAGTTCAATATATATATATATATATATATATATATATATATATATATACACATATGTGTGTGTGTGTGTGTGTGTGTGTATGTGTATGTATGAATAACATACTCTGAATTGAAATCTACTCACTTATTGAAAATATTTGGCTCAGCATTAAATAATATGCATGGAACCATTTACAGAATCCACATACATATTCTCATTTCAACATTAAGTAACTGCTATGTTGAAAATGAAGATAGCAGACTTATAGCACAAATACAAACAAATATTAAGCTTCCATCTTTGCTTTCAAGTTGCCTAGATTAGTGCTTGAAAGAATTATTCAAAAACAGTGCTGTTAACTTAAAGATTTATGGAGAATCCATGTCAACCAATACACAAAACCTTTATGGTTGCTGAGTGGGTGTATCTAGGTAAACAGCTTATTATAAGGACACTGCCTTTCCAGCAAGGGGACATTGGAAAGAAGTGATCATACTTTGCAAATAGAATACTTAAGGTAATTTATACCAAACCATTTTGATCTTCCCAATAAGATGTGATACAGGAAGATAGAGATAATTCATCTTTGCCACCGTGAAAAATGTCCAAAAAACCTGGAGCCAAGGGTTAAGGTTACTTTTCTCCACCCATGTCCCAGTGTTATCTGTACAAATACTCAAAATTGCCCTTGCATCTAGGAAGCAGATGCCACATCTACATTCCTACAATAATGATCTCCAATTTGTCTAAATCCCTCTTAAAAAAAGAATGCACATAGCATTTCAGTTTAATACCTTCAGAATAATGTACTTTTCCTGGCACATACAGCAAAGGAGGTAGTTGAAAACCTATTTAAAGCAGAAGCCTACTTGTGACAGGTATGTCTTTTTATGTTTCTGGAAGTCACATTCAGAAGTCATAATATTTCCTCAAGTATACACAAATGAATCATTGCTCTTCGGCAACAACAGCAGCGATAATGCACCAACTACTTTTCCAGGAAAATCCTCATAAGTATGATAGTGTAACTGAAGAAGTAAAGTGGTTGTTTATAAGGAAAAGCTGCAAAGATTATGCCTACCATGCTAGTGACATACAATGAAAATGTAACAGAATGATAATATGTGGTGATATGCCATCATCAGCTTTGGGGATGTTTATATGTGGTCATTAAGCAGAAAGTCTGAGGAAAACTGACTGTATTTCAAAGAAATTTCAGAGTAGCTTGTATAGAACACATGAAGGAAAGAGTGAATATTGCATATGAACTGTTGAAAATAACTAAAAATTGCACTATTCATGATACTGTCTTTAACATATTTATTTGCATTGCACATGAGAAGCTTAGAATCAGTTAATCTACTCCTCTTAAATGCCTAGCCATTTGTTTTAAGTGTTTGCACCTTTAATGTACTTGGGAGTATTGCTGAGATAGCTGGCAGTACATCACCATCACCAACTTCCTGTTGCAGCAATTCTAAGGTCAAAGCTATTGCTTTTGAATTTGATACATTTTTAGACATGATTTATGAATTAATTTAAAGGAGACTATGTAAGCTATAGGTCCCCCAAAGCTTTTTATGGTATTATAACAATAAAACATTATAGTTATGACTTGCCCTTCATCTGGGAGTATCAAAGTCCTTTTGTGACATAAACTAACCCCTATAACATATCTCAGAAGCAAGAAACCTGAGCTGCCTTTTACAGAGCACAGTGAACATGAGGAACAAATCATAAAAGAAACTATTCACTTATTCTACTTATTATGAGCCCTAGACCTGGTATGCTGGGACTTGAGAAATAATAGCACACACACATGCATATGTATGGGACTTGAGAAATAATAGTACACACACATGCACATGTACAGGCACACAGTGGGGGAGGAAGGAAGGGAGGGAGCATAGCCTTTTTTGTCTCCTGCTGTAAGGCACATAGGAATCTTTATAGGGAAGAAAACAATATTTTGACATGTTGACATGTTTTCCTTACATAAAATCTCACCTTAGTTTGGAAACACACCTTGCTAGAGTATCCCCTAGTAGCAGAAACAAGCATCCAAGCAACAAAAACGCATTTAAACATATAAAAGTTCTTAATATCAGGAATTTATCATCACGACTTTAGAAACATCCATAACAGGTGTTAGTAAATTGGTTCCTAAGGAACTCTTCAATGTAAAATGGGCAAGAAAGGGTTATTAGTAAATCACCATTAGAAGTAGACTTATCTATGAAGATACAGATATATTAATTGTAGGAAAATAAAGCAGTATCATTTAAAAAGGAAATATAATAAAAGTGCCCAAAGTTCACATCATTTTGAAACCAATTAGCATCAGGACCAGAAAGTACTTCACCCTCTTTTCGTGATTATTTGTCGTCTGTCAGAGGTCATTTGCAGAAAAAAAAATGAGCTTCAGTGTCTAAACCTCTTCTGTCTGCATCCTTTAAAACAGGAGTTTACAGAGATCCCATCACTCTATAGTGTTCATATCGGTAGCCTTGAACTTGGGCTAGCGTGTTTACTTATTTTAGCTAATAATGCAGTGGGAGTGACTATCGGCCCAGGGAAGAAGTTTTAGGAGAAGTAGGACTTTCTTCTGGTCACTATATTTGGACTTTCTAGTGACTGGGGAACTGGCCTAGGCTAGCCTCCTGGAGTGTGGAAGGCCGCATGGAACAGAGATGCATTAATACTTGAAGCCACCTAGGGATCAACCAACTTCCAGAAGACATTCATCTGACTAGAGGGAGACATTGAGTTCTTCCCACCTTTCTTTCATCTACGGGGAAGAAAAGAATATTTTGACATGTTTTCCTCACATAGAATCTCACCTTAATTTGAAAACACACCTCTCTAGGGTATCTCCTAGTAGCAGAAACAAGTGTTCAAGCAACAAAAAAATATATCTAAAAATACAAGAGTTTCAGGGTCTCATGAAGTTTCTTCCCAGAGTCAGTAGTCACTCCTACCACATTATTGGCTAAAATAAGTAAGCACACTAGCCCAAGTTCAAGACTGTGAACTCCATGGGATAAAGAGAGATTGATAACAGCTAGAAAAGAAAATAGCAGAATCATCTCCTTGACACATAGACCCTTTTATAAATGTGTTGTTTGTTTGTTTTAATCTACTAACTTTTAGAGTATTTATTCTCAAGAAATACCTCACTTGCATAATTTAACTTTAGCAAATATTAGCTAATCCACAAATTAAGAAGCTTTAATCAATGGGAAAATTAAACTTTGCCTTGTATTCTCTGTTTAAAAAATATGATTTTTTTCAATTTATGGCTGACATATTTACTAAAAATACATAACAAAAAATTCTAAAACCTTTGGAAAGAGTTGTCTGATGTGGTTCACTCTCAAAGGTGACATACTATGTTACTGGTCAAGAAAGAAATCAGAATATTATAATGACAAACTAGAGGTTAACTCGACATATTGCATTATAGATAACATGTATTCTGTTCTATCTCTTAATCTTAAAATGAATTAATGGTGTAACTTAATTATTGAAATCTACTTTTGAAGCAGTTTGTCATAAACACATTATTTCTGTGCTGGGATGAGGACCTTGGAAATTACATCATTGGTTCCTGAGGCCATGCAGAACCCCATTGAGGAGACTTTTAAACCAAGTCATATGGATAACCAATTTTATTAACTCTCCCAACACATCAGACTGTAGTTAGAAACTCTTGAGAGAAACTACCTCTGGAGTGTCCTGAGAGTTGCCTTGGCCCTTAAAGAAAAGACTGGAGAATGTTACAGGTTGTCATTATGTGGCAACCATATGACCTCTGCCCCAGCAACTGACCTAGTATGGCCAGCTGGAGGCCAAGAAACCACATACAGTAGAGGAGGTCTAAAAGGCTGCAGCCTTAGCTGATCAGTGGTGAAGTTCAAGACCATCTCAGATAAGCTGGGTCCAGAGATTATCACCATAGGCCCCTGGTAGGCATGTAGACCCTACACAATGCTACATTCAGTATAGTTTCCTGAGCCTTTCTGGGAGTCTTCATACTCTTGCATTTTGTCTTGCCCCCTCCTAGACTCAAGGAATAGTGCCAACTATGTCTCTGATCTAGAACTGGGTATGAGTAGTGCAGAGGCCCCAGAGAGGGTAGGACCTTCATGTCTTCTTATCTTTCTCTTTTGCTTCCAGTCATGCTGTACTTGCCACCACTGGAACAAAACCCTAGGACAGACTGAAACTTCAAAACTTGACAATAAGCAAGAACAAAAGTTTATTTTTTCCCTCTTAATAGATAGGAACATTAAGGAAGTTCAGAAGATTTTGGGGAGGATTCAATGAGTAGAAAGCCAAAAAATTTTCATAAATGACTATCACTTCAAAGGGCAATACTACGAAATAAATGTCCCTTTCCTTGACACATTCCTCTCGGTTCTGGGAACTTAAAGTAAGCATGAGCACTGAAGATACAGCTTAGATAGGAAAGGGCTTGTCTAGCAATCCTAAAGCTGGGGTCAGTGTACCACACAGAACAACAATGTTGTAGTCCAGGACTGTAATTTCTAGCACTGGAAAGGAGGAAGCTAAATCAGAAGCTCAAGACTATTGTTGACTACATAATGAGTTCGGGACGAGCCTGGGGTACGTGAATCCCAGTACTGCAGGTTTGTTGTTGTTGTTGTTGATTTGTTTAGTTTTTTTTTTTTTTTTTTGTTTGCTTTGATTCTTATGGAAGAAGAAGGCAAGGACACCTAACAGGAAACAGTAATGTCTTGTCTACTAGTTAGACTTGAAGTGAAACCCTCTCTTCTTATTTCCCAACTTTATATCATGTGGGTGGCTTGTAGCCAAGAGATGACACGTCACACTTCTTTCAGCTGCAGGCGGCCAACGAAGTTTCCATGACTGGCACAGCCCCTTGCATCTTCCTGATGAGTTACTGACAGGATTGATAACTACATCAGGAGACACTGGTCTGTGGGGCATTTGTCAGACTCATTCCTCACTCTCCATTTTCCTTGAAGGATGAAACAGTGCAGCTACTGAAAACGACTGCACACAAAGAAAGATGGGCTACACAAAAATGCTCGTGTTCTCAGCCACTGAGCGAGCTCAGATCTCCTTACAGCCCTTTATGTTCTGATTTAACCTGTTGGCTAATGAGATACTCCTTTCAGATCCTGCCTTTTGCCTCTCAGCCCTGCTCTGAACCACAAGGGATGGTGCTTCCTAAACGCATTCCTCAAGAGGAGCTCATCCAATAAAAGGCATTGCCAACCACAGTGTATCCTCCAATGGCAGATCCTACAAGGCAACCATGCCTTCTACAGTCCAGTTCCTCACTGACTGCCCCAATACCATACTAGCTCTCACCAGTGAATTCTCAAAGGACCCTTCCCGATTTTGTTCTTCAAGCCTAGCAATGGCACCTGCTTCCAGTAGTTGGTAATTTCAGGAAATTTCCCTAATTTAGCTTCTCAGCTTGTGAAGGTATATATTGTATGTCAACTTGACAAGATCTAGAATCACCTTAGAGTTAAATCACTGGGTATATTTTTGAGGGAGTGTCTAGATTAGGTCATTTGAGATGGGAAGACCCATTCTAAATAGTTCACAGTACTATCATGTGGGCCTGGGATGCCAGACTGAATGAAATAGGGGAAAAAATAAAAACAAAAACCAAAAAGTAAGCAAACAAACAAAGCTGAGCACCAGCATTCCTCTCCATCTTCTCCCTGACTGCAGACTCAATGCGACCAGTCCCTTCACACTCCTGCTACCCATGGCCGCCTACCATGATGAACTGACCACTCAAATAGTGAGCTAAAGTAAATTCCTCCTTTTTTAAAAGTTTCTTTTAAAGTGTTTTGTCTCTGCAAGAAAAATAACTCACACCATTTTTTCTATCTTTGTACACATTTTCCTACAAAATTCCTTTTGCGGGGATGACTGGCATGTTCTCATCTATTAATTGGAGCATATTTGATAATGCCAATCTGATAGAGCCTTTTATGGGTCTTTATGTTTCTTTGATCAAGGACTGGCAAATTGTAGGCACTACCAATGCCTACTTTTGTAAATAATTTTATCAGACTGCAGACATTTTCAATCATTTAAGCACCGTATCCACCACAGTTGGCTTGTGCTATAGAGATAGTATTGAGTAATGGCAACAGAAACTTTGTGGTTCACAAAGTAGACTGTTATGTTTCTGGCTGGCTTTTTGCAGGATACCTTTGCTGACTTCCACACTGAATGAAATAAAGCCCTCTCTCCAGGCCAGTCTGTCCCTTTGGCCACTATAGTGCAGAGCAACTTAGCTCAAGGGAAATATGGACTTGGAACTTAATACTTTCTAGCCATCAGAGTAAAAGGAAACCAGCAAGATTAACTGTAATAAACTAATTGAAAAAAAAATGCCACTAGGTTATCCATGTTTCAAACAATTGAGTTATTTTTACATTGTTTTCAAATCCTGGTCTGTACATCGCCATAACAACACATATTATTTAAGATGCCAAATTTTTACAGCAAGGATTTTTATTTCTATGTGGGTTCTATAAAATATACTCTCTGAATGGTAGATTCACACTATTTGCCTATCAGAAGAAGTAAAACCAAACTGACAAAACTAAATTTTGGAGAAAAAAAAACAGAAAAATTAGTTTATTCACGCATTACCAGTGAGAATGGAGCATGGTGAATAATAGCTCTGAAAAAAAATATTTTCTTAGAGAACTAAAATTACAGATGCTGCATGATCCAGCCGTTTATGCTTGGTTATTTATGCCAATTAAATAGAGCCTTGGTTTATACAATAAGACCCATGTAAGATCACTATAGTTTCATCTAGAATAACCTCAAACTGAAAACGGAAAACCAGAAATTTTCAGCAAGTGAGTAGTTAACAAACTGTAGTATAACCACAGCATGAAATTCCACTCAGCAATAAACAGGAACCGAATATTAACGTGCTGGAACATGTAGTCACTGATACACCTCAAATCCACTAAGTGGGAAGATGCTTCAGTGGGGGGAAAAAAGCCTAACAAGTTCTAATCTGAAGCAACAACATAAAAATCTAGGCACAGCAACAAGCATCTGAAACATGAGTGCTGGGAATGGTGTGATACAGAGGGCAGAGACAGGCAGGCCCCTGTAGCCTGCTGATTAACCCCTGTCACCGGCTCTAGGTTCAGTGAGAGAGATGTGTGGATATGTCTGTGGGTAAGTATGTGCCACAGAACACAGACGTGAAGGTCAAAGGAAAGCTGAAGAAGTCAGTCTTGACTTCTACCATGTAGATCCCATATGTTGGTATCCAGAGCAAGCTTGGCAAACCAGCTTCAAACTCAGGAATGTCACATATAGGTGACATCTCTTGCCATGACAACCCTGCATACCTTCTTAGAGCCCACTTCTCATACTCACCTGGGAACATGGGAACTGCCTACATCACAGTTTGATCCCTTCTTCCCTTGTTTTTTGTCTTCTCTCTCTCTCTCTTTCTCTCTCTCTCTCTCTCTCTCTCTCTCTCTCTCTCTCTCTCTCTCTCTCTCTCTCTCTTCTTTGTCCCTTTCTTTCTTAATAAAACCTCTGCCAGGTGGAACGGCTTTGGCCTGGTGTGGTCTATCTGGATGCCAGCTGCCATTCCAATACAACACCATGGATCAAACTTAGGCTGACAAATTTAGGGTCAGCTGACTTCATCATCTGACTGGCCCACTAAATGTCATTTAATGCAACTGCGCCCGAATCTACAAAATAAAGTTCAACTTTAAGAAAAGGCAGACTTGTAGAGCCAACTTTCTCTGGTAGAAGAACATTATCTAATAGATGAATAAAAAGGCAAGTTTTAAAACCAAAGCTAATTAAACATCAATAAAAATTAAAAACCTCTACGCCTTAGTGATACCAACCACATTACAAGCATCAGTACCCACCTGAGGCTGGTGGGCAAAACTCTGGGACCTATAACTATATGTCTTTACCCAAAAGGCTAAAATTACAGCTAAATTTGGATCATTAGGAAGAAGCACATTTCCTTCAAAAACACACTTTTCTATTCTACTCCAAAAAAGGTAATGAAGCCTGGGGTATAAAGGACTAACCAGTCGTGACAAACTGTTTATAGAAATGTATTGTTCTCTCTAGACTGCTCCTCAGCCATCTAACACGAGGCTGTCTCCTGCTAAAGACACACATTTCCTCCTTAAAAAAAAAAGAAAAATGTCGAAGATGAAGGTGAATTATTTCAGATTACCATGTTTTCCCTTCTGCATGAGTGATGGCATGTAGTACGATAGTGACTGATGGCGGCAATCGTTCCTGTGAAGACCTGTGCTGCAGGCTCTCTCTTTGACAACTTGACAAATGAAATCAGAAGACAAGGCAGACACCCCGAGAGACAAAAGAAAGGGGCGCTCAGGGCTCTTCTACATGCCTGGCTTCCTGCCATGTGGAGGGGTCACTGGAGGCAGGTGGGGAGGTTTGGTGTGTGGAGCTCTGGGGAAGGAACAGCTGGGTGCAGGGACTGCTGCTATTCTTGGCAACTGAGGCAATTAGCATCTAAGCAAATAACAGGATATCCCAACACAGCTTGTTCAGGGTTACATAGCGCCGCCGCTGGACAGACTGGGTGAGGTGAACTCCCTCAAATGCACAAAATAGAATCAAATTATGAGAAAATAAGAAGAAATGATTTTGAAAGCAAAGTATGTGGTCTGGAAAGATCGCCATCCCTCAGTTTGTCAAAGTCCCTCTACCACCTGGCGGTTTTTCCTCTGGTCTATACAAGATGGCTTTGCTCAAGCTAGAACTTAAGTGTTACCCATGAACCTTTGCTTCTGCTATCCCATCATGCCTAGTGCACATGCACCATCTCCTCTAATCAGAGTCTTGAAAATTGAACCCAGCTATAAATGTTTCATACTGTGGCCTGGATTTCCACACTCATGATAAAAACAGTTGCCGTTCACCATACAATTGTATGATCCTAGTGCTATACCTGAATTCTTTGTGATCCATACTTTAATTCTCACAAACCTCAGGCAGGAATTATCACATCTGTTTACAGACTGGTAAATTCTAAATCAGAGCTGTTAAGCAGGTAGACTAAGGTCACCCAGCTATCAGAGTGAGTATCCAAACATTGTTTTTCTATCATTAAAACCTTGTTTCTAGATCCTTTAATAATCTTACTTTAGGGCATGATAATTTAATCGAATAACATTTAAAGAGATTCTATATGGCTGCCAGTTAATTAATATATAATATATATATATTATTAGGTCTACATTTTAAGGATCCAGTAAATTAATTTAAAAGATTCTTACAATACAATGACATAGAAATATAAGGTAAAAAGACTATCTAAAGTGTTTAAGGCTTTTTCAAAGACACAATGTCATGGCAGGATTGCATGTTATATGGACGTTTATTAGATCAAGTCAAAAGCAGGAGGTGTGGACATGGTGATATGAGGTAATGTTGTTTAGACAGAGAAAATGTCATGATCAAAAAAGTAGAGCATCATGAAAGTCCACGGAGTGTTCACAATTCTTCAACAGCCTTCTAGACAAATTGCCAAGGACAGGTTAGCGGCTTTCTTTTGTCCACAGGCCTAGAAGCTATTCTAAAGGTAACTTGAAGCTGCAGAAGGACTGTTAAGTGGAAGATGATCAGACCACGTGGGACTCCCTTTGCATTTGCTCAAGTACACATTGAGTACCAAGTATTGTGTTGAAACTGGAGACATAAGAGTTTTCAGATGAATGATGGTGAAAGCCAAAGACAACTTTTATTTATAGGAAAATAGAGTATCTCTTAACAGAGGCTTGTAAAGAATGAAGCAGTGAGCACTCTCAGAAATGGGAGGAGGTGTGACTGGTGGGTGTTAGGAGAGAAGCAGCCTATGTCCCTGGAAGGGTTAGAAAGTCAACTATGTCTTGAAACAGTGAACAGGAGGTATTTGAGGATTTTTCAAAGCAAGTGATTAAAATATTCCATGGTTTACTATACTGAGGGCAGGTACAAAGAGAGTCATAACTTGGACGCTGTGAATCATCAGGTGGGTTTACAATAATCCTCAGAAATTGAAAAGAGGAAAAAATAATAAATGTATGGAGGAAAGAATTTGAATTCAATTTTATAAACACTTAGAAGAAATGGCAAAAATTAAACAAAGATAGTTGTACAGATAGATAATACTTGGGGTAGATTCTAGCACATAGGGATGATGTCATAATTTTTATTATTATTTCACTATTAATGATTACTTACCAAATAATGGTCAATGTTCAAGAGAATGATTTCTTACTTAAAAATACTATATGCTTTATTTAAAGTATTGATTTCTAAAGCAATTATTTTTTGTTGGCTGGCTTGTTCCACGGGTGTCCTGTGTGGTGAAAATCAAATCCCCTGCGACTTTATAACCTGAGCAGACAAGTGGGCAATGGCTTGATCCAGAAGCTGTATTTTCTGTGATAATAGCATCCCTCTGAGACTGAATGAAATATGTGTTGTGAATCCTTAGGCTTTTTAGGAGTTTCCGAATCTGATGTATAGATTTGTATGTTTTCAAAGATGATCTCTGTTTTTTCTCTGGACTTCAGTGTTTTAAGAGATTTCTTTGACTTTAATCACCTGTGGTCTTTGCAGTCTCATTACCAACAGCTGAACAATAATTTTGATGCCATAATTTACTTTATTCTTCTGTTGAAGCACAATAAGAAGCAAGTACACATTCTGATCTTGTGATTCGATAATTATGGAAAAATATAATAACTCATAGGATGCCGTTAACAGAGGCACTGGTTTCAATATATGAAAACTCTTAACAAGCTTAACATTTTATTTGTGCTATTTTTGAATTTAATAATATTCTAAAATAAGACTTAGATACTATGAATTTTCTTTATATCTAGGATATTTATTGTAGGTTTAAAAAATGAAAACTGAAGACTTACTTCCAGCCACAGCCCTCTAGGTCTGAAGGTGGAGAGAAAAATCAAGAGTTCTGACCTGTGAAAGGCTTTGCTACTGAAGACACTGAAACTGGACATAAGCCACAGAACATCATTTCTTAGGCCTGACAGATGCTGATGAAAGCTCTTGGCCTGTCTGGACATCTGCAAATGTAACAGTGCAAGCTAAGACATAGCATTAACTCTGAGCCCAACTGCTCAGAACTGAAAGAAGAAAGGATTCTGCGATTATTGATGTGATCTTTAAAAGCTCAAAAGCAGCTTTCTGCAACTGTTTAAAGACAATTTTAAGAAGCCATGTAAGTATTGTATAGGGTGCAGCACAACTTTTTACAACCTAGAGAAAGGTGGAAGAGGCCTGAGAGATTAAGGAAGCCTGCTCAAATGACAACCCACAGGAAAACCTGAGATTAACACCTTAACAAGCTCTTTCATTTGTTCATATTTGACTCGGATATTGTTCTTATGTCACCAAGAAGATGACTGTCTGAAAACAAGACCATCAGATACTCACTACTAGCTCTTACCTGCTTCCCATGCACCATATGCCTTGCTCTCCTCCTAACTACTGTGAAAAGTCCTTTGGTCTGATTGTCACAAGGGGCTATTTGCCTTGCTTCCGATCTCTTTCCAGAGGCCTTTCTTTCTACTTAATCTTACCTCAAATTATAATCCCATTTTTTTGTTGTTATTCCTTGTGTTCCTAGTTAAGAAAGGTAACTGCATGGTCTTTCACCCACAGTACCAGAAGATGTGTATGTGTGCATGAATATGTTTGTGTATAATATATACTATAAAGTGTGTGTGTGTGTATTCAGTATATATAGTTTATAGTACATATACCTTACAATGTATATGTACTATATGTTATAGATATTCACATATACACATATATATGTATACACACACTCACATATATATTATGCTATATACATGCATATGCACGCACGCGCACATACACACACACACACACACACACACACACACACAAATCTCATTTGCTGATCCTAGTTCAGCAACCACATGCCATGGGATTTCACACTTGGCATAAATATTCTTGTATTATGGAGTGAAAGTACCAGCGTGACTGGTTACAACATGCCTAGGTGCTCTGTAACGTTAATTCACTGCATTTTATTTGTAAAAATGTAAAGTAGTGTTAGTTAGAAAAGTATCTGACCTCTACTACTTGGGGTGAAGCATTATAAGCTTTCACTGCCTTTTATATTAATCTCAATATTGAGGAGCATTAGGGAAAGTATTTACATTGTGTACTTGATTAATCCAGAGGCTAAACTGAAATACCAGTGGTTTCCTATTTAATGAGTTCACTTATAGAACTGTGGTCAAATCCAAGCTGCAGTAATACATTAAGGTGTATTACCATGTCTAGACACACTTCATATACCATCTAATACTCCCAGAGAATATCTCCTGCCCACAAATATTATTTTCTTAATGAAATAAACCTCAAGAAAGCCCACGAGACTTGAGCAATAGACAGAACGCAGAAGTAGCTCCAGCCTGCCTCTTCTAGCCCAACTCTGAGCTTCATTGGGCAGCTTTACAGAATCAGGCACAGATGAACAAGTGCGTAATCAGAGCTGAGTGTGTGTCTCAGTTACTCATATGGTAAGGAGAAATGCTCCATCGTGTCTAACTGAGGGCAAAGTTGCAGCTACTTGCCAAAAGGCCCCTCTGATTTTTAACATATCCCCAAACTCGTCCATGTATTGTTATCATATTAGTTTGAATAATAAAAACTGGACTATCATTCTGAAAATGTCCTGGGGATCCAGATTCCACATTAAGAGATCAGGAAAGCTTTTAGGGGGTTCACCTGCCAACTCATTCACCCACCAAGCCTCGTCTGAATTAGAAGGGCAGAAGAAGGCAGCCATGCACGGTGTGAGGTCACACCAGCTGAACGGGTATCCTCACATGTGACCTTCCCATATGACAGCCCCTCTATTTTCTTATCTCTGAAATGACTACCTACCTGCAGGAATTCTTGTGAAGGTGGAATATAATTTCTGCCTAAAGCTCACACCTCCGTGACTAACACGCAGCACTCTCCTACTGTGAGAGCACTGGGTAGAAACAGTCAGACTTATATGTAAGGTAGGCTGGGCTGGCTTTACCACTCACTTCTGTGCTACTACAATGGAGAACTCACATTTCCAATCTGATCCTGCCTGATTATCCATGTGTTCCTATTCTGGTACTTAAAAGACACTGAGGCATACTTTTGACTGGAACTATGGGAGTAGCAGATGTTTGGGGGACAGGATAAGAAATCTGAAAGCAGGTAGCATGAGGGGTACCCACAGTTTGGAAGAAACTCTCCAATGTAGGGATCATTTAGCAGAAGTAAAAATCTCATTCTGTAAAAAATTCTACAAAGACTGATTGCACCCATGTAGGTAGACATCAAGGCAGAATGAAGAACCAAGGAAGTTTAATATGAAATGTGATTTCCCTGAATCTGTCAAGAGAGACAGGCTTAGAGGCCTCAAGTTTTCCCTCTTCCCTGATACTTAAGTCTCATTCATGACTCTCGCAAAGTAGAAAACTTCAGAGACAATGGATATCTCAGTAGTAATCGCTGGTGACACTTGGTAACCAGAAGGCCATACAGTATTAGGATACTACCCCAATGAGTAGAAGACTCCAGTTGAATATCCTAATATGTCACCAAGTATTTCAGACTCAAAAACAATGTTGAGTTGTAGCAAGATAATATTTTGGACATCTGGTACTAAGTATAAAAATTATGTCTATTCAAACTATCTAAGTTTTAGAGTGTGTGTGTGTGTGTGTGTGTGTGTGTGTGTGTGTGTGTGTGTGAATGTGTGTGATTATGAGTGTCACTGGGTCAACATGTATGTGTAGAGGCCATGTCAGGTAGCTTCTATTGCTTTCCTCAGTAAAACTAGAACTCACTGATAGGCTAGACTAGCTCTTCAGTGGGCCCCAGGATCCTCTTGTCTCCTTCCCTTTCCCAAGCTACAGAATTCTGAGCACGTTCTCTAACCATCTCCTTCCTTCCTTCCTTCCTTCCTTCCTTTTCTTTCTTCCTTTCTTTTTAATGTGTGTTCTGAGGATCAAATCTTAGCCCCTTATATCTGTGTGGCAAGCACTTTACTGACTAAGCATCTCTCCAAGCCTTTAAGTTATTTTTTTTGTTCCCTATCACCATCTGTGCTGGGCTTAGAGTATGTAGGCATAACAAGACCAGGATCACAGCACACTGAGTTTATACTTTACCAGGAGAGACAGACATTGCATTATGATGCCAGAACTGTGAAACCAAAGAGAAGTCTGGGAATTAGAACCAAGCCTGTGCGTCCAGGAAAGAGTAGAAAGCTGAGACTTAAGTTTTTGTTCCAGACTGCAAATTGCATTCTCAGAGATCCAACGAAGAGGAGGGAGAATCTTATGGTGGTGTCAAAGACTGAGAAAAGGACAATGTGAACCGGTGTACAGACATTAAGAATTGGAATGCCATCAGAAGAGTTTGAGAGAGGCAAAGGTCTGATCCTGGGATGAAGTCATGTAGCAGTTCATGGCTGGTTGTCATGACAATAAAGAACAGTCACCACCTACTCTTACCCCACAGGAACCAGTAAGGGAGGGGCCAGTTCTGAGCAGCCCGTGTTGAGAGGCCCCTAAGGAAGACAGATGTTTAAACTTTAATGAACTGAGTAAAAGTACTCCAGGGCTGAAAATAATTGAAAATGTTAAGTGTGGGGATGACTATAAGTAAACAGCCATAGCCCTGAGCTATTATGGAAGCTACAACGAACAGTCACTCCTGAGCACAGGTATGGAAAAGTGATCTCAGCAATGAGATGACCCTGAACTTAGCAGCAGCAGCACACGGGCCCAGGACAATGTCAAACACATTTACTCTGAAAATTCTCAAAAAAAGGGGGGGGAGCTTTGGAGACCACAGACATATGACTAATATCAGAGACAGGATTTGAGTAGGAGCTGGCATCCCAACTCTGTGAAGTCCAAGTCACAATACTCTGAAGGAAATGCTAACACCTTTAAAATTCAGTTTTATCACTAGGAAAACAAAAAATGTTCTTGCCTGCTCTACAAAGCTATTTGATGACTGAAGTTAACTGGTATAAGCTTTAAAAAGATCATGGTAACTATGTGTATGGCAACATGAAACTTCGTGGCAAGAAACATATCCAGGGCTCCCAAAGAAATTAGAGCAGAGCAACAGAAAGTTTTGGAAAAAAAGTCACCCTCTCTATTTCCCTTCCATGCCCTCTGCCTTCCAAACAATATCTAATAGACTATGGTTGTCCACCACCCAGAGTTTATGTTGTGTTGTGATTAGCAGAGGCTGACTCTATCTTTAACCCCCATTCCCAAGAGATCATGAGGTTGTCCTAGTTCCTGCCCTGAAGAGGCAGGTCACATGCACCTGCTTGGCTCCTAAAGCCCTTCTTGAGCCAGGGCAGAGAACTGAGTATAGAAGATATGTCTTAAAAATGGAAATGGGCTGACATAAAGCCACCAAAGGAAATCTACTACAGAAAAAAAACTACCAAATTACAGGGAATGCCATAAAGATGTGTTCCAGCAGAATTACAAGAGGCTAGGGTAAATCTATCTGAGTGCTGTGTGGTTTAATCCTGAATTCCTTAAGGCTTGTGTGAGCTTGGGTAAAGTGCATATACATGGGTGGTATATGCAGCATTGTTATGTTGGAAATGTATGTATTTAGCTTTGTTATTTAAAGGAGTTCACTTTGGAGAGAAGGTGAGCCTCCTTGTTTGAGAAATCCCAAAGCAGCCTGTTAAATGTGCTAATGAGAACAGGACAACCATCCATCATGAACTCTGTGGACACAGCAGGGAGCAGGAGCTGCCAGCCCCCAGTGGTGTCAGAGAGCTGGGGATGACATACACATCTCCGATGTCATTAAAAGGGCTTTGGGCTTGGTTCTCCAACATTTCATAATTACCTGAATGTCACACAGGTACTGAACTCACTGACCAAATAGGATACACTCGGAATAGCAAGTTGCATTTGGACAGATAAAGAATTGACTGCTCAGGCTTTCCTATTAATTTGCTAACCTTCCCTTCAAGACTAAAACCCAGCTGTCAGCAGCTAGTAAAAGAGATATGTTTCATAACTTATGTGGATATTTTTTCCCCACAAATTTCCTTCAAAGAACTTTGTTACCAAAAGACAATCAAGCGCAAGGTCCTCGGTGGTAATGCGGCTGTCATTTGCACAAACTCCTCATGATTAAGTCGGGGAATCCTCGCTGAAGTGGAAGATCAGACATTTAAAGTATTTCTACTCCGAACTCTAAATCATGCTGGATTAAAATGTTCCTTCAGGAACAGTAGCCAGATAAGCTTCATGTCAGTGATAGAATTGTCATGGTTGTCGGTACACTTGAATTCCAGATTGAGAGGGTAAAAAAAGATTTCCAAAACCATTAACTATGATGAACACTATGCCATTTGTTTTATCTTTCACTTCTGACTAGAGATGGGGTTGGTGAAGCTTTGGTCAATAAGATCCTTTATGCTACACCGCCCTTGTTAGTGTTGTCAACTTGACACAGCCGAGAAGCACCTGAAAGAATGGAGTTTCCATTGAATAACTATCAATAGGTTGGTCTGTGGGCATTTTTGTGAGGAATTCTCTCGATTGTTAACTAACATAAAAAGGCCAAGCCTTTATTAACAAGTGGGTTGTTACATTCCCTAGGTAAGTAGTCTTGGACTGTATAAGGAACTCAGTAAACAGGAGCCCAAGCAAGCCAGAAATGGAACCAGAGAACAAGCCGGCGGCAGAGAAAAGAGCACTCCTCCATAGTTGCTGCTTGACTTCCTGCCCTGCCTTCCCTCGATGATAGACGGTAACTCAAAAGTTGAAACAACACCTTTACTCTCCTAAATTGCTTTTGGTCATGGTATTTGCTACAGCAACACAATGAAATGCCACCACTTAATGATTTTTTTTTAGGTGTTCCACGAAGAAGGAAATGTGACTAAGATGTGATCGCTCTTTGCAAATAATTTATACCCTAGAACAGATCAAAAGGTACAGACTTTATAATAATTGCCAGTGATCTCAGTAAATGGCAGTGACCCAGTAGGAAAGAATCCTGGCAGGAGTACAGAATTAGAAGATAAGAGATGGGCTCTGGTGCTTACCCAAGCCTAGGGACAGAAGGTAACTCCCAGCTAAGTGGGATCAAACCTAGAGAAAAGAACTGGGCTTGTTGAATATGTGGAAAAACACAAAAGAGGACACAGAACCCTTCAAATAGAGAATGCACAACAGCTGCAAAGACAGAAAGTTGCTATCAGGCAGCAGTTTGCAGCCAGAGCTGATTTTGCCCCCTAGAGACCTGCCATCTAGAGGTTGCAATGTTCCAGTGTCTGGAGACATTTATCATCATCATCATCATCATCATCATCATCATTATTATCATCAATACTATTGTTGTTCTTATTATTGTTATTAAACAAGAGAAGAGGTACTGGAATTTAATGGATACAGGCCAGAGATTCTAAATATCCTTCAGTATGCAAATTAATCCTCAGAACAAAGATAAACTCACATCCCCAATGCTCACACAGAAGAACCTGACAGTAAAGGAAGGGCTCAGTGAGTACAAAACACTGTGGAAAGTAGAGATGAAAGGGATGGAGAGAGATTGATGTGTACTTCTGCTGTTAGACAGGAGAAAAGGGTTCTGGGAGGTGAAAATGGCCCGGTTTGTCAAGTTCTTACTGCACAAGTACAATGGCCTTAGTCCATTCCCTACCATACATGTAAAAAGACCAGGATTGGTGGTATACACTTGTAATGCCATCACTGGTGAGCGCAAGAGGACCCCAGAGGGTCACTGGCCAGCCACTCTTGCTCAGTCAGCGAGCTATGGGTTTAAAAACTAGAAGAGATCATATTTTAAGAATCAAGATGAAGAACTGAGGAAGAGACCCCAGGTTGAACCCTGCTTTTCACATGCATGTACATATGTGCATGCACAGTGCACAATACATAAACACACTCAGATTCAAGAAGTTCTATGCATTTCTGTAGGTTAAGGGAGGGTTTTCAGTGTTTTTGTCATAAAGCGATTATCCCCTTTAAAGAAAATAGATATGTTTGAATCTATTTGACCATGACAGTATGATAGATATGATTAACTCCACTTGAGCATGATACCATGCCTGTATGAATGCCACATCACCTCAACTGTGTCTACAATGTCATGTTTAGAAGAAGGAACTTTGAGTTTAGATGGATTAGCCCTACTCACAATCTCCCTCAGTGAAGCTTCTTATTGCATGGAACAGCAGTTAATGTAGAGGGTAGCATGCAAAGTAGTAAGAAATAAAGGGCTATGTAGAGCTCATCCCTAAATGAGGCATCTATCCTACCTCTTTGAAGGCTCGGGAGACCTAAAAGAAGGGGAATAAAAAGCGACAAAATGAGAGATGAAAAGGCTGCAAGGAATCTTCTGGACACAAGAGACCTTTTCTCTCCTGAACTCACTACTCCTGTGGTTAACCTCAAAAGACCCGCATAAAATTATGCTAATCAAAATTTCATAATGGAAGGCAGGTAGACTCATGAGGCCCCATGTTTCCATGTTTCTCTAAGGGATATTGACACTCTTTGGTCTCTAGGGAAAGAAGATTCACTTTTTCCAGTGGTGTATCCACTGATAAGTTACCCAGGTTTCACTAAATACCACCCTCCAAACACACACACACACACACACACACACACACACACACACACACACCATGCAAGTAGAAAAGAGATGTGTTAGGAAGTCAGGTTTCATCAGAAAGAAGGGAATGAAAGGATTTGGGCTGAATAGGATTAAAGTCTGTAAAAGTATCTTTTATTCCCCATATGTAATTGTTGTCTAGGAGGTTTACTGCTGAATAAGCTCATTCTTTCTGAACTCTGGCTGGCTAGTTCAACTTAGATGTTCTGGCTCAAACTCCTCTCCAAGCTGACTGATTCAAACTGGCTTCTTTCAGTTTCTCACTGAATTCACTACCTGGCCTCAAACTAACTCTGACAATTTGTTCTGATCATCTGGCTTCTTCTAATTCTCTGGCTTCAACTGCCTCTTCCAACTTGCACTGCACAAACTGCACAACTTGAATGGTATCCAAGAACAAACTCAAGTGAACTCCACTGCACTGCCTGAATGCAACTGAACTACACTCACTGGACTGCCCTCCATTACTGACTCACTCTTCACATTTCTTAAGTAGCCTCTCTTTCCTATCTGTTCTTGTGAGCATATATAATCTGTAATCCATTCTGTCAAATTTTTCTCTGATTGGTCACTCTATACCTCAATTACACTTCACTTTCAAACATGACTGCCTCCTTCTACAAACTAACTTTACCTTAATTGTTTTGGATTACATTTATGTACCAAGGGCATGTTTTATTCTAGCCAGAGGAATTAAAGGTATGACATTCCAGCCAGATCACAGAGACCTAGAAGTTCTTCGGATGTGATCCCAGCCATGTTGCTTGATTAAAATTCCTATACAACAATCATTACATATGTAACAAAGAGAAATGAATAAACAACTTTAAAGAGTTAAAAACAGGGAGGATGATTAGTGTTTAAAAAGCAAATAGGACATAGAGCTTAATGACCCTCTTAATGGACTCAGCTGCAATTTTGCTGTATTAAAAGTCTGATCATCTGGACAGACCCTGTCACCATGGTTTTGCCTCCAATGATAACTCACAGTTAACGAAAGCCAAAAACATTGAATAGAAAAATGCAGAATTAAGGCTTATTGTAAGAGTGCTGCATAACATAACAATTTACAGAGACTGTGTGCCAAGGCTCTGCATAAACCCACAAATAAGGAAAACTCTTAAAGAAATGTAGTAGAAACTCATTTTTCAAATAGTCAGATATTCCCTGTCTAGAAGGTCTCACACTTCCTACTGTTAGTCTGAGATAGATCAGGTTCAATCAGGTTTCACAGTGCACCAGTAGTTCATTGTCAGTGTTAGGAGAATGAGTAAAGCCTCATCTTTTCCTAATGAAAATCTGATACATTTATGATAATGCTAATCATGATAATGATAAAATTACATTAATTACTTCATGAAAGGCCTTTTCTTGCTACTTTTATTCTTTCCCGACCTCATTATCACTTTTTTCATAGCACTTACCCACCTAATATTATCTGAAATTGGATATATGGATATTTGAATTTTATTGACCAGTCATCTCATGATAATGCAGATGCCACAAACACGGGGATTCTGCTTGTTATTTTATCTGCTATATCTTGGTCTAGAGAGTCTCCCATGTGCATTTGAAAAGGCAGGCATTCCTTGGATGTTTATAAAATTAACAAACAATTACATATGTGTTATATATGCTAATATAAACACAGTTGGATTACTTTATTCATGGAAACAACACAGGCTGTCACTGTGGTGGAGAATATGGAAATATAACTCTCTCTCTCTCTCTCTATATATATATATATATATATATATATATATATATGCACATATAGAGTTGATACAAGTCACAGGTCAGAACCAGAGGCAGGCAGTGGAGGGGGGGAATAATAACAGCAAAGGTGATGAGTCCTCCAGATGGAATGCTGAGAGAAGAAAAAAAAACCTAGACCAAGAGCAGTGTTTGGAAGGGAGATGCCATTGCTGCTTCTTGAAGCAGGAAGGTAAAAGAATGGTCCCATGTCATCTGCTTGAGAGCAGAAGAGATTTTTTTAAAAAGATACATTCTTAGTGTATTTATATATTCTCTAGTTTCATTTCTGTTGTATTGATAAAATACCCTGGCAATAGTAACTGACAGGAGAAAGAACCTTACGCCAGTTTATAATTCCAGGTCATAGCCCATCTTTGTGGATAAGTAGAGATGGGATTAGCTGATTACTTCATAACAGAACAAAGAGAGAATACTCTGCTAAACTTCTCCACTCTTAACGTAGTTCAGGACCTCCTGCCTTGATAAGAGAGGCCTCCACAGTAGGCAGAATCTTCACACATCAATTAAGTGAACTGAAACAGTCTTCCATAGTGTGTCCATAGGCCAATCCTGCGTAGTCGATCATTCACTGTGACTGACTCTCTTCCCAGGTGATTTCTTGGTGACTGATAAAGTTAATCATTACAGTGAGTGTGTGTGCACACACATGTGCCCACTTGTTTGTGCATGTACAGACTGCAGCATGCACATGGAAGCTTGTGGATGACTTTAGGAGTTGATCCTCTATATCCACTATGGAACACAACTCATTAGCCTAGCTTTTACTTGCTGAGCCACCTCATTGACTCAAGATTCTTGAATATACACTGACAGTATAAGTGTAAGATTAATGCAGCATTACTATTTTGAAGGACACAATGAAGCAAAACCATAGCTGGAATCTGTGTTTGTATTTTTTTTCACTAATAGTAGTTTTGTGGGTTCTGTCATGATCTCAAGTCTGATTTTAATGTTCCACAAATCAAAATGAGCTGACTATGTCTATGCACTGAAGCAACTATCAGCAGTGATTATCCACAGTGTAAAGCAACAGACTCTACAATAGCAGGCAAATAGGATGGATGGAAGGAAGGGACCAGTAGAGAATTCACCTGTGTTTGTCAGAATCAGTAGCAAAGAATGATACAGAAGGCCATGTCTCCCTTGCTCTCCAAAATGAGTAAATAGCTCTTCTCAAACCCATCCAAGTCCAGTACAAACTTCCTGTTCCTTGTTTAAGTTTTCAGAGTATAAACAGTGATAGTACTAGTATCTCTTAGAAACAAAACAAAACTTATCAGATATCAACAATGTGTTATTCATGGGGCTGGCATGTGTAGAGGTAAACTTGTTGCCATGGAAGGACTTCCTGGCATCTGGTAGACTCTTTAACAATTGAGCAACCAACACTGATTTAAGAGAATTATCTGGTCCATCTTATCATCAGAATCAAGTTTGAGAAACAATAGTGCTGACCTAAGTGGCCTAAATAAGGATCAAAAGAAAATGTTCCTTTGCCTAGGGATTCAAGGTGACACAAAGACACTAGTCTACAGGAAAAGTCTCACAGTGGGGTGTATATAAAAATGCCACTATAGAGCTCAAGAGGTGGGTCTCACAGCCACAATCCTAGAACAAGGGGAAGAATGTAGTGCTCCAGTTTTACATGCTGTCACTCAGTTCCAAACCTACACCATAATAAAAGCATCTTGGCTAGGAGCAAAGGAACCCCACACAGACACTTGGGCTTCTCCCTTTGGCCCTCAGAAAGAATGTGTTCTAAGAAATTGGAATTTTCCAAGGAACCTCCTGGTGGAAGAAGGAACAGACTAAAGCCTGGAGCCAGCCAAAATTCTGTCTTGCTGAAAGAAATTTAAAATGCTTCTGACAGCTTGCCAGACCACCACACAGTAGAGAGGAGCTGAGGCACTGGTGAGAGGTAGGAGCACACCTTGACCAAGACTGCATATGTCTAGCTCTCTAGGTGATATAAACCTTATGCTGGGTTGACCCTGAAGCCAGAGTTGGTAGTTTCTAAAATTCTTTGTTCTTTATGCCAACATGGCCACATTTAATATGTCTCTCTTCTTCCCTCTTTCCCTCCCTCCCTCTTCTTCCCACATACTATTAATTGTGACTTTAATTAGACTTTTGAGGATGGGTAGCCAAGCTTGGCTTGTTAGGAGGTGATCAGGGTCCAGGTTCTGACCCTAACTCCAGTACAGCAGCCTATCTTGGTCATAAAATTTGGCATCACATAGCTCCTCCAATGTTACTTGAATTTTCTCCCAGTGGTTTTTAAATTATCCTTTGCCTTACGGTCTGTGAAAGAACAAAAGAGTTCATGTAGCATATTAGGTAAAAACTGTCAAGAGTATTTTTTACATCAACCTTTACAAAACAGACCAAGCTGTAATTTCAAGAAATTACACGGTAGTTTGTACATGTGTGTGGAACAAAGCATTCTGTTCAAAAGTGAAAGACTGAAAAGAAAGCATTTAAAATCACTTACGTTTCCAGTGGTTAATAACAGGCACACTGTGTGAATAGGTGCTGTCCTTTTATGAACTGCTATATTCTATTATGTTCCCTGCATTCCTTACTACACCTTGTTTAATTTATTTTCATATTTTATTTTTTTTAATTTTCTATGCATACAAGTCTATGTGTGCCCTGGCATGTGCATGATGGTCAGAGGAAATAACTGCAGAGTTAGTTCTCTCTTTGGCAGTGTGGGTACAACAGCATTTCTTCCTGCACATCATATGATGGCATTTCTCAAAACCTACAGATGCCAGAAAAGGTGTCTGACCTCTGGTGCACATGGAAAATTAGTCATAGTGTGATTTCCTCACCCTGTTCAACTTGTACACTACCTCCTTCCTGATTGTTCAACTGCTTCCTCTCTTTTTGTGGTGCAGGATAGAACAATATGAGCCTATTAAGTCTTTAAGTTTCTCCGGAGAGGCTGAGATATGGATCAGTCAGTAAAGTGTTGGTCTTGCAAGAATAAGTATCTGGTTTGATCCAGTATCCATGTAAAAATCTGGGCATGGTGGGGCATGCTTTCAGTACAAGCTCTGGTGGGATTCAAGACAGGTGACATTTGGATATCACTAACTTGTCAATCTAGTTTAATCCGTAAAAGGCAAGTTCAGTGAAAGACCTTGGCTTAAAAATAATAAGATTGAGAGTAATTGATGAAGATACTGGACTTTACCGTCTAGCCTCCACAAATACACATCTGCACATACTCACAAATTATCTAAATAATCACACACACACACACACACACACACACACACACACACACACACACACACACCTTATTTAAACAGCTGAATCCTTCAGTTAATTGCCACTAAAGCCATTCCAACTAGTTTCAGTATTGTTCATACTTTGAAAAGTGGCCTACAGTTTATTATGCACATTGGCTTCATGGATATTTAAAAGAACTAGTGTTGCATCAATTGACCCAGGATTAAAGTGTTATTCAGGTGATTCATAGTAGAATAATAATAATAAAAAGAAAGACATCATAATTTGTTGCTCAAGTTGTTTGCTGACTATAAATATGATCACTCTAGACCTGTCACTGCTGATACATGCCATAATCTCTCCCTTTTTATGTTAGTGCCAAAATGACACAGCTATCTTCGCCTAGTTCTTGGGGTCATGTATAATATCTTTGTTAACAGTTAATGACCCACAAGTAATCTCCAAGTTCTGAACAGGTCACAAACTTCATTTATCTCCCACTGCTGTAAATTTTACAAGCATTCTTCTACCACTGTGTAGTTTTTTTTCATGACTTGTTTATTCTCTGATACAGAAATATATGATACCAGGCACCTCTAGTATTTTCTATAGATCACCTGCCTTCAAATCACCATTAAATAGCCATCCATCTCGATTTCCTGTTAGTATGATTCAAATCCAGAGGAGAAACTACTAATGTCTAGAATGTTTTAAGTGTGGTTTAAATACTTCTATGATAATTCATGTATAATTTAGCCATCTAAATATCTTCAGACATGGTTAAAGCTGCCCATAGATTGTCTCCCTTAAAATGACAAATGTCTGATTAAAGTCTGGTCCCTGTTTACAACATGAACATTTACTACCTGGAACTGAGACAGTCCTTATATTTCTACTCAAGAACTTCTGTCTGCATGCAAATATCTATTAGTCTCTTATGAGTATATGAAATAGAAAACCTGTAGCTATCCTCATAGGTTTTAAATCTGTTATATAAATGTGGGAAACTAAGAGAATGCAAAGACCAAGTTGATTACCATTTAAGCAGCCAGGAAAAAATGTTTTAAATAATACAAATTTAGGTAAAAATTCTATTTTCATCATGCAACAAATTATATATTATCCAAGTATTTGAATGTGATTCTTAAAGTCCAACTTTATTGACCAGATGATACCCTTCTCCTCTCTCTTCCTACCCACCTCTCTCTAGCTTTCACTCACATACAGATACTGGTGTGTGTGTGTGTGTGTGTGTGTGTGTGTGTGTGTGTGTGTGTGTGTGTTTGAGACACAGTACCAGCATTGGCTGTTCTTAAACTGTAGGGCTGTAAAGAACATTACAGAAAAGCAAACATAAAATTTGCTTCTTAGCATGTAGGAATATTTTTATATGAATTCCCTTTGCCAAATGTAAAATATTCAATATGTATGAAACAAGACATACAAAAAGTAATTAATTCAAATTTGTTAGCATTATATTTAGATATCTAACCACTTAGATATATTTTGCTTATTTTTTAAAAGGATCCGGGAATGTAACTTAAGTTTCCTCTTGTAGCATTGATTGAAGAAGGGGGCTGGACAGTACAAGAATGATTTACTAAGCAAACAAGAAAACTAAAGCATAGGAGAATTCTATTGAGTCCTTTATGCACATTCTCATGCCTTTCACAGCCCACAGAAGTCATAAACACACAGTGTTACTTCGGGGAGCAGAATAGGTAGGACTTCGAGCTGTATGGTTTAGGAGGCAGTCCTTATTTTTCTCATATTTAAAGGTGTACAGATAAATTCCCACTTAGCTTTGTCAATAGTTGAGCTCCTTGTTTTAAAAAAATAGGGAAAGGTATACAATAATTAGACCTCACATCAATGGACTTTTTAATTGTTGATTCAACAACAGACTGTGAAGTCCATCAACCAATCTCTGTGTATGTGCTAAACAAGTTTCTATTTTTATTAATGTGACTTTTGTATTTATTTCTTTTATGGTAATTTCTTACATGTAAGGAATTCCAGTCCCTCACCACTCCCCCGTGTCCTCCATACTCCTCCTACTCTCAGGGAGCCCTTTTCTTTTTGCAGTAAGTCTTCTTTCTGCTTTTGCATCTTGGGGAACTTTGTGTTGTTTGCTTGGGTTTTGGTAAGCCATGGAGTTTCGTTAAGGTTGCATTCATGAGTTTGGGTGGAGGCTTATTTACTGGAACATGAGTAACTTGCCAGTGATGCATCACTAAAGGTAATGACTCCTCTGCCAACAGCGACTGTTCCATGAGCATTTCCTATGACCGTACTTGTGAGTTCATGAGTACAGTGTTCATATGATTATGTCAGGAAGACATAGACACTTAGGTCGGTATTTCTCAAACAACAGAGTAGTATAACAGTTTGTTAAATAGTATTCATATTGTGCTAGGTATTTTAAGAGTCTGAAGATATTTGAAGGGTCACAGAGGAGTACGGATAAGCTATAGGTAAATACTAGGCCAATTTATATTGATAACTTAGGTATCTGTGAATTTTAGTATCATCAGTGGTTCTAGAATCAATTTACTCTGGACTATGAGAAATGCATTTATTTATGACTAACCATAAAGACTCTCCACACACACACACACATACACATATACATACTTATGTACACATATGCAATGTTAATGAGTTTCTGTCCTATTCTTGTAGCATCTAGAGGTGTGTAATTTAGTCAATGACTTATTATTTTTAACATTATTCTAAGGCACACAGAGAAATGAAACCTCTAGAAGGTGAAACCAGCTAACAATACAACACAATTCTTTTATTTGAAATACACACAAAGGGATCAAGAGTTGTGAAAGTTTTTCTTCCTCTTCTTTGTATAATTGAAAACCTTAGATTTTTAGCTCCATTTTTTTCTCTACAATAGAAGCCAAATTAATTGGCTAACTTTATATTCATGAAACTTGGCAAGTGCTGAAGTAATTATGACACAGAATCGTCAGCAATAGAGGCATACACTGACTTCTGCTGAGCTATCTCAGTTTCTTCGTGCAGTGATTCCAACACACTCATTCTGAACTACAAGCATCATCGCATTGTATATCTCCACAAATGTGAAAAGTCACAAGGTGCCAGTCAAATAAAGTAAAGGATGGGCAGTTTTACCAATGGCCGAGCAGAGCAGTTGCCCTGGGGACAGAAGACAGCAGATGATATTTTCTGTACCATCTCCTAAATTTCTTCTCTTTGGGGAATTCAGATGTAGAACAATTGACATGCTTTGGCAGGTTTCAGAACCTTTCAACTCGTCCATCTGACTTGTTCATAAACATTTCTTGGATCAAGAGAAAAATTACTGGTAAAATAAATTTGGAAAGCACGGAAATCACATTTTTATATAAGAAGCCAGACGATGTTTTAGCTTTCCTGGTTCACATAAATAATGCTTTACAGTAAAGGTTGACAGATGTTGGCTACTTCTGCTACACATTACATATATACATTTTATTGGGTCCTTCTGATTATTAGCATCTGTGTATTAATATTGTGTTTGTTTTATAAAATTATTTTACAGAGGTTCATAAATATTATAAAGTGCACTCATTAAATGAGAATATTCTAGTCTTAGTTTCCTTTTTTTGTTGCTGCGATAAAATACCCCAACAAAAGCAACTTAAAAGAAAGAGATCTATTTAGCTTAGAGTTTCATGTTACAGTTTATCATTGTGTAGATGTTAAGCTTCAGAGAAACTGGCTATATTATATCCATGGTCAGGAGCAGAGAGCAGTGGATCGAAACATGCAAATCTGTGTTCAGCTAAGCTTCTTCACGTCATACAATTTAGGGTTCCCTGATTGGGCAATGTTTCCTCCCATGATGGTTAGCTTTTGCTGCTTCCTTTAACATAATGAAGACAGTCCTCCACAGGCCATCCTGGTCTAGATAATCTCTCACTGGTGTTCTCATCTCACATGATACTAGACCCTGTCAAGTAGATAAAAACCTCCAACCACAATGATACATTAATGTAATATCTAACTTCAGAAGAAATGAAGAATACAGCAGCAATAACCACTTACAGATATTTCATATAGACATGCTCCAAGGAAGGTGAAAATGCTAAAATTTAAAAATTGGGAAATTCGTAAATCCAATCATTCTTGATGCCTAGCAAAATGAAAACTGCACATTGCCGACAGTCAATATTCACATGGAAACAAAAACTAATTTAGTCAAACATTTGGATCCAATACAATGTCCACAGAGCAGACTAATAATTTCAACAGAATTCAGGAGTATATCCATGTTGTTATAGTGTTCTTTTCAAACACAAACACTTTTTATTGATATCTTAACATGGATTGATGTTGAAAGTTTAAATGGCATTTCTATGTATGCTTACCTACATGAATGTTTAAATGGCATGTTCCATGTGTGCTTACCTGCATACCTGCTTATATAGTATGTTATATGTATGCTTACATAGATGGTGTTTGTGGAGGTCAGGGGGTGAGATCAAGATGTCTTCCTCAATCATTTCTCTACCTTTTTGAGACAGGCATCTCACTGAATCTGGAGTTTGCTCTTTTTGATCGATTGGCAGGCTAATCACTACTGGAGTCTACCTGCCTCCAACCCACAGTGCTGAGTTACAGGGTGACAAAGACAAAGACGACCACTCTCCTGGGCTCATATGTAAATGAATGCTTGACACCTCAACTTGAAACCTCATGCTAACCCACACCGTCTCCACAGCTCGGTATTATTTTAAATGTAACAGCAGGTTTGAGCACCCATTGTTAACAAGGACATTCCTTCTTACTGCTACTTGGCTTTGTTCCTTTATCTATGAGATGGAAACAGATGCTATTCTCCTCAGAGTCAAGTGTGATGAGGGCTGAGCTGACTAATAGGAAGAGAGGCTTAGCACAGCTCAGTACCCTTGGAACAGGTGCTTCGAGCCTGACTGGGTGAAAATGATGCTTTGAGGAGACTTTTCAGCAGTGAGGGACTCTAGGTCCACAGAGACTCTCTCCTTTAGTGGGTTCATGTCAGCACAGCAGCCACATCTTGGGTTTTCTTATCCAAACAGAGGAGCTTTGGGTATCAGGAACTTAAGCAATACTTTCATTGATAAAACTCCCTCACCTCAACAATCCTCTGTAACTTCTGTGCAAGGCAAGAAACAAGAGTAACCTGAGCTCCCTCAGAATAAAAAGTCTTTTTGCATTCTTGGGTTGTTTTTCCACTTCCCCTTGTGAAACTTGAGACTGATCTACATAAGCACCGCCCCCTAGTCAGCAGGGTGTGCCTCTGAGTTAATATGCTATGCAGGCATGAAAACAAGGAGGGCTCTCCTATTTCATCAACACCAAAATAATGTGACTAAGTAAGCTTTTCTGGTGAGGCAGACCATCCTACAGTGACACACAACCCTAAAACCAGACTTGCCAGCAAAGTGTCAGACATTAGTAAGTTCAATTGGATAAAAGACTTGACTTAGGACAAATGAGGTTAATTCATACAAACACCATATAAATTGTTTTCAGTGACTTCAACAATAGCCAGCATTTGAGTTGCTGGTTTTCCTTGCCTGTCTACAAAGAAGAAGAAAAAGAAAAAAAAAAGAAAAGAAAAAAAACAAAACCAAAAAAACCAGCACTATCAAACTTGTATTTTTCTGACTCAAATTTTGTCATGGTATTCTTGAGGGTCAGAAATTTATGACCGATAATATGGCACCTTGGCAAGCTAAGAACTTTGAATGAAAGGAAACTGGAAGATCTTTGATGCTTGAGCACAGGTCTTTCTGAGTGTCCCTCTGTTTCTTCCTAAGGTCAAGTAAAAGAACCAACAATGGCTCTCTCTGAAGTCCCTTTATCTGAACAGAAAAACATAAGATATTCTCCTAAATGAAATCCAAGCATGTGAACATCTTGACTTCAATTCACATAACTTAACAAAGAAATAGTAACTTATAGAAAAAGAGACTAACAAGTTTCTACTACTTAGACCAAGTGCATCATCTAGCCTTGCAAAAGTACCTCCTGGCAGCCTTCAGTTCTGTACCAGGGAAGTCTCTGTCCCTTTGCAGATTGTCCATCACTTTCAGTGTTCTGAAGAACTCTGTGCAACATATTTTCTATATACTGGGGCCATTCTTTACTGCAACCATTCATTTACTACTCCATAAATCACCTATACCCTCTACCTTCCATTCCCTTCACTTTCTGAACAATGTATCTATGCTTTACCCTTGGAGATGCTCATTTCTGAGCTGCATAATTAGTGGTCCCATGCAGCTAAAGAAATTAACAAATGTATATATCATTCTTCTCAAAATCTGACCGTTTACTTCAGGAAATTCAATCCTTGAATGCAAGAGAGAATTTCTTTTGCCTCAATAAGGAAAAAAAGCATTTTAAAAATGAATATAATATGGAACATAAGATGATACCGAGAAAAATAATTCTAAAATAATGGAGAATGAAGAGGATGGGGCAAATGGGAGAGAAATTGAGAAAATGAAGTGGAAACAATGATATAAAATCACATATAATATTTTCAGGAAGCAGAAACTTAAAATTATAGAGTGATATGAACAATGCTATTTAATAAAGTTTATTGAACTCTTATTGAAAATCCAAACTATGATGGATATTATAGAGAACAAAAGCCACAATGAATACAAAGTAGTAGTGTAGTCCCTATTTCTAAGAGTTTGAAAATAACCAAGAAAGCAGGGAAAACATATATACACAGGTTTTTATCCAACCTAGGAAGTACCAAAAGAAATTTTCTTTTGTATGTTGAGCTATATCAGGACAAAGGAAAAAAAATGTGAGACGTGGAGTTGCCAAAAGTCTACTCTCATGATCACTAGGGACTCTGGCCAGCTCAGGCAATATTCTTAGGACATCAGTTCTCATCTATAACTTGATATCTTCTCCAGGATCCCAATGATGCCTGAGAACATGTCTAGGGGAGTAAAAGGTACTTCAAAAAATTCTTAAAAAGGATGTTAAAGAAGGGAGGAGAACATATCATTAAGAAAACATCAAGTAGGAAATCAGGCAAAATATGTCATGTACAACGCCTAGGGAGAGAACTAGGAGTCTTGAATGACTGTGCATGGTTGAAATGTTGGCTTGGTCAGAAATGGCAGTAACAGGAAGAGGCAGATTCCGACAGTCTGGAACCAAGAAACTAAGGTAATGTCAGCATGATAGAAGAAAATGTGCAGGGATCAAAAAACCAAGACAAAGTCTGAAGAATAAGCAAAAATTAACTAATTAATTAACTAAGCAAAAGAGAACAAAGAAAGTGAAGAACAGAGGGCAGAAAAGATGAAAGCAAACTGTCTTTATATTGATGAATAAAAACATCAGTTGTGAGGCAATGACTGAGTAGGTAGTGAGGAAAAAGTTCGCTGAGGTGAAGGGCCCTCCGTGCTGCATCATCATGGGCATTTCAAGGTCACTGAACAAGCCAAGAAAATCTGGCTTCTGCGGGTCTTTTGACTATTATACCCAAAGCATCTCCAAGCAGGCGGGGCATGGAGCAGACAGTGAAACTGTGGGAGAATTCTGATGAAATGTGTTTATTCTCCTGAACTCAGATCCAACCATTTGGTCTAGAAGTGGATGCTTGAGAGTGCTGAACGTGACACATTCTTAACAATAATTATGATCTTAGCTAATGTGGACTTGTAGCCTCCATGAGCCAGGTATCCTGTTGGACCGTGAAAGGCAATCTGGTTCCTGGTTGAGCTAAGGTTAGAAATCTCGGTGACCCTAAAGGTATGGCAGGTATTTTGCCTGGTTCTTCAGACACTAGGCTCCTGACAAGAGGCCCTGACTGTCTATAGATTTGTCATCATGAGTCCCATAAAGGCAAAGCCCCAAGCCTATCCCCAAGTAGAGGATGTGACCTGTGGTCATGTATCCTCAAGATAGATCTCCATTTTAATGAGGTACCTAAAGGCCTGAAGGGCTTAGCCAATTAAGCTTTTCTTTCCAGATACTCCTCCCTGCAAAAGGTATTTAACCTCAGGCCCACTCTGAGAAGTGGGGTATGGTTTTACTCATCCACTTTCCAGCATCACAATAAATGCCTTAAAAACATGGACTGTCTCTTTACCCGGGATCCTCCATGGGGAGTCATGGAGCAGGCCTTCACTCAAAGAGCCATCTAATATCCCTTAGCAAGGTCTCTTTATGCTCCCAGCCACGACCACCAAGCCAAGCCAGCTGCCTGCTGATAAGCCAAGGACCATTCCTGTGAGGGTCCAGCCTAAGATCCCCTCTTTCCCCACTAGGCCCTGGGCTAAATCCAGCCCGTAGGCTCCCACTTCATTCTCAGATCTGATCTGGACTGCACTCCCCAAACTCTGGAGCACTGTCCTGTGGCTTCCCCATAGCCCGATACCTACTCTGTGCTGATATGGGGTAAACACAGTCACAGTCAAACTTCCCGTGTCCTCTCCCTGAGCAGCCTAAGCCCTGTGGCAGAGCGGATATGGGACCCCAATTAATCCTACAGTATCCTACTGTGTTTTAAAGGCACTATCTCATTTATGCTTCTTATGAGAAGACAGACATGGTTGAATGTAAAATGTGCCATATAGGTACCTTAGGGGCATTTGTTCTTGGTCTTAGGAAGCTGTTAGGGAAAGCTGTGGGAACTTCAGAAGATGGAGTCTGCTTAGAGAAAGCAGACCACTGAGATGTGCTGACATTGTATAGCTTGGCTTCACTCTCTGCTTGCTAACTGTCGGTGCACAATGACCAGAATCCTCCTGTCTCTGATGTCATGCCTTCCCAGCTATGATGGACTGTATCCCCTTGACTGTAATCTAAAACAAACTCGTCTTCTCTTAATTTGAGTCCTGTCTGATATTTCCTCATCACAACAAGGAGCATAACTGAGAACAGAACAAGATGTAAGTGGTTGGAACAGTATAATCCTACCTTGTCTCTCTGCCCTGCTTGTACTCCTCCTAAGCATGAGTGTTAGACAATCAGGTACGGAGGTCAGAAGGATACTCTACACCAGTCGCAGCAAGTGCAGACAGGAATAATCACCACACACAGTCAAATCCAAATGAATTCACAGCATTACAAAGAAATCAGGAAACCGTAAAAAACGTGAATAGGGTTTTAGTGCGTAAACACTACATGAGGCAGGAGAGTAGAACACATGCTCTTAAAAACACAAGCCTCCCATTGCTACTCTATAAAGCAAACATAATATTACTACCTGCAGGGTAGATGAGCAACAGACGAAGACACTTCAGCTCTTATGAGGAATGAGATAAAGAACCATCAGTCAACTGCATAATTAACCAGAAGGCTTCTGATGGGAGGTACCCTTCAGAATGCAGCGTCTTGTTGGTGAGATATCCTTCTCAACTCAATAGAAAAGAAAAGAAAATGACAACATCTGCAGAGATATGCCTAGCAGTTCTCTAATTAATGATCAAAATGCATTTACTTCAGCACAATTCCACATTTTTATGTAAAGTCTTATTTGATTGTAATTAGTACAGACTGCAGAAATTAATTAGGACTAATCATTCCTTAATGCAATCAAAATCCCCAAAGAACAATATAAACAGATTTTTATTGGTATTAGTGATGCAAACTTGCAAAATATAGCACCAATTAACCCATAACAATGCCTCCACAATATAAAATAAAAATAAATTATGAGCACATTACCAAATAGTTGCATGAGTACACTAAGAATGTAATAGCAGCGTTAATAATCAAGCCCCACAGGACCTGTCTTCCTTCTTAAATGCTAAAGATAGCCATGCAGCCACAATTACAATGCATATTAAAGTGTGTGATCCCTTAATGAGATGAAGTCTTAAATGATCTTCCAAGGCACTGCAGGTTTGATACTGTCAACACAGCTACCCAGTTATAGTCTGAGACGCATGAAATCTACGGTCCTCAGATCTTGTCACAAAATTAAGCAAAAGTTCCCCCCCCCGACCCCCGGGGCCTTAAAATATAGAAAAGTTAACAAAACTTCTGGAACTAGAAATAGGGCAAAACAATCTGGCAAACATTGCTACTCTGCACTTGGGGGGGAGGGAGGCAGTTCTGTGCCTCTGCTCATCTGTCCATGACTTTCTGAGTCCCCAGAACACTTCTTCCTAATCCAGAAGTTAACTCTTCTACAGAAAAACAAGTGGCCAGTGTCTTCAGATTGACATCCATATTGCAATTCATGAAAGGCCACTAAATGGGATTTGCCTCCACTAGATGTTCCTGAAGAAATCCCTCTGCTGGCACGGGAGCCCACCAGGCACTTAGGAATACCACAGGCGATTAGGTTTGGTACTCCAAATGTTCTCAATCTAGTTCCAAAAAGTAGCAAATTGAGCGTGTGAGCACAGGATGGATTCCCTTGACTGAGCCCTGCAGGAAAACTTGAAAAGTACAAATCAGCGTCCAGCTTCCACTGTACCAGAATTACTTTCCAGCTGGGCTTTAGTCAGACATTAAGGGAGAGGTGCAGCACATGAAATGTTTAATCTAAACAGTGGGCTCATATTTCCTGACTGCCATGAGCTACTCTCATGACGCTGCAAATGTATGGCATCATAACAGACACCCGTGTCATATACTCAGAGGATCTGGGAGCAGACTTTCAGACTTGGTGAATTAACTAATCTCTCACCTGCTGATATAATTTTTCTGTATTTTTAGAGTGAGTTCATACCGGTTCATATTGACGTAAATAAAAGTTGACTCAAAAGCTCTGCCATGCTTGGAGGAAAAGAACATCCCCACCAAATCTCTGTCCTGAATCTACCATCTTGAACTATTCTTTAGAAAGATTTGTGTGTGTGTGTGTGTGTGTGTGTGTGTGTG